>JAVLUX010000022.1:5437500-6017500 GCA_032164185.1 Moxostoma hubbsi | reverse complement strand
GAGGAATCACCCCGGGATGCTTTTTAAACAGTATTGAAGGAGTTCCCATCTATGTTGGGCACTTATTGGCTTCTTTTCTTCATATTTTGATCCAAGTCATCCATTTCAAAAACTTTTTTTTTTTTTTAGGAAATTTTAGATTTGTAATTAAATAAATGTATATGTTTTGGCAGAATAATATTTTGTCTACAAAGTTAATTTCAAACTTTTAAGCATACACCTTCAGATCAAAAGATTTTTAAGATCATGAGAAACATTTCAGACAAGTGACCCCAAACTTTTGAACGGTAGTGTGTATATATATATATATATATATATATATATTGTTGTAATTTTAGTGTTATTTTTCACACATGATTGATCTTATAATGATGATCTTATGATGATGACATTGCGAGCTGCAGACAGCAGGGGTGAGAGACGAGCTCTCCTTGTTGGAGTGTGCATCATTCGGCGGAACTTTAAATCTCTCCCGGTTTCGACTCCCGCTCAGATTGGGTCTCTTCCGCGACTGGTTGAAGCTGCTCTGACCGCACAGAGTATGACAGTTTTGGAGTTTGTGCTTATTTACATGGCACGCTCCTGTATTATGTGACGCTTAATTAAGGATGAAATAAAGATATATCGCCGATCTGTGTTTCTATCATACACCCAAGCTGCAGCGCTCCTCTCATCTAGCATGTCATCATTATAGACTGGTCATCTTTTTATTAGCTGTGTAGAAAATGGGCAAACAGCTCTCAGAGAGAATGGGCTGTCACGTCCACACATGCACTTATTTATTTAATAAAATCGCAGCATTTTGCCGTCATACAATCGCACAGGCTGACATCACGATTAGGATATGATTAATCGTGCAGCACTAATATATATATATATACACACACACTGGTGGCCAAAAGTTTGCAATAATGTACAGATTTAGCTGTTTTGGAAGGAAATTGGTACTTTAATTCATCAAAGTGGCATTCAACTCATCACAAAGTATAGTCAGGACATTACTGATGTTAAAAAAAACAGCAGCATCACTATTTGAAAAAGTTATTTTTTATCAAATCTAGACAGGCCCCATTTCCAGCAACTATCACTCCCAACATCTTATCCTTGAGTAATCATGCTAAATTACTAATTTGGTACTAGAAAATCACTTGCCATTATATGAAAAACTGCTGAAGGCTATTTGGTGTGTTTGTTTTTGAGTTGCCACCGTATGCAATAGACTGGCATATCTTAAGGTCAATATTAGATCAAAAATGGCAAAAGAAGAAACAGTTTCTATAGAAACTCGTCAGTCAATCATTGTTTTGAGGATTGAAGGTGTACACTGCAGTCTTCAAAGACAAAGGACAACTGGCTCTAACAAGGACAGAAAGAGATGCAGAAGGTCAGATGTACAACTAAACAAGAGGATAAGTACATCAGAGTCTCTAGTTTGATAAATAGACACCTCACATGTCCTCAGCTGACAGCTTCATTGAATTCTACCTGCTCAACAACAGTTTCATGTACAACAGTAAAGAGAAGACTCACGGCTGCAGCATTATGGGAAGAATTGCAAAGATAAAGCCACTTTTGAAACAGAAAAACAAAAAGAAATGATTAGAGTGGGCAAAGAAACACACATTGGACAACAGATAATTGGAAAAATCAGTGCCGATAGTTGCTTTTTGGAACTATCGTTATCGGCAATATTTGCAGATAGTTTATTAATAATTTTGTAATTTCAAAATATATAATACAAGAATCCCCTATGTGTTTCGGGCTTGTTTATAAAAAGTCCAGCGTAATGCACCAAATCTTAATTTTGCTTGATTATTTTGGGGGATTTTGGTTAAACAATAAATTGCATCTGGGACTTTATTAATTTAGTACCCTATGTCTGTGCCATAATATTGGAAAGAATGAGACTTCTTGACATTCTATAAATTTATTTTAAAAACAATTGGCCCATTGGGTTATCTGCCTTTCCCACCACCTTAGTTATCGGTACTGGCAAAATCCACTATCAATCGACAAGAGAATCGAAATGATAGAATGTGTGGAATTTAATGTACAATCTAGTATGCAATTTAACTTTTGGTTGTTTTGGTTTGTTGTCAAAGATTCATTACATTCCCATCCCATGAGCTGAATAATGGTTTACTTTTTATTTTGTGTGTTCTACAGAAGGAAGTTTGTCTAATACTCTAAATGAAAAGAACAATTTACCAAAATCTCAGACCACCAGAGGAAGGAGCAGTTACATTTCTATGGAAACGGTAAGTTGACCAAGTCCTTTGTATGTTTCATACTAGAGGTGTAAATCTTTACTAGATTATAAAACAATTCTCAATGCATCATGATGCATCTTGTCCTCCTTATCCGAAAACACAATCAGTATTAAATTAGTAACTTAGAATTAATCAATCCCTAGCCTGTTACTAAAACCACAACTATCTGTTGCTGGTCCAATATGGCTCCATGAGATATGTGCTTCTGTGAGTGCAGATGACAGCTTTTCCTCTCTACACAATAGGTAATAGAAATGTGACACAAATAGCGTTTTGCTGCTTAAGAAATCAGTCAAACATCTGCAAATCAAAGCACACTGTCCCGACGAGCGAGAGAAGTGTTTTGGCAACAGCCAAAGAAATGGAGAGATGAAGAGGAGAGATAGGCATTGGGAAGCATGAGACAAAAAAATATTACAAAATAAAAACATTACCCACGTCTCCTGAACCACTGTTTCATCATTATTTTCAAACAGTTTTTTTTTTCCCTTTCAGTGCAAATCAGTGCAATAATGGGCACGACCCCATCTTTCAAGTTGTTTGTTGAAGTGTTATCACAAATAAACTCCTGTTGCTATGTGCATGAGTTTGTGAATGAATTTCGTGATTGTAGTTTCAGTCGGGGATGAATGGTTCTGTGTGTATATTTAAATAGGACAGTAAAAATGTACATAGCTGATCACAATATTTGTTTCGCTTCCTTGTGTGATTACCCTTCCTAAATGTCTCCTGTTTACTTTATCCTTCAGCCGACAAGGAGCTCAAAGAGGAGTCGACTTTCATGTGAGGATGAGGAGCGGCCAATCGTCTCCAGATCCCCCAGGAGGAGCCAGAGGGTCACCACTGTGCCTCAGGTGAATCCGACGTCCAGGAGGAAGGCCCCGCACCATCCTGTTTCTGATCAATGGGGAATGAATGAGCTTTTCACAGGAAGATTTTCATGAACTGTAAAATGTGAATGTTTGCTTTTTTTTTCTTTTGCAGAAACTCACAAACATCACAACACCAGATAAAAGGGCTTCACAGAAAATTGGACTAAGACTAAGAAATCTACTCAAACTGCCCAAGGCGCACAAATGGTGCATCTATGAATGGTTCTATTCAAATATCGACAGGTATGTTCTGCAGATTTTATACTTGCAGGCAGTGTGCGTTGGGTTCTTGTGCTTGTCCTTTATTATTGCCAAACATTTATAGTCATTGGAAAGTGAAAGTAGTGTATTGCCCATAAATAAGACCTGTTAAATACAGCCTTTGTGTAAAATATATTTTTGTACAATCTTCTTTTTTCATATTTCTTAGGCCTTTATTTGAAGGAGACAATGACTTTTGCCTGTGTCTGAAGGAGTCTTTTCCTAATCTAAAAACCAGGAAGTTGACCAGAGTGGAATGGGGAACAATCAGGAGACTTATGGGCAAACCTCGCAGGTAGAGGTTGACGTCAGTAGTTTTTGCAGATACCGATAATTAAAACCAAAAACATAGTAATGTGCAAAAGTCTTAGGCACATAAAATGCTTCACTAAAACATTTGCCTTAAAATGGTTATTTATAGTTTAAGTTTGTCAATAGGAAATATACATTTTAGACTCCCAAACATTTCTTTTGCAAATAGAATAGAAGAACAGAGAGCCCTGCAACAGATGGCATGGTCCCCATAGAGCCCACCCCCTAATTAGTGGGTCCACAAGGTGGCAACACTCACAGTTGAACCTTTGCTGTCATGAATAAGTGCTAAAAGATGTAATTGCCTGTACACATCAGGAGACAAAGGTGGAATAAACAACAGTGGATGTGCACATCAAGTGTGCGTGTTTGAGGTCAGGAGATACCTGCATATGTCTAGTCTGAAGGAATATCGAGACATATATATGGGTCTAAATCTCATATCCATTATCTCATAGCAGGCATAGTGCACATGCGCCAAACACCTTTGTATGCACACACGGTCAAATAAAGTATACTTTGAAATGCTAGCATTCAACTTTATGCAGATGCTAAGCATCAAACCGAAATATACTTTAGGCTTAAGGGATAGTTCACCCAAAAATGAAAATTATCTAATTTACCCACCCTCATGCCATCTTAGATGCATATGACTTTTTTCTTCAGCAGAACACAAAGTTTTTAGAAGAATATCTCAGCTCTGTTGGTCCATACAATGCAAGTAAATGGTGGAGACATTTGTAGCTCAAAAATCACAAAGGGAACATAAAAGTAATCCATATGACTCCAGTGTTTAAATCCATATTTATAAAGTAATATAATTGGTGTGGGTGAGAAACAGAACAATAATTAAGTCCTTTTTTTACTCTAAATCTCCACTTTCACTTTCAGACGAGAAAGTGGAGATTTAGAGTAAAAAATAAAAATACAATTTGCATCTATTTCACACCCACACTTATTAAATCGCTTCTGAATAAACCCGTTCAAGGAACAAACACTTAAAAGGAATGGATTTTTTTTTACGGAACAGGTTATAACCGGTTAATTTCGTTTTGCTAATTTTTTTATTGAAACCACAAGCCAAAGTGTTTCTCACAGTACATTTTTGGAACTTCGCCACTTCATTGCCCAATACAATTGAAACCTGTGCTTTAATCCTGAAGGAAACCGCTGCATCACACATATCTTTGCCTAATTACCCGTTGTGGCTGTTGCATTCTGTGAATGAAGACCTTTTTAACAACTATGTATAATTACTACATATACTGTACATGCATGGCTAATCCAGGTACAAGGAAAACATTACTAGAGGTAAAAAGTACATATCTCAGTTGTTTCCAAGTCTTAACTGAATTATTGTTTGATATGCATAATACAGATTTGATGGTGTCCGGTTTTGACTGAGAAGCAGATCTGTAATTAAAATTATTATTTAATAAATTAACTGCATGCTTGTAAGTCCACTACACAAGAAAAATTTTAATAGCTTATTGTATCTTATTTTGGTGAGGCAAGTGGCTTATTTTGGGCTTGTTTTTCCAGACCAGGTTGCTTGTTTCTCTTGCGAGAGATCTGGCAACACTGCAATTGGTATTTCACCCACCCCTTAGCACAGAGTACTGTCATTTTAAAAAGAACGTTACTGACCATTGTTTTACTTTGTTCTAACTGGTTACCATTTGGAAACGAGGGTGCGGAACTTCTGAACCGGATCGAAAAAAATCTGTTTTTGCTCGGTATGAACTGAAATAAAAAACATTAATTTTTAGTTCCTGCTTCTGAAGATATGGATTTAAACACTGGAGTCTTATGGATTACTTTTATGTTTCCTTTATGTGATTTTTGTAGCTACAAAGGTCTGATCACCATTCACTTGCATTGCATGGACCCACAGAGCTGAGATATTCTTCTAAAAATCTTTGTTTGGGTTTTACTGAAGAAAGACAGTCATGGACATCTGTGATGGCATAAGGGTGAGTAAATTATAAGAGAATTTTCACTTT
This sequence comes from Moxostoma hubbsi, assembly GCA_032164185.1. Classification (NCBI taxonomy): domain Eukaryota; kingdom Metazoa; phylum Chordata; class Actinopteri; order Cypriniformes; family Catostomidae; genus Moxostoma; species Moxostoma hubbsi. The sequence goes on along the minus strand of JAVLUX010000022.1, from coordinate 6,011,782 downwards.
TGGGTGAACTATCCTTTAAGGTTACAAGCCCCTTGCACACCTCATGATATAAAATTGGGAGAAAACTTCAATCTATTGATGGACTCAATATATTCATAGTGAAGAAAAGGTGTGTAAGCCCCCTAGAGCAACACTCTTTGAACCCATCTGGTAGGTGCTATACATTTTTTTCATCAGTCCATAAGATTTATTCTAGAATATATTTCATTTTGATATAAGTCCCTCATTTCATCTGTTGTTGATTGCTCAATTGGAAACATCTTAGTCTCAGATCACGCCCTGATGAGTTTAGAGGTGTTGCCACATACGGAGAAAAATAAATGATATAGTTGGTGCTTTAAAGGCTGAAATCAATGTTTATATGGAGACCAACTGGTCCTTAGTATCCTCTGTGGGCATGACTTAGGAGGCACTTAAGGCGGTTCTTAGGAGTCGGATCATACAGTATGTCTCATTCATCGAAAAATACAAAGCACGAGAACTCATGGAATTGGAAGGGAATATTAAAAGTACAGAGGCAGAGCTGAAGCGATTTGAAATTACAGATATATTACTTTGTCGCGGAAGGTGTAGTTTTGGCTATTCGGGACAATACAGTCATACTTTGAGTCGAGACAAACCAAGGAAACTTTTGGCTAGATATATAAAGCAGAGAGTCTTGAGTGAATTCTCCTGGTGGTGAAATATTTACCATTGATATTAATAATGGTTTTAAAGAATTCTTGATCCCTATCGTTCTTCATCTACTGATGAAGATATTAGAAACTTTGTGGAACCAATAAAACTCCCTAAACTGACGACTGAGCATTGATTCTGAGATAACCTTGGAGGAGCTTGGTGAGATAATTAAGGCCTTGCCTACAGGCAAGGCTCCGGGAGCAGATGGCTTTGCCGTTTAATTCTTAAGATCTTATGCTACAGAACTGTCTCCACTTTTGTTTTTGTTTTTTGTTTTTGAATTATTAATTCCTTTTCTAAATGCACCACTCTGACAGTTTACGGCCCAGTAATGGCTTTTCAGCCTGGCGCCTTTCTGCGGCCCAGACAGGGCATTCAGTATTTGGGCATTTTATTCCCAGCAAATTTGTGTGATTTAATTAGTTCATTTTGACTCCTTAATAAAGGTTTTTGAGTGATTTGGCATGTGGGCATCATTACATTTATCTATGATTGGGAAGATGTTATTAAAATGAATTGTATTCCAAAATTCAACTACCTCCTACAATCTCTCCTTGTAGAAGTCCCCCTCTCTTATTTCAAGCAATTTGATAGCATAGCGAAGTCCTTCGTTTGGAATGGTAAGCATCCCAGATTACATTTCAATAAGTTACATAGGCCGATTGATGAAGGTGGGCTAGGCCTACCCAATATTTTGTTTTATTATGCATTCGGTCTCAGACATTTGGCTCATTGGTCACTTCCACATGAGAGAGCCCCTCCCTGGTTCTGTATTGAATCAGAATTCACGATGGATCAGAACACTATTGCTGGTTCAAAACAAATGATGCGTCCAAGCCTCTGTTAGTAATTCAAAAATGTCACTTAAGAAATAGTATCATGGCTTGTGCTGTTTCGAACAAGTTTTTGGATAATGTGTGTGTGGTGTGTGGTGTGTGGTGGTGTGAGAGAGAGAGAGAGAGAGAGAGCACCCATTGTGTCATTAGTCAGTCTGATGTGTCTCATCTGTGATGAGCCGTAATGCTGAAGTTGTTAGTTTAAAGCTATTTCCTAGCTTTAGTAGTAATACAAGCGATCACGAAGAGGTGTTTTATGTAGACACTAGCTGACACGGATTCACTTCACGTTAGGGATAGGCAGATCGATACTAAAGTATCGATACTTCCGATACTGATCAAGAATATTGATCCTCACGTAAAAATATAGATTCTGAAGTTGTTTTTTTTTTTTTTTAACAAGTGATATTATTATTTAGATTACATGAATATTAATGCATCTAATAAGCTTTGTAGTGGAAGAAATCAATTGATGAGCAAATGGTTGCATGGCACCAAAACTGTTTATTCTTCCCATCTTGACGTGCAGAAATGCTAAAATACACCAGCATACAGCGCTCACCCTTTCAGTCACATCGCTCGTTCAAAGAGGGAGCAGTGATTTCCTGAGGGAATGACAGAAAAACACACATTGACGTGACATATTATATTGGTCTTGTTTGACAATTGTTACAGGTGTATTTAAATTCAGAATTGTTAAAACATTGATACTGATCTTTAATCCTTGATAATAAATTAAACCCTTATGAAAATTTACCATGGATTTACTGTAGTAAATATTGTATTAACCATGCGTAATAACCACAACTGTAGTAACCATGATTTATTTAATTTTTTTCCCTTTTTGGCAGTAACCAAGGTTTTGATACAATTGATCATTGTTTTACACATCATTACTGTTGTATCCATTAATGCTAATTTTATCTTTATACTTTAAGCAGTATCTTAGTTTTATTAATAGTAATCATATATTAATATCTATGGTTAATTTGAATGTTTTATATTTGGCTTATACTATCTAATTTATAAAAGGTTAACAAAGCAGCCTAATAATTTTCTGTTTAGGCCCATAAATATATAAAAACATTTAAGTAATTATAAAGTTACTAATTTTATCCAAAGAATTTGTAAAAATTCAATTTAATAGCGGTATTGGTATCGATATCGGCTATATTGGCCTAAAAGAAAATATATATACACACACACACATGGGGTTGGGGAGTAATGAAATACAAGTAACGGGATTATGTATTTAAAATACAAAATATAAGTAACTGCATTCCTCTACAGTTACAATTTAAATAATTTGTAATTATAATACGGTTACATTCAAAACATATTTTGATTACTGAAGAGATTACTTTACATTTTATTGTCATTTGTTTAATATTTAGTCCTTTCAGATGGAAAAAAATTATACATATTTATATACATATAAATGATGCGATCCAAAGTGCATTTGAACAGCGGTGAAACACTCATGATGTTACATTCATACAGCAGACAGAGAAGTAAGTTTGGAGCAGAAGAAGCAGATATTTAGGTTTTACAGAGAGTGTATTTTTAACATGTGTATTTTGTCTTACTGTACTGGCAGAGTTTTTATAGTGAAAAATCTACCAGTGCTGAAGAAGTAATTCAAAGTATTTAGAATGCGTTACTCACCTCAAGTAATCTAATGAAATACATAAAAATGACATTTTACAGCACGTGTTCTGTAATCTGTAGTGAAATACATTTCAGAAGAAACCCTCCCAACCCTGTATGCATGTGTGTGTGATATATATAAACAAACACCAATGTACTGTGCGTGCATTTAGATTACATCTAATAACAGTGTCAGATTACGTATATCTTGGATTCGAATGTGTACTTGTTTCTCTGTGTTCTGTAGTGTTTAACATTACGATTTTATTTATCAGATGCTCCTCAGCGTTCTTCTCTGAAGAGCGAATGGCTCTGAAACAGAAGAGGCAGAAGATGCGTCTCCTGCAGCAGAGGAAAATCACAGATATGTCTCTATGCAAAGACCTGCCAGATGAGATTCCTTTGCCCTTGGTTATTGGGACCAAAGTTACAGGTGAGGATCAGATAATACACATCTGCCATCACGAGATGAGATAGTTGATGTGTAAAGTACAGCTTTTGTCTGTCTTCAAATCTTTTGATTCAACGCTATTAAGGTTTCTCCTCTGCACTCATTTTACTGTATAAATAAAAGATATCAAAGGTATTAGATATTATCTCTTTGCCAAATGAAATGTATAATTTGAATGAAAATAATTATTTTATTCTTTTGCTTTCAAATGCAGCTCGTCTTAGGGGTGTCCATGATGGGCTGTTTACTGGTCAGATTGATGCAGTGGATACCAGTGCGGCAACGTATCGGGTCACTTTTGACAGAAATGGGCTTGGCACACATACAGTTCCTGACTATGAAGTGCTTGTAAGACTGCTTTTGCTTTCTTACGTCGCATATTAATGCTTTGCACAAGATAATGTATTTATTTTGCCTAGTAGTAATACTGGCAATTTATTAATCAGCAAATCATGTGTTTTCATTAAATGATTAGGTCTTGTCCGTTTACAACAATCATTACCATGTCTTTTCATTTCAATGCCCAATCACTAAAACACTCCATTCCTTTTCTTCCAGAGTAACGAACCTCATGAGACAATGCCCATATCTGCTTTTGCTCAGAAACAGCGGCCACCTCGTTTCCAGAACTTTTTGACTCCACCACGTGGGTCTTATCCAGCCTCAACACAGTCCATCTTAATGGTAGCGAAAGACTGTCGAAAATGTGTACCATAATTAACAGATACATGTTCAATTAGAATTCCATCACAATGTAAAGGAAAAATAATCATAACATCTCTCTGCTCTGTCCTCAGAACAGTGATCCTCTGTTCAGTCAGTCCCCATGGAAAAGTAAACTGACAGGAACAGATGGAGAGACACTGGGTGGATTTCCTGTCAAATTTCTTGTACAAGTGGTGAGATCTCTGTACGCTTGTGGTGTGTGTTTACCAGGAATTGTTTTCATAGGATCATTGATGATGTTTTGTTGCATCCTCCCCAATAGACTCGCCTGTCCAAAATCCTCATGATTAAAAAAGAACATATAAAACTTTTGAAAGAGATGAACACAGAAGCTGAAAAATTGGTAAGATCTCTTTGTCAAAAGGGCACAGTCTTTTTTAATATTGGTCAGTCGTCCAACAATCAGACCTGAAAGCGTCTTTGTTATTCTTCTGCAGAAGTCGTACTCTGTGCCTATCGGTTTGGACTTGCAGAAGAGATATGCCACAACAGTGCTGGATCTGGAACAGCTTAATAAAGACCTCAACAAAGTCCTGCATGAAGTCCAGCAGTTTTGCTTTGAGGTATGTGCCATTTCCACCACTTTCATACAAAAATTCTTCTAAAACAAATTTTTTAACGTCATTCTGTTCCATACCTGTTTTACTTTTCATCTTCCATGGAATGCAAAAGGTGATCAGTCAGCATTTACATTCAATATATATTTTTCCATACAATGAAAGTGAAAATTCACATTTACCATTGCACAGTGGAATTCCACGTGCGGAATACAGTCATCTCAATGGGAATCTGCACAATCATGAATTTAGCATGTTTTACTTATTTCGAGTTTGGTGAACTTTGACAAGAAAATTTGCAAATTCTTGTCGACCAATAGGAAGTTGCATGGTTTGTCAGTGACCTCTGTGTGGGCGGTGCTTTGCACATTGTTACACTGAGTATTTGCCGCTGAAAATGATATCACAATACAGTATGTGCTCAAATACGGTCTGTGTAGCATTCTGATTGTTGAAAGTTTTTTAGCTGTTTCTTCAATCTTCCATGATGTTCTTTGTACAGCTGGCCCCAGATCAGGGCATGCAGCCAGCAGATCAGCACAGCGAGCTGCGAAGGCGTTGTGAAGAAGAGTCGCAGGATGTTGTGCGGCAAATTAATGCAATGCCTGATGGAGAACAGCGTGTCCAGAGTCCAGACCTCACCCAGCTCGTCTCCCGTCTCACAGCCCTCCTGCTTCAGATCAGGGTACCAGACTAAAGCGAAAAAACTATTTACTGCTAACAACCAAAACTAATAACAAAAATGATATTATCTGACATATTCCAATAATTTGAGTTGCTCAGCTTGTCAGATGAATAGATTCCTGATCATATTTCTCGTTCTTATTTGGTGCAGTGTTTGGCCGAAGGGGGTGACTTGAACTCATTTGAATTCAAATCGCTCACAGACTCTCTGAATGACATAAAGGTTTCGATAGATGACTCTAACCTCAGGTAATACATCAATTAACTTCTATTTAATTTCTATGGTTTTTCCTTTATCTGTTTATCTTCTATGTTCACTTCAATTAATATTATTTGGCTTTTATTTTATTTTTTGAATGATCCAATTGACCCCTTGCTAAGCCTCGCCTTAACATAACTGACCAATCCTATTTTAGCAGCTGTTAGTGTCTGCTATATTTGATAAGCTTTTACAGTTTTCTCACGCAAGTCCTGTATGTTTATTTGGTTTTAGGTAGAATTTACAAAAATACTGTAAAACATTGTTGCAATGCTGAATACATGACTAAACTATGTGTCAGCCTTGATTGCCAACTAAATACAACACAACATAAGAAAGGCTCCAAGTTCAATTATTGATTTAGGTAATATTAGAGGTAGTAGAAACCTAGTTCATATTACCATAGTAATATGAAACCATTCTGTTCACCTACATTCATGTTAACAGTTGTAATCGCTATCAAGTGAGGCTTTTTTCTTTTCAATTAACTCTGGTAAATGTTTGCCTTGATTCCTTTAACCCTCCTATTACTTCCGCTCATTTTGTACCAGAATATATTTTTCCAATTTAATAAAAACTGTTTCCTTAGAGGGCCTGGGTAGCTCAGCGAGTATTGGCGCTGACTACCACACCTGGATTCGCGAGTTCTAATCCAGGCTGTGCTGATTGACTCCAGCCAGGTGTTCTAAGCAACCAAATTGACCCGGTTGCTAGGGGGGATAGTCACATGGGGTAACCTCATCATGGTCACGATTAAAAAAAATTTAATTCTTTGTGGTTTTAAAACCACAAAAATGAAGTGGTGAGACTATAATGCAGAGCATTTTTTCTGAAATTTGTCCAAAATCTATAAATGTATCTTTAAATTAGCCACAATGCAAAACACTTGAAAAAATGAAGTGGCGAGACCCACAATGCAAAACTTGCTCACATGCACAAACACATGTGGAAATATATGGGTAAGACTAAAACTGGCAAAAGGCAGAACACACAACCCAACACATACACAATCACACACTCAGCATGCACGCACACAAACACACACATAAATAGACAGACACAGCCAGAAAAGAGAATGCAGAACACGCACACATACGTGCACACACACAGAAAAAAATCAAAGAACAAATTCTGAGTCTGACCCCAAGATAAGAAAAATTACATTTTCCATAGTGGAAATGTTTACGCTTGGGTGCAGGGCCTCATCATCCAGATGTCCATCTTTTCAAACTGCTAAATTTATATGTAAATAAGATCCAAATAACATAAAATCCTACATAAAGTGCTTAATTTTATTGGTATTACTCTCAAGAAGAACAATTTTATAATTTTAATCTTCCAAAATAAAGTATTCCCTTTTTATCTTTCCGGTCATTTTTGACCTGTAAGGTACATGGTTGGGCCTTTTTTTGAAAGTATAAGGAGGGTTAAAGAAAAATGACAGATACAGGATGCTTTTCGAAAGGCACACTTCATTCTAGCCAGCATAAGAATAATATTTATTACATTTTTACCACTTTGAGAATGCTTTACTAAAAATGTTTGTTTTTGGAAATCCCAAGTTCATTCCTATGGGAGGTTCTCTAAAGCTTGTCTGAGACCAGAGGTTGCGCTAGAAAAAATATTTATCTGTCATTTATTCCCGTCATGGTCTTTTTTTTTATCTATCAGACTTGTTTTCATTCTATAAATACTGAGGCTACATTCAGGGGTGTTGCATCCATTATCATGACATATGCTGTACAGTACATGTCATATTTAATAGATTTTTAAACAGGAGTTCTAGGGTTAAATTCTGCCTGTCAAACCACCACCACCACAAAACACAATTTTCAACTTCGTTGGTAACGAATGGCTTGAGAAGGAAATAACTCTCTGGTTGGAAAATCAGATTCTCCATTGTTCTCTAAATATCATGTTTGCACTAAGATTAAGTGCAAGAATAAATGGTAGAAATGGTAAGTAGATTTTTCTGCGCTTTTTGTGTTTCATTATCATGCAGTAACATACATACTGTAATGATTTATGTATGCAGTCATGAAATCAGATTCACTCTGCTCAAAATCCCGAAAGAGATGCATATACAATGCATCTTAATACCAGGCAATAAACAGGCAGGATGCACACACGGGAGTGAGAGTGTGAAATCAAAACTGACGCACTGGGTTTAAGTGGTTTTGTTCGGATAACGCAACAACGCAACCCCTGTCTGAGCCACCAATTGTAACCAAGTGGGGCAAAGGGTCAATTTGTGCATTTTGCTTTAAGACATCCTCTCTTCTAAAAGTAATCATCTGTCTTCTATAGCTGTTTTCAGGATAACGTGGAGATCCATGTAGCACACATACAGAGCGGGCTAAGCCAGCTGGGTAACCTCTATGCTTTCTCTGCCAACAACACCAACAGAACGTGACTGAAATAAAACGTGCACCCCAGTCCAATCTCAAACACCGCAGCTCATCTCTTCAGCCCACTGTTTGTTCTTCTTGTTTGATCTGTTCAACATTTAATGAGAGGTCAGAGTGTGTGTTCAGTGACTGTATCTGTTCAAAATCCACGCCTAAAGGCACCAAAGTGTCTTGGGTGATGATGTTCAACTAGCTAGCATGCGTGCTACAGAAAAGTGAGGCAAACAAGTTTGTGTGTTCTGAAGATGTAATGGTTTGTTTGTCATTTCAGTTGTCTCTCACTCAACTTATATTTAAGGTTCCCTTATTTTTATTGCTGGTTTCCAACTGGGGTGTATGCCAAATGACACTTCCTCATTGGTGCAATTTCTATTTGTTTGTTTGAAACAGTGTTTTGCATTATATTTTATTCTTTCTCTCTGAACTTTATCTCAAAGTGCTTAAAGGGATATTTCACCCCCCAAAAAAAAAAAAAAAACACCCTCACGTTCCTAACCCATATCAATTTTTCCATCCATCCATGGAAGACAAAATATATTTGGTAAAATGTTAGTCCGTCACCATTCACTTTCATGGCATCTTTTTTCATATGATAGAAGTGAACGGTGACTAAAGCTAACATTCTGCCTAAAAACTTTTATTCCTCTGAACAAATAAAGTCATACAGGTTTGGGAAAATGTGGAAGTGAGAATGACATTTTTTTTTTTTTTTGGTTGAACTATCCCTTTAATTTTGAGTGTCACAAGAGAGGATTCACGGTTCAGTTTTAAATTTGTTTTGTCAGTTTTAAATATGTATATTGTAGATAATTGTACAGTTCACTCAAAATATATCAATAAATCGCTCATATATAGGGTAATGTGGACATTTTTGGACTTGCAGATTTAGGTATTTTTGTAAAGCAGTCAATCTGTTTATACAAGTCCTAAAATAGACAGCTGTGTGCACTAAAACAGTTTGTCTTGTCCTTAGATTAATATTTTAAATTTGTTAGTTTTCTGGGGTGTTATGCATGATACAAAACATTGTAAATAAATTGTTGATTTCTATTATTCATAAAAGGCTCATAGTCTGTATTTTGATGTTTAATAGACGTCTTTATTAAGGACTTAGAATGTTATTTATCTCTCCTTTAATACGCTAAAGACATTTTGTGGGAATCCCACTGACATAAAATATCTGAAATATACAATAAATAAGGTTTGAAATCCTTTGGCTCACATATAAAAGTCTGTAAAAAGAGTATCTATGAGTGAGCCAGTTATATAGATATATTAGGGCTGTCAATTTAACGCGTTAATTCAGTGCAATTAATTTTATAAAAAAAAAATAACATGTTAAAAAAAAAATTAACAATCGCAATGGCCCAGTACAAGGAAGATTCCTGAGATTGCAAGCTTGTAGTACCACCTGTTTACTCCAGAGGACAGTAAGTGAAACTGCTTTGTGGCAACGTGCAGTTTAAACAGTGAAGAAAACAACCTTCAGCAGCAGAACAAAAACGTTACATTCTTGCAAAATACTTGTAGCGCAAATCCGAACTAAGCGATCTCAAGAGGTTTTCTAAATATTAAACTATATTTAACTTGACACAGTGACCTAAAAATTGTATGTTTATGATGCAACGCACACGAGACGCTACACAAGCATGTCTGACTCAGATGTAAATTGACGGGTCCTTAAACAAGCCCTCATAATAAATCTCCAACTGATTGACAAATTCATTTGTGAAATGGATTGTTGTGAACTGTGTGCCAATGATTGACTTATGATCAATAATATGGTAGTAAACAATACATTCTATTCTAAAGCCACTTTTTGTATTGTCTTATGATTAACTCTTCTGCCACAAGAATGTAATGCGTTTTAATTATCTGAATATTTGTAATTTTATTATATGTATAGATAATTGTTGAATATTTAAAGAGAACCATGTATAATTATTTCATCATTATATATTGAATTATTGTTATATGAGGGGCTTTTTCAGCAAATATTTGTATATACGATTAATTAATCAGAACACCATGTAATTAATTAGATTAAATTTTTTTTTAGCAATTGACAGCCCTAACATGTAAAAAAAAATAAATTATATATATATATATATATATAAAATTAAATAGCTAAATAAAGCTATTAAAACTAGACATGGCCCCTCTTTCCCAATCCGAGTCAGAATCTGAAAACTCTACAGCTTCGTTTGCTCTAATAGGAGAGAAAGTACCAAAAGTCGACGGCTGGACCTTAACTGGCACACTTTGGACAGAACAGGTGATGTATTTGGGTGATGGTAGAGGTGGAATGACAACCTTCATCTCTGGTCCGATGGTCCTGTTCGGAGGGAAATTGTCATATTCCACCAAAAATGGTTTCATTGTCGATTTTGCATGGCTTGTACCCATAAACTGTCCATACGCTTTTGGATACTGCGGTGCATAATTGCATGGAACCACGACGCTCGGGTGATCCGTTTTGACCTGGTTCTCCTCTGCTGTGCTGAACTTGCATGGAATCGTGGTTGGGACGTACAGGTCACCTTTCATGTTGCAGCCCTTCTCGTTGGCAGAGCTGGTCAGATGTTGACTGAAGTTATCCCTTGTGGCAAACTTGGGTGTCCTTTGCATCTCCATGCCGGTGTGGTTCTTATGGGTTGTAAACTGGTTAGTTATGAAAGTGTTGGAGGTCAGGATATCTTCCTTGGTCTTAGCTGGAACGGGAATGCCCACCTGGCGCCGGGTTTTGGCTCTTCGGTTCTGGAACCACACCTGCATAGAAGATGGACACATTCATATGTTATCTCCAAACCCTGTAAGAAAAGATCTAGCTAAAATCAGCCTAAGCTGCCCAGGGCTGTGTTTCACAAAAGCATTGGCGCCACTGGTCTCTACGATCAACTTAAGCTTGCAGTGCTTTTAGGAAACCCAGCCCTGGTCAGTTGGCTGGTTTAAGAGGGGTTCTTGACACTTTTAGGCTGGGAGACCAGCTTAAACCAAGTTAGGTTGGTTATGGCTGTTGTCTTCAGCTGGGCCATCTCCAGTGTTAGGGTTAGACCTTATTCACGCGAGCGCCATATTTGATATATGGGAACGACAACGAGGATGTGAGGATACACTTACCGTCTCTTCAATGGCACGAACGGTAAAGCTCCTTGACTACATCTGATTTTCCTCAGCTCATGTCTGGAGTTCTTTGTATACTGAATGTTCTTGGACAGATATTTTATCAATGTATTGTCCACAGAACGGTCCAAAAACACTGTAAACCGCAGTTCAGCTCACTGAAGAGACTATAAGTTTATCCCTCACAGCCTCGTTGTCAGTTTATTCCCATTTAAAATCAAAGATGGCGCTAGCGTGAATAAGGTATATTTTATCCACCTAGCAAAAGGTAAAAAAAGTAATATAGTCACAATGAATAATTACGCAATAAAAAGGTACGAGGGGTCGGGATATATTATAAATAGTCATGTTGTACCCAACAACGCCCATCATCCTTGACTATATTCGCAATTTGGCACAGCTTCAAGTGTTTTCTTGCTATAAAACTTCTAGCATGTAATAAAAAATATTAAGGACACATTTAAAAAAAAATAATAATTTAAAACATGCAAATGCCATCCACTAGAAGATATAAAATGTTGGCATGAAACAAATAATTCAGCTAAGTGTGCAGCACTGTGATAAATTAGCTCTGTGTAGCGTTCATAGCAGTGCTTTATGGTGAATTAAGCATGGCTATTAAAGGGATAGTTCACCCAAAAATGGAAATTCTCTCATGATATTCTCTCCCTTATGCCATCCTAGATGGAAAATATCTCAGCTCTGTAGATCCATATAATGCAATTGAATGGTGGCAGAACTTTAAAGCTCCAAAAAGAAAATATCCTCGCTGCCCAGTAGGTGGTGAATGCGAATCACCAAAAACAAAAGAACGTGAAAAAGTGGAGATTTATTGTAAAAAATAAAAAAGGACTTCAATATGAATCTGTTTCTTACTCACACCTACATGTTGCTTCTGAAGACATGAATTAAACCACTGGAGTCCTATGGATTACTTTTATGCTGCCTTTATGTGCCTTTTGGACCTTCAAAGTTCTGGCCACCATTCAATTGCATTGTATGGATCTACAGAGCTGAGATATTCTCCTAAAAATCTTTGTGTTCGGCAGAAGATAGAAAGTCATACACATCTGGCATGAGGGGAATTATGATGGGATAACATACATTTTTTGGTGAGCTATCCCTTTAACCATTCAGCATCCATAATCGGAACTATATGTTTTATAAGTAGGTCTACTTTTTTTTTTTAGTAGTACAAGTTTACTAAAGTCTTTGGAGTGAAACATCTGAATTCTCACCTGAATTCTTGACTCTGGCAAGCCGGTCAGCGCTTCAAGTTTCTCTCTTAAGTAAATATCGGGGTATCTGGTTTCCAGGTACACTTTCTCCAGGACGGCTATCTGCTGTTGCGTGAAGTTGGTGCGCTTTCTGCGGTGCGTAAAAAAGGCCATGCTGTCCGCCCTGGAGGCCACTGGATGTGCGCCGCTGTGGAACTTTGTGCCAAACCCTGAGGAAAAAGAGGGGAAATAGCCGTGAGTTTGTTGTGCTTGATTTATTTACAACTCTCAGATGCAGATCTAAGAAACAGCCCTGCGCAATTGCGCCATAAACACCAACCTGTCGTTTGCGTCATAGCCCTTTCCAAATCTGTGGATGGTTTTAAATGTCCAGTTCCGAGGTTTCCATGCACGAATGCCATGGTGTGACCTACTCCTACAGGTGTTGAACCACGAATGATTTGACTTGCCATTGAATGGCATTTTATATCCAGCCTCCCAGTCTTTGATCAAAGTGAGTGGTCAGTGGAGAGGTGTCAATTTGCACCGGCTGGCACTGGAGCTATACGGAGCGTGATGGGTGCAGATCTGTCAGGTAGGGCGCAGGTGTGAAGTTTTGGCATTCGCGAGCCATTTGCATCTATGAAAGGTTCGTGTGTGCGTTTAATGGGATCTGCACCCGAATACACATGACTTGAAAAAACAAAAGCTACGTGTATTGTTGGGATGAGATGTTTTCCTTGCATCCTGGAGAACATCCTCAGATCACTTCCTCCAGACTGCTCTTTTGCGCACACTGCACTATGTTAAATCTAATCCTTGCGAAATGCATCAGAAGTTTTACATATATTATTGCGTTACATTTTTTTTTACAAAAATGGTCCCCCATATACAATGTTTTAAATTATGTTTTTCTGATGAGAGACAAGCATGTGTCATTTCTTATAGGTTCCTCTTCATATAAATTTGTCCCAGTGGATTCAGTTTTATCACCTGGTGACAATCTGTGTTAATTAATTTTAAAGGACAGACTGATCAGACCCAGTTAAGACTTAACTGACTGGGTTCTTGACACATACTAGATATTAGGTTTTTCACAGTAAAGACTACGGAATGCACAATTCTATTTGATTTGGGTCTGTATGTTAATTGCTTATGTGCATGTTTATTCTTTGCGGTGTTTATTTTTACATTGTGTCCTTCACTCTGTCTGTAATTTGTTGGATGTAACAGCCTTAAAAATATTTTATCATGGCTGTAGACATGGGGGCAATTTTAACACAAGTTAAATTTATATTACGGAAATGAAATAGTGAATCTTTTTTTGAAGAACATTATTTTACAATTATATTACTACTTACTCAAATGTGCTATTATCTGATATACAAAGTGTTATTACCCCCGAGCACTGTTAAAGGGATAGTTCACCCCAAAAGGAAAATTCTCATATCTTTTACCCCATTATGTGTATGGATTTATTTCTTCTGCAGAACACAAACAAATATTTTTAAAAGAATATCTCAGCTCTGTTGCTCCATTCAATGCAAGTGAATGGTGACCAGAACTTTGAAGCTTTAAAAAAACAAAGTAATCCACACAACTCTAGTGGGTAAATCAAGGTCTTCAGAAGCAATATGATGGGTGTGGGTAAGAAACAGATATTTAAGTCCTTTTTTTTTACTATAAACGTCCACTTTCACTTCCACATTCTTCATGCATCAAGCCATTCATATCTACAATGTAAGTGAATGGTGACCAGAACTCAGATTTTACAAAAAGGACATAAAGGCTACATAAAAGTAATCCATAAGATTACTATATAAATCCATGTCTTCCGAGTTATATGCTAGGTGTGGGTAAGAAACAGATCAATATTTTATACTGTAAAATATCAATAATATACTGTAAATCTACACTTTCACTTTCAGCCACCTATGGTCGGGGCTGCTCAAAGATGAAAATCTTAAGTAAAAATTGATGTAAAAACTTAACTTTTGACCTGTTTCTCACCCACACCTGTCATAGCACTACTGAAGAATTGGATTTAAACACTTTAGTCATATGGGTTACTTTCATGCTGTCTTTATTTCATTTTTGGACCTTCTGGATTGTGATCACCATTCACTTGGACCTACAGAGCTTAAATATTCTTCTAAAATCTTAATATGTGTTCTGCAGAAGAAAAAAAAGTAATTCATGTCTGGGATGACATGAGGATGAGTAAATGATGAGAGACTTAAAAAAAGAGAATTTTTTTTTTGCAGTTGTCCCAGTCTGTCCTTGTTATGGCTGACGACAAACCAAACTATAGAAAACACTCAAATGACTTTTTTCCAGAACATTTACCCAGCATACCCAGGCACTCCCTTAATCCCTATATCTTTGATATTTGTCTTGTTTTAAGTCCACCCACAAACTAACATTTTATACTTCGATCAGATCCAAGGCTACAATGATTTACTCACCTATTCACAGATATAGCCATCTGGAAACATCAAACATAAGGTCAGTGTTTGATGCAACTACAGTAGCTAATGAGCAGCCATTAACACACTGATTGCCATCTTTGATAGACAAAGCATTGACACCTTAAAAATATCTCCATAGTCAGAGGGATTAGAGAGGGACATTTTCCCCTTAATGTCAAAGGCTTGTTGACATAATTTGTCTAGACATTTGTCTAGAGTTTTTCCTCCTTTTTATTTAAATTAAGCCAAACTGTTGAATGCAAGTGTGGTTGAAAAAAATATGTAGGCTCATCGGTTACATAATTTGTTTTTATAATAAAGTAACAATTTTATTTTCTGAAATGTTTGCCATTGTAAATCCAACAAATAAATATTTTTGCAATTTCCCCTCCACAGGATATCTCTATTCATAGGTGAATTATGGACCGGGCCAATGGGGCCAGTGCCCAAGGGCCTTTAACTATCAGGGGACCAGGAGGGCCCTGGTTTACAAGATCTCACGGCCCATCTACTTTGAAAATAAATTTTGAATACAAGCTTGAATATGTGGGCTCACAGCTTTTACAAGGCCCCTTCAATAAGCCCTTGTGACTATGAGGGCCCGCAGTCCTCTTATAGAAACCTTTTGCCTTCCTGTTTCTACTTATATTTTCTGAACCACTCTTTAACCCCATAATGCCACTTGTAGAGCCTCTACATCAACATGATTAACCCTTAGGTTAAATACCTGTTGTATGCAGTGTACTAGACGTTTACTGCATTCTGATGAAAGTTTACATGCTATTCTGGAAGTAGAAGACCTAGTAATATACTTTCTAAAATGGCTACCTTTACATTGTGATGCACTAGTCTTTGTGAAATCTTTGCTGATTTGGTAAAGAGAAAAAAAAATAAAAAAATTTTATAGATATATTTGAAGTACGATTTATTGATCTGTCATTAAATAGATCTAGTTTTTATACATCTCATTATGTGATCTTACCATTTAAAAAAAAAAAAAAAACAATTTTAAGTTAAATATCAAAATAGTTTATGCATAGAAACAATTGATTAAAAAAATAATTGCATATGAGGTGCTGAATTGTAATGTCATACATTTCTATAGAGCAAGCAGGGAACTCCAAAACATTTGGCATCTCTGATAAGCCCAGGGTGTCCACTTAAGATACAAACTATATACACACCATTCATTGCTATCACTGCATTTTTGCAAAAACTATTTGGCTTGTGTGGTGGGAAAAACAAGATTTTGATATTTTATTTAACTAGGTTTGTCAAGACAAAATATGTTGGTTTGACTTAAGTTTTATAATGGGGTATAGGGATAATCACTTCTGAATCTCAGACGAGTTAGAAAAGCTATGGCAGCTTGAGCTAGAACTGCCTGAACTCTGAAGTTTCAAACCCATGTATAGGTCATTTAATATCCCCTTGTCTCCCCAATTTTAGAATGCCCAATTCCCACAAATTACTTGGTTCTCATTGTGGCATGGTTACTCACTTCAATCTGGGTGGCGGAGGACAAGTCTCCGTTGCCTCCGCATGAGTTAATCCACACATCGGATCACGTGGCTCACTGTTCATAAGGAGTAACACCACAACACGTCTCCACGCACAAATTACCACGTGCCCCATTGAGAGAGCACCACTTATTGTGACCATGTAGTTACCCCATGTGACTCTACCCTCCCTAGCAACCAGGACAATTTGGTTGCTTAGAACTAGCTGGAGTCACGCCACACACCCTGGATGACTCCAGGGGTGATCAATACTCAAGCTACCCAGGCCCCAGAAGAGCCCATTTTTAAATTCTTCAATATTTGAAGTTAAAACATTTCATGTTTTATTGCCCCATGAAATATGCATATACATGTTTGTTTACATTGAGACGCTACAATAGTATGGTCCATTTAGGAACAGTGGCTGTTCAGTGGTTTCTTTTCCACAGCTGTGTTTGAATTAATCTGACTGTAAATAGGCATTTAAACACTTAAGTGAAAATGGATTGTGGGGATCTCCGCTACAAAAGATAACTGGCTGGGGTGCCCTAAATGAAAATTGGCCCCAGCATCTTGCCAATCATAATCTGCCCCTGACTTCACATTTTAATAGTTGGGAAAACAAATTCCTAGCATGTGCAGTTATTCAAGTCTACAGTAAGACAGTTGGAAAATTGCCGGTTCTTACAGCTAAAATGTTTACCAATTTGCATTTGTGAATAGCCAAGATGTGGACATGCACTGCAGGCAGATGTTGGAGTGGTGTCTGATGTTGAAGGGGTGCATGGTGGCGTTTTAGACTGCTTTGACTAGGACTTTCTTTTCAGTCTGTTTCTCAAAGCCTTCATTCCCCTATCTACTTCACTAAATGCAGTATGAACCAGTTTTAAAATCCAGTGTATTAGATTTGGCCATTTGTAAAAACCTCCCCCTTTACATCTCTTGGCCTCTACCATTTTAAATAAGTTCAAAAACTGTAAAAACTAGGGTATTTAAAATAAAAAAACCCTCTCCATGTTAAACCATTTCTATCATTAGTCAACCCGTTCAATTTTCTTGCCAGTGTGAAGGATAAGTGCCGGATCTTGTCTAAAGCATACTTAAGATACTGCAGAACATCAATAACCCAGGAACATACCAAGATAAAAGGCTTAAAGGGTACTTTATTCAGATTGAGAACCAAAATGGACTAAGAGCTAGATAACAGTATTTTTCCCGATGACAGATGTGTTCTCTGGAATTGGTCATGAGCCACGTCTCTTCGTACTTGTCATGGAATGGGGGGGCAGAAGAGAGAGGGGCAAATTAAAAAGAATTGAGATTTCCTGAAGGAAATTATGCAAGTCAGGCTGAAAATTAAGTTGTAAACCCAAATTATAGATACAGCTGTGCGTGCATTAGACCGTCCAATTAGTCATTTCCATGAAATGTAAAGCAGATTTAAGTCTGTACATGGTGGTTAAAAATTCTGCAATTTTATCTGAAAAGTTGGGATTGTAAAGATGGCTCACCCAAAAATAAATTCTTATTCATAAGATCCCCCTCTTGCCATCTCAGGTGTGTGACGCTTCAGAACACAAAGATCTTAATTTCAGTTCTGTTGGTCCAATGGTGCCCAGAACCCATTCAACTCCATTAGTTTAAATCAAGGTCTTGAATGATCCATTTGGTTTTGGGTGAGAACGGACCAAAATATAACTCTTCACAGTACATCTTGGCACTTTAAGCTCTAGGCACAATGAGGATTTATAGCTCGATTACACTTCCTTGCACTTTGTGGATGTGCAGAACACTAGATCATGCTATGGGAAGTGTACAGCTTGAAATCATGATTGCACAGATGATGGCTCTCAAGATTTAAGTTGCATTTTGGCCTGTTCCCTCCCAAAACCAATTAGATCGCTTCAGATGACACTGATCAACCTACTGGAGTCTAAAGGACTACTTTAATTCTGCCTTTATCTGCTTTTTGGAGCTTCAAAATGTCTTGCCACCATTCAATTACATTGTATGGACCTACAGAGCAGAGATACAAGTCTAGAAATCTTCATTTGTGTTTTGCATTAGTCCTACACATCTTCAGATGCATTATGTAAATTGGAAGTAAATGAGAATTTATTTTTGGGTGAAACAACCCTAAGAGCACTGCCTTGCAATCACTGTAATAAGGTGTGTGTAGGAGGTTGCATACCTTTCCTTGCAGTTTGTAAAGGAATGGGAGAAGGACATTTTCTGTTGCAGAGTCCATCAGTCTGATTGACACCACAAAGCAGAGCATCACAGTGTACCAAGATCTAGGAATATTATAATATTAAATAAAACAAATTCAACATTTAACCACATAATCTAAAGTGTAAATTACCTGATTTTTGAGGGCGGTGTCTTCCTGCACAAAAGCAAACATCTTGATTTCAAATCGTTTAATGTGAGATGGAAACTGAACCTCATCAGGTCTTACAGGATGAAAAACGGTTTCATAATGGTCAGCCAGATTCACACAGCTGTTGAGATCAAGAAATTGGACAAACATTGGTTTTAAAAACTTAACTCACCCATACAAGTATTACAGACCATCCCATAGGACTGTGGCAGTAAAATGTGCTAAGTGTAATGAGTGCGTGTGTGGGAGAGAGAGACTGCAAATCAGAATCAAAGTGCTCACCACAGCAGCTTAATGTAGTAGCAATTAGAGCGAGAGTGATGACATAAGTATCTTCTCTCCCCTGGCAACACAATTTCTTTAAAACTGCATCCAAACATAGTATCCAAAAGATATAGAAAAAGCATTACCCATCTACAATTAAATCCCATCTTGGAGCCGAGTTCCTGTCTTCTTTCAGAGTAGCCCAACAGTTCTCCAAGACTAGCTCTATCTGAGGATCAGTGGACTGAAGCAGCACCACCTCAAAGAACAGCGGTTTTCTTAGTAACAGTCTAACTGGGAAATCCTGTTCTACATAGAAATCTTTATAGGAGCCGTCTGGGTGGAAAGAGAAGCATAGTCTAATTACTGGAGGCAGATATGTTTTAGGGGTAGTAGTGAGCAACACTATACTTTCCCCACTAAAGAGTTTGCAGAAAGCATCAAGCAAAGAATACTAGTCTAATTTAATGTACTTTCATTTAGTAGTGCAGCTTTATTGCACGGCGTTAGCCAAAAGCTGTGTGGGTACTCCTGCAATCTGGCCACAAATTCATGCTACAAGAACACACACATGGCCAAAAGGTATGTGGACACCAATTAACAGGTTTGGCTAGTTCGGTTTATTTTGTTGAAAACAAATCTTAATGGTAGAGAATTGTGCACTTTCAGCTGTGGCAACAATTCAGGGAGGCCCTTGTCTGCTTCAGCAGGACAGTGTGCCTGTGCACAAAATGTGGTCCGTAAATGGTTTACAGAAGTGTGGACAAAGTGGACTGGTCTGCATAAAGTCTAGACCTGAATACCTTTGAGGAATTGAAATGCCAACTACAAGCCAGACCCCATGGATGATATGGTGTCTCAATGGGAACATGGCTGTGGGGATTTGCTTAAACATATTAGAAAGCCTTCCCAGAAGAGTGGAAGCTGTTACAGAGGACCAAATACCCCATTAATGCGGTCCACATGCTTTTGGCCTTATATTGTATATAACAGCATGTCAGCATACCCAAGGCAAGTCTCAGTAGGACTTGCAGCTCCCCAAAACCAGTCTCAGGGAGAGGATCACTTTCCCTCGGGTTGGTGATGAATGTTATCGTCTGGGTATCATTTAGTGTATAAAAGCAGGATACAGTCACTCTGTGAATTGGGGGGGGGGTGGTAAATTGTAACAAGTTACCCACTAATTGGTTATGCCATTACATATTTAGAAAGTGGCATTTCATCTCACCTGTACTCTGGAGCAAGAGGATTAGATACACCTTTAATAGCCTCCTGGGAAATTTGAGGTTCATCACCCAAAGAGATTTCATTCTGATACATCATAACTCCATCATAGAACTGAGGGAGAAAGTGTCATGAAGAAAAAAAAACCTTGCATAAGTCAACTTAAGTCACCTCCATACCGTTCTAGTGGTTCCACAACTGTTTGCGTCAAAAGAGAAGTAGGCAAAGCGGTCGTTGCTGAATTTGGGTTTGCACATGGGATCTCTCAGGGTAAGTTGACGAGGGACAAGTTGGGATACGGATTGTACCTTTACTGCAAGTGCGGACATGGAGCCATTGCTGAAACACTCTGGAAGAGACCAAAAATCAAAAAGACTTTCCTCTTGGCCTCATGTCTCCCCACCTCAATTTTAATTTCTTCCTTTAGTGCTAAAGCATGCATAAGGCAGGATGGAACACAAGACCAGCATTAACAATTAAAATGTAAGGTACTGTGCCCAAGAATATACCGGTCATTGTCATGGGAAAGTTGCAGGCCAAAGAGAAGTCACTGAGGCTCCAATTGTTGGTAGGCTCCCATAGTAACACATCAAGCCGTGCCCTCAAGGATGATGGGTACATTAGCTGCAAAGACATACATTAATGTGCCCTTCAAGTGGAGTCAAAAATAGTTATTACGAGTTCAGAGCACAAAGTCACACTTGCTAGTGGGGAAACTATAGTCTAGATTGTACGAGGAAGGGGCATGTCAACAAGCAGTAAACCAGTGACTCAGCAATGCCATTCTTCAACTAATGACTTGCTGTTGTGGTTTAAGCAAATTAGTTAGATACAATGCATTGACAAGATTTGCCTTAGTGTAATTTTTAAAGTTTTGCTTCTGTATTTTCCCACTTGGGTGACATGTAATGGTAACAAATGCCCCACTTCGAAGTATGAGTTTCCCAGGTCCACTTGAAGGCAGACTTAAACTGCATCATGCTGGAAAATCCAGGTTTAAGAACCATTTATTGGAACAAGGTAGCTAGTCAACCAGTTATGACCAACATGGCCCAGATAGAAACCAGCTACCAGTTTAAACTGGATTGCCCAGCAGGGTACAGGGAGGCTAGATAGATTAAGTGAAGTTGTACCTCAAATGCTACGTCAACGGCTAGGAAAGGCACTGCCAAGACCATGTGTGTGCCATTCTCCTTCACATCATAGTCCGCACTCCGCTCTGGTGTCAGGTCACGTGTGCCAAGCATAATATTAAAGTTCTTGTCCAGATTTCCAAATGAAATCATGATGTGGAACTTTTCCTTATCACAGGCTCCACTCACAGTTGGGAGAACTGGGGGGTGAAGGTGCAGCAGCTGTGAGGTTCAATCCTTTGACAAGTATCACTTATATTATACTGTACCTTTCTGACCCAGTCAACACTTACTGACATCTTGAAGGGTTGCTTTGAAAGATGTGGAGTAGGTAAAAGGAGTGTATTCAGGCAGGATCATAAAACCATAGATGAGGGGAAGGGTGTAGACCGTAACGACCATATCAAATTGCTGCAATTAAAAATGTAAACCTATCAGAAGCAGCAATTTAAAAAAAAAAAAAAAAAAAACACCCCCCCCCCCCCCCCCCCCCACACACATGTTACTTCTACACTTACATTTTTCACTACAACAGGATCAGAGAAGGACACTTGAAGTCTGAATGTCTTGGAGCCATTTTGAAAGAGTTGCTCCTGTACATTGATGCCCCTCGCATTGGCCTCCACCAGAGTTAGGACTCCAGTGGAAAAGGTGATGTTCACCAACTCAACATCATAAAGGAAAGTACCCAAAAGTACATCAAACACCTTTTGATCTACAGTGGTGTCTGTAAGGGTATGAAAATTCAGTAGAAAGTAGAGTAGAAAAAAGTAGAAAGCCATAAAAATAAATGTATTGGAATACGGTTCTCTGCCCCTAATGGTGCAGAAATTACAGAAATCACCAAAACTTTAAAGAACCCACGACACTTACAGTCAACAGATTGGGGTGGTCTAGGCATAAAGGGAGTCTTGATGGGGAAGAGGACTTTGTATCTGGTTGCATCAAAGCCACCCTCACTCCAAAATAACTCCAGCATTGGCTCAATGGTGTAGCTGATGTGGTACTGGTCATTTACAAAATGACTCTGCAACAAAGGGATAAAGTTTCAGCCAAATACATTAAACTAGGGCTAATCAATTAAAATCACTAGAGGGCCATGTACTGCAGAGTGTGGTTCAAGCCCTGCACTTTAAACAGCTGCTTGAAGAAATACTAAAGACCTTGGTTAGCTTGTTCAGATGCATTTAATTAGGATTGGAGAAAACCTAATTAAAGATGTGCCTGCCAGGAATTGAAACTGAAAAGCCCTGCTTTAAACCTCTCAAAAACCATGTTAGAAATCAAACCTTGTAGTAGCCATCTTGTCCACCAACAGGTAGAGTCATAACAATAAAAGTGTCTGTAGTTGTCAAACTATAGCCTCTGTCAGCCATTTGTGCAGAAT
The DNA here is from genome assembly GCA_032164185.1 of Moxostoma hubbsi. Lineage (NCBI taxonomy): Eukaryota > Metazoa > Chordata > Actinopteri > Cypriniformes > Catostomidae > Moxostoma > Moxostoma hubbsi. Next base: position 5,988,841 of record JAVLUX010000022.1, on the reverse strand, counting down.
CAATCTGCTTTCCATCTATTCCCATGACCATCCCAAGGATTTGGTTTTCAGTAGAACTCATTGCAGGAGTGAAGAGAGGAAAATTCCAGGTGATGAGTTCATCCGTAAAAACAAGCCCACCTGTAAATTAACCAGTATAATTAGCCAGATTAAACAAGCATATTGCATTACAAATAACTGGTGTTATATGTACCAATTGGACATGCAGCAACGGTATCCAGCATGGTTACGGACCATTGTTTCTTGAAGTAGGTGGTTACCCTAATCACCTTCATAGGCACTCCATTCACCTGTAGCAGCACAACAGTTAGTGCAGTCAAATGATTGGGGTGTACGTTCCAACAAGTACATTCCACAGTTTTCTTCACTCACATTTTCCACATAGGTCTCAGGCATGTCAAAACCGCTTCGTAGCACCAGCCGAGACCTGGTTGTTGTTAAACCATACCCTGTCTTTAGAGCATCCTCCAACACCATGGCTTTTTGTTTAGGAGTGAAAAACACCATTCTCCAGATGTTGTATCTAGAAGTTATGGCCTGTAAGGAGGTGGGGAGTGCATGTTAGATCAAGCTCCATGCACAAAATAAACTAAACCCATTTACCTCTGAAACCGTATCGGTCCACTGGTCAAACGTTTGTTCTTTGGCCATCCTTGGTTGTCTTTTCAAGGCAGTAATCTCCCCAGGCAATCGATTGACAGAAACCTAGAAACAAATCCATGGGGACATTTTTTTTTAAATAAAGAGCTCCAAGTTTAGTTTTTGAATGTCACAAGTGACAAGAACCAAAACAGTATATTGAACAAGCAAGATTTTACCTCCATATAATTCCGATCGCAAAGAATTTCACGGGGGGCCCATTGGTCGTAGGTACAGGTCTTTTCCACCTCAAACACATCTTGCTCTGCTTGGTTTATACCACGTACCCGGACACGCATGTTCAGATCAAACTCACGATCATCCTGAAAGCAGAAAAGCACAACTGAAGAGAAGGACAACAGGAGACTGTTTTAAAGCCAAAAAGTTAATTACCTCATTCCTTGCAAAACAATTCAGGAGAGATACAATGACTCTGGTTTCACCCCATGGATCAGATTCTACACTGAAGCCACATTTATCTGCCAGGGGAGTTGTTAGTGGTAGAACCTGAGAGCCATCTGAAAAGAAAAGGCCACACTTAAGACTTGACTCAAGATCTTGATCACAACCATCTGTGTATGTGAGAACTATTGTAGGCAACTTACTAATGGCATCAAATTCAAGCTGACTTCCAAAAGCTAGAGATCTATCTACAGTCAGCCTCATAACACTTCCCAGACACTCCATAATCAAGCCTGTTCCTGAAATAAATTATTTTGGGGATACAGGAAAAGTTAACCAAATGATTCACAAAAAAGACTGAAATATACCAAGTGAAGAGCACCAAGGGGTCAAATTTAGGCAGATTAGCATTCAAAATGGCAGTGTATTCAAACAATTCTTACAAGCAACATAAAAACCACAAATACCCAAACATCCAACAGTAATGAGAGCTGCAAGAGTGGGGAATAACATTAAGTCCTCATGGTCGAGTAGAAACAAAATACAACTTTAAGACTCTCCCCTGCCCATTTAATAAAAGTGCAATGGTTATTGCCTTTTTTGGGATCTTTCAAAAATAGTAAAATCTTTTATAGTAGATGTTTTGCCAGTGACCCATTCTTGGAGATCAGTTTCACAAAACATGAAACTTATTTTTCCTTGTCAGATAACTTTGACATCACAGCTCAGTGTAGTCACTTGTAAATGGCTTGGCATTGTGGATGTTGTGACAGCATAAGCCAAACAACATTGTCACATCAATTTCGACTTTAGTCACATGGCATTAATGGTCATGTCTAGAACAACAGTCCAGCCTGGGAAAGTCTTGTGCTAGATGCAACATTAATACACTGCATTTGTTTATTTGGAGTCCCCCAGAAACTGCACACATAGCCATAAACAACCTTAGTAACAGGACTCTTGCAATACTTTTCCAGCCAGACTTGACTTCTAGACTCAGCCAGCATTTATGGCTCAGGCAATTGCCACAAAAGAGCCTGTATGCAGGACTACCCATTAAGGGAAGTCAAATTGCATATTTCTGAAGCTGTATGCACCAGCTACACAACAGCCATTGAGATGAAAGGGAATACAAACAATTATTGTAGACTACATTGGACAATTAACACGCACAAACATACTTGGGTTGAAATTCTGCGGCGATGCATTGAAATTCTTCTGTTGCGACACAACATTCAAGTTTTTCTGTGGTGATACCACATTGAAAATATGTGCCAAAACAGCAACCATCAACAGCCATGAAGTACTGAAAGAGAAGAAAAAAGGACTTTAAATGAAATTCTCTTCCCCCCTTAAAAATAATTGTAAGTTACCAATCATTTTAAACAGTTTAAAAAATAAAAGTTAAAACACAATAATATATAAAACACATATGCATGCACACACCAAGTCCCAAGAAGCCAAGACATCCTTGCTCAAAAACAGGCCGTACTGTTTTCAGGTAGTTAAGAGCTACAGAAACCACCACAATTTAAAACATCAGACTTAAAGCCCAAATGCTGAAAGTAATAGTGTCTCAACTCTTCAAATGGCTCTCTGAAAGGAATTGTATAAAGAGACCAACTCTTGTGCACAGGTGATGCGAGTCATCAACTAAAGAGCAGGTGTATTGAGTTAACTATGTAATTATCGTATTTAGTGTGGAGGAATGGATTTAGAAGTTTACTGAATGGAAGTAAAACCCTGTCAGTTATCAGTGCTAAAAACACCATAGACACTATCTGCTACTAAAAAGGTCAAAGGAATATTGTGCATTTTAAATTGTAGCAGAATACTACAAATTAAATAGCACACATAAACTAAATGACTCCACACCTGTCTGGTTTATTGGTGAATGGTTTTGTGTTTGTGGAATTCAATATAATTTAAGAATGAGACATTAAACAGTATTAAATTCCATCATAAGGCGAAAAGCAATTTTGAAGCAGCATTAATACAAGGGAAATGCCAATTTTAAACAATGTGTTTATTTATAAAGCCTAATTAATGCACCACCTGTGACTCAGAAATGACCACTCCTTTTGATTTTGGTATTCTCATTTTGAAAAACATGCTTTTTGTTTTGCCACAACAATTGTGAAAGACTATTATTAGGATTTGTCAATTAAATTTTTTTTATATTACGATGCAATGGAGGTGAATGATGACTGAGGCGAACATACCCCCTAACACCTCCTTTTAATAATTGTGATACAGGTATGGAACAATATGAGGGTGTGTAAATGATGACACAATGTTCATTTTTGGATGAACTATCCCTTTTATTATACTCTGCATAATCAAATGCACTTTGATCAGGAACATTTTAATTTTGTATTGAAACAACAGGTAATCCTTAACATTAATTAACACACAAAAATGATTAATTAATTCACCAAAAATAAAATAAAAGAAAGAAAAAGATTCCAGTTGTGAAACATTGCAATGACTTGCTTTTTGATTACATTTTGATCAGGATCATCTCTTCAACTTCTCCTCACTGTTCAAACGTCTGACGTAAACATTTTTTTTCCTCTTTAAAATGATGTTTCAGCTCTAGGGCTCTTCGAAAGTCACTTTCCACATCCTTGAAAAAGCCTTTTGTGGAAAACAAAACAAAACAAAACACTAATGATGAAATAACAGATTTTTTAGCACTAATTCAGAGTGGTACAAAAACTCTCATCATTTTTGTGGCGCTGTCAAGCAGTACCCTCTAGGGGAACACAAGAGATTGACAGGTAGAAATCTTTAAAGGGATAGTTCACCCCAAAATGAAAATGCTATCATAATGTACTCACCCTCATGCCATCTCAGATAAGTATAACTTTCTGTCTTCTGCTGAACACAATGATTTTTGAAGAATATTTAACTCTGTTGGTCCTCACAATACAAGTGAATAGTGGCAAAATTGGGAAGCTCCAAAAACACAAAGACAGCATAAAAGTAATTCATAAGACCCAAGTGGTTAAATCCATGTCTTCAGAAGCAATATGATAGGTGTGGGTAATAAACAGATCAATACTGAAGTCATTTTGTTTACAATAATTTTTTCTCCCTGCCCAGTAGGTGGCGATATGCACGAAGAATGTGAATCGCCAAAAACAAAAGAATATTGTGAAATTGAAAGTGGAAATTGGTCGTAAAAAATGACAACTTTTTTGTTGTAAAAATACATTCTAATATCCCAGTGTATTGTTCATTGACAAATATAAGGAAGCCATTGGTGGCTTTCCCTCCCACAAAAATGTAAACACTGAGCCTCACAGGCACTATCAAAACATTGATGTTTATATTTTGAGCGGCCCGCTCAGCTCAACCCATCCCCTTCTATCTAAACCTATAGCGTGAGTTTGGGCCGTGGCTACTTATAGAAAACTATCCAACCGGGAGAATATGAATGTCCATGGCAGACGTGTTTCAGATGAAACAAATTCGAAGTCTTGCAAAAACACAAAGAACGGAGTAAAACCAGAGTAAACATTTATGAGGAGGACTTTGAGGGAATTTTTGGGGTTCGGTACTTGCCGTGTTGCTTCTCAACAGGCAATCTACACTGTGATATTGCCACACAAGTTAGCTCATTACTTTCGAGCTTCAGATAAATTCGTAAAATACTCGTAATATGTATTGATACGCTTACTAGTTACTAAGAACTATTTGTTCTGGATTTCTCGCACACCAGCTACCGTTCAATCCGGCGATGTTATCGGACAAGCCGATTCCTCTGCAACGCTTTCTGTCTGGTGGGTTTGTTATAGTGGTCCTGTTTATTACAACGTTAATTTATCACCTTTTATTCAGTATGTCCTATTTGTTCATAGGGGATCAGAGAGTGTGAAAGGGTGTGATGAGTGATGAGTGGTGTTGGCAAAAGTCGTTTGAAAACGTTATTTTTGTAATCCCGTTTGGTGCCACTAGTAGCGCAGAAATTACACACTTCTCCTTAAAACGTAATATTCTGGGTTTAATATAAATTAAGATCAATCAACAGCATTTGTGGCATAATGTTGATTACCACAGAAATTAATTTAATCTCGTCCCTCCTTTTCATTAAAAAAAAAAAGCAAAAATATGAGTTACAGTGAGGCTCTTACAATGGAAGTGAATGGGGGCCGATTTTTTTAACTAAAATACTCACTGTTTAAAAAGTATAGCCATAAGATATAATAAATATGTGTGTGTTAAACAAGATATTTGTGTGGTAAAATCACTTCCTATCCTTTATGTGTGAAGTTATAGCCACATTTACAACTTCATTGCAATGACAATTTAATGTCAACAAAACCTAACGTGACTGTAAAACTGACAAATTAAGCAACTTCACAGCTAAAATAATACATGAGTTTTAGCAGATGAATTAATGTACACTTTCATAAAAAAATAAGCTTCAAAATTTTGCCTTTAAACCCTCCAAAAATTGGCCACATTCACTTCCATTGTAAGTTCCTCATTGAGACTCGATTTTCGCTTTTTATTTTATTTTTTTAAAGAAAAGGATGGACGAGTCAAAATACATTTTTGTGGTAATCAGCATTATTTTCAGCTCACTTGAGCTAACTTGACTGAAGAAGATGAGTTTGATTGAAAGGTTGCTATTTTTACATTTAATTTAAATAGGAAATAAAATAACTGATGTCCCTATCTCTTTACTTTTTAACCTTTTGAAGAAATATTGAATGTGCATGCATTTTCCCTTCTTTGAATAATCACAAATAATAATATTTCATTAATAATAATATCAAAGAATTAATTTGCTTTAATCCAGCATCTCAAATCTTGAATATATGGTTGCATTCTTGGTTCATGTATTCACATTTATTACTAGCAATTGTAAATTACATGTACAAAAGATGTCTAGTACACAAGGAAACACTTCTAGTAGACTGTACTTGTTCTCACAATTCACCTAAAGCAAAGGTGCACATATATGCACCCACTAAGATCTATGGGAATGTCAGTGATGTTTCAAAGTAACATTTTTATGCTGCATATTCTTATGACTTTGAAGATGGGATGTGAAAACCTTTACTAAACTTTCCTTTCTCCCAGACTCCCAGAGTTTGACTGAATGGTTTCAGGAGCTGGCGATGAGAATATGCACACACAGGGAGTGCTTTGAGTATGAAATACAGATCATTTACCATCAAATATAGTCAGCTAATCAAGGTTCTGATGGTAAACATACTGGCTGAGGTGTACTTCTAAGTGGTTGCAAATGCCTCGCATTGCAACCATAAAAGCATGGCTTTTTAGGAATGTACTGTTTGATGTGCACCAATGGCACCTGGTGCACCTTCACACACATCTCACTGAACTTTAGAACTTCACGTTTCAGTATGTTCAGATGGAGTTTTGTACTGAAAGGACAGCAAGAGACCTCGAAGACCTCTGCGCACCCATACAACCCAAAAATTGGTGTTTGCTGTGAGAATTAACATGCCACATTGAAGTCTAACCTGAGCAAAGCAAGCACTGAGCAGGCAGATGATAATCAATCACTCCGTTTCCTGGCAACCAGATAAATACCTCTCTGTTTGTTTTAACAGGTGATGGAGAAAAATCAGTTGATATAGTATTGAAAATACTCTTGCCAAATTTTCAGGGGATATGGTATGAGAAAGTGATTTTGATGTTGTCTCAGTCTGTCTGCCTGTGTGTGATGATTAAAATAGGTTTGAATATGCGTAGGATTGAATAGCTGAATGTTCTGACCAATGATTATATAATTATGTGTGGTCTACGGCTAGACTAAAGGTCTATATTGATTTAGGCATGTCTCATAGCTGTAGCAGACACATTTAACATCTTCCTGTTACCAGCTATATTCTGTGTAATGATTATACTCACAGTGGAGATTTGTTAGGAATGCCTGTACTATTGCACTATAAATATTGAGTTATGAAAGTAATGCATTACAAACTAGACACAGTTAAATAAAAAAGTTACTAGTTTTATTTTAATTAATATAATTGACATCATTCATAATGATTACAGACAATGCAACTAGGGGTTGAAGAACTAACTATATAACTAGACTCTACATGAGGTTAAACAATAATAATATGGAACAATTTTTCTTGATCGGGATTTAAAACAAGGTGAAACAAACAGTTCAACTATTGAAATAATACCTTACACAATTACAGAGCAAAATAGGTTACAATAGATATATAACATACAATTTGTGTATTTAAATTAAATCTCTTCAGCAGAAATCAATATAAGTTCTAATAAAATGGATCACTCCGCATTTAAATGCATGATTGATACATTTTCCAATAAACATTCATGGGCAGCAAAGGCACATCCTCTTTCCACCACTTCAAAAAAAAAAAAAAAGACTTAAATGTTAATATCTATTAATATTTAAAATACCATTACCATTATTATTATTTTTTATTTTAGTACTTTTCAAATTTTTGTATCAGTAATCTAACGAACAGATCTGAAACAGCATTTATAAAATATGGGCACATCGTTTGAACATCAGCCGCTGTGCTCCAGATATTTTAAAGCCATAAGGATGTTCATGAGATCACTGTGATAATGCTTTGTTGATGAAAGAAAGCTGTCCTGCTGTCCAGTGCCTCATAGCCACACAGGTGTGATTGCTGTAAGCTCACAGATAATGTTGACCCTGATGAACAGAAAAAAATCACTCAGACCTGATGTGTTTTGAATGTATTTAATCATTACACACCATCAACACTTACCAAGAATTGCACCATTACACGCGTCCTAGCATGTTTTCCATTTGCTCAACCTTTCTTGTGAGAGCAGCAAGTATAATGACTGTTAAGGTAAACAATTCTTACTATATTAACATTCCATAAATTGTGTCATTTGGGCTGCAGAGTTGTTTAAATGATCTCTGTGAATTTGGCAATGGTATGCTAAAAGTTCTTAAGCAAAACTCAATCTGTGCTTACTGGAATTTAAAGCACTGCCCCTCAGTGGCTGAAGCACATAGTGTTTTTGAACTTATAGGCACATGTTAACTGTCCACAGAGGGGCGCCAAAAGCAAGTTGTAAAGAGATTTTTTTATTTTATTTGATACATTGAAACGGAATGCATATTTGATTAAGTCTACCCCCAAACCCCAACCATAAACCTCACCAGCAGTGAAGTAAAAATGTAATCTAAGGGGAAAACGGAATCTCCAAATCGTGCCTGTAAATGTGATTACTTCCTGGTTTCAATGCAGGACACAAAGCGCTATCTTTGTGCAATAAACAGAAAGGATATGTTTGGCATTGAGTTCCTGGATGGAGGTTTGTGTCTTCCTCTGGAAAGCCAGTCGGGCCTCACACATGCAGGGGTCCTGAATTACCTCCACCTTTACCTCTTCATATCACATTCAAACAACAAATATCACACAAATTCCTTGCACCATACTAATTCAGTAAAGAGTGACAATGAATCCAACTATATACAACAAACCCCAAAGTGAAAGTTGTTTTCTGAAATGTAACACGGCTTACACAATGTTGTTGTCTTTAATTTCTTGCAACATTGTGAGAGTGTTACATATTGTACTGGAGGTTTTACATAGATGTTGAATCAGTATTTAACTGATTCAACATCTAAGAAATTACAATGGACACAGACAGATGAGGATTTGCCTTATGATCACTGCATAGATTTGTTTTGTATAGGTTTAAAAAAAAAAAAAAAAACCTCCCCAAAGAGTTCGAATGACTATCGTTTATTTTTGGTTGCTTACGATTTCTCTTGATAATTCACTAGATATTTAAGCACTAGCTATACAAAAGCTCTTAAAAAAAGTTAACATTGTGACAACAGTGCAACTGGTTTAATCCCCTCTGCAAGAAAACTATTCAACTTTGGAAAGTTGGGCAATGAGCATGTTCTGACAATGCAAGTAAACTGCATTGACATGAGATTTTAAATCATAATGTTACTCTCAGCTTTTGACATGAAAATGTGTACAGTCATGTGCACAACACTGGATAAACCGGTAAGAATGCGAGAAATTGTGGTAATGAGCAAAGATCTACCTGTGTCAATCAGTTTATGCTTAAACTGTTTATTACCCCAATAAAGGAAAGTTGTTTAAGGTGTTTCCATGACCACACAGGTTTGTTGGCTTATTAAGCATTATTAGTGTAAGATTGTGCATGAAAACATGCTCAATGCCCACCAGTTATTTCCCACCACCACATGTCAGAAAGTGCTATTAAAGCATGTGGTGAAGTGCATCATTGCAGGAAACACATGGTTAATGTATCCACAGTTGAACAGTCATTGCCTGTGAGCTCTTACTTGTTTTAGAACATGTTTTCTTGTCTTGCTGCAACGCAAAACCACGCCGGCACTCACAGTGATATGAAGAGTCATCATTGACGCAAATGTGTTCGCAATCATGACCCAGTGAACAGTGGTCCAAACCTGTAATAAGTTGTGTTTAAAATTGTAGAGCCCTTAAGTTATCGAACAAACTCTTTTTTTTTTTTCACCTGCACGAGGCATAGCTGAAAGGAACTTAAAAAAAAAAAAACATATTAAAATAATCCTCTTTCAGAACAGTCAGCTACAGAAACCAAATGCCTATCATAAAATGGTATGAAATGAGTCAGTACCATTTATGATGGTCTACTACAGAAAACTCACTGGCACTACCATCACCATCATCATCAGTGGCTTTGAAGCACGATCTCTTGTCCAGCATCAAGACAAAGCCAGGGGGACATGTGCAGTAATATGAAGAACCACTGGTGACACAAGTGTGTTGACAATCGTGGCCCAACACACAGGCATCCACACCTGAAACAAGCCGTAGCGGCAACCAGTAGTAGTCACAGTGACTTCTTAAACACTAGATTTTTGTTATTTCTCAAAAGCTTTCTCTGACAACAGGAACTGTTGCTAAATTGGCTAATTCCAAAGTGATCAGTAAAAGTTAATCCATACGATGCTTGATATCATTTCACATCATGAAATGGCACAAAGGAGACCATTTATGATTGTTTACCGTACATAACTTACTAGCAGTACCTTTACTATCTTCGTTGCCACCATGGTTACTGTTGTGGTCACCCTTGCGTACACTGTTACCATGGCCGTAAGCACCAGCACCTCTAATGGAGCATGTTTTCTTGTCCTCGTTCAAGACAAATCCCGAGTGACATTTGCAGTAATAGGAGTTACCATTGCTCACACAAATGTGTTGACAGCTGTGTCCCATTTCACAGGCATCCATATCTGGAACAAGCCACATATGTCACATAACACAAAATTTGTGCACAGTAATTTCCTTAAAATATACAAAAGAATCTGGTATTTATTCCCATTGCACGCTTTGGAGACTCAAAAATGTCATCAGGAGAGTCCACAGTAGCCCATTATAGACCTTATTCACAGCAGCGCAATCTTTGATTTGTGAGGGGTTTGAAAAAGAGGCTGTGAGGGCTGGGTTTAGAATGGCATACTACCCATGCTACTCTTACTACGTCTGCCATCTTTTTTTATATCAGAAAAAGTATGAGTAGTATGGCAGTATGCAATTCCAAACTCAGCAAAACAGTCTCTTCAAAGGGTTGTACTGCAGATTGAACCATTTTATTGTTGTTACGCAAACAAAACATTGAAAAATATCTTTCCAAGTACAAAAAAAAAGAAACTCCAGACAACATGAGTTATGGAAAATCAAATGGGATCTTTGAGATTTATACTGTGCGTGCCATTGAAGAGATGGTAAGTCTATTACTCAGAGCCTCGTTTTCATTAAAAAATCAAAGATGTTGTGACTGTGGATAAGGTATATTATACCATTTATGTAAAACAATTACAGCATTCCCATGTTTGCTGGGTCTTTCTAAGAAATAAACCAATTCTATACTATTGATGATTAGTTCACTATTGATTAACCCTAATCCGACTTGATCACTGGGTCTTGTGTGAATGTATTTTTCGGGTTAGGTTTTCCACATGGCTTTCTATGTTTAAATTACCCCATCTGCAATGCAAAAGTGACATGGCTTGTCATCTGTCTCTTAAAGTGACAGAAACACTGATGTTGTTGCTGTAATGTTTAGGCAACATCATAAAAGAACAAGAAAGTCCATGGTTATTCAACAGTGATTTAGCATGGGTTGGAACAGTAAAAAGAACCAGGAAACTAGTGAGCTGGATTGTAGGAAAAAATCACTACATTGCGCACAGCTAAAATATATCTTTTCCCAAATCCAATGAGCTGCCTACACTACAGCACAAGGCATCAGACATGTTCTCCAAATGTGAATACAGTTCCAAAAGGTAGGCAGGAACATTACGCTGCCTTCTAAGATACCTCATTTTGGCCAAAATCTGAGGCAGCATCAAATGTATCCTTCTCGAAGAAGTCAATGGCAGTGTGCATTGCGACAAGTGAAAAAATTCATGCAAGATGGCGGAATCAAGAGAAATAATTTATAATTATACATGTTTTTCAATCCCTACTGCAAGTATTGCATGCAATAATTAAATCTAAATAAAAATCACTTTGTTGAGTTAGCACCATGCTAACGTCAGAGTCATTGGAATCAGTTGTGAGTCAAGTTTCCCATTTGACACTCAGAGTTACTGACTATGTAGAGAGATCTACATCAGTCATTTGTGCCTATGTAGGCAGTAAACAGCAAGGCAGCACACAAGGTTTTGGAACAGAGCTTACATCATCATGGAACTTGTAATTTAGCACACACAATAAGATAAATTAATCCTAGATTGACATCATATGATATCAAGTACTACTATCAGAACACATGGTAGAAAGCTGGCAAGCAATTGCTAGCTTAACAGGTTAGTCAAACATGATTGCAGGCAGTAATGTTGCAATGTAAGCATTCTCTATTACTCAGCTTAAATTAGTAATTGTTGAAGGAAATCCAATATGTTTAAAGTATGTCTTCAAAATCTAATGGAAAGCAGTTTGCACAATCTGCTGGCTCTTACGTCTTAAGGAACATGTTTTCTGGTCTTCATTCAAAATATAGCCATTCCGACACTTGCAGTAAAAGGAGGAGCCACTGCTGACACATATGTGCTCGCAGTTGTGTCCCATGGCACAGGGGTCCATACCTGGAACAAGCTTTCATTACACGACTGGAGTTATGAGGCCACGCTAACACTAGCAAAAGCAGGTTTGTGGGCAAGCAATTGTCTGTATTTGTTTCATTTTGGCGAGCGGGACTAGGTTGGTCACACAAAAATGTTTGATCTACAAAAAGTCCCATAAAGACAAAGAAACTTTATGGGACTTTTGTTGGCTCTGCTGTGATAAAATTGTCTGTACCAAGCATATTTTATGCCCTTAGTTTGCAACTGCATGCTTCAATAGCATTTATTTCGATATGCATTGGTGACTGGCTGACTGCAGCACTAAGCAAATTGTTTATACAGGTGTAGCTAGAAAGCACTTTTCTAGCATAGCACTTGATTGAGCAATTTTAATGTCCATGAACAAGATCGACTCTTTTCCTGAAAAAGACAAACAATTTTAATGATCCACAAACAGTCAAATATTCAAAGCTCTCTGCAACAGATCTGAAGTTTCCATGAAAAACATACTTGAAGTACTCTAGTCTTAAAACGACTGTGAAGACATTGACAAGAGACATTGAGAGCATTCTATTAAAAGACTTTGATTCTTCAATAAATAGGTTGCAAAGCACATATATTAGCTGAAACAAAGCATTCAAAAGAGCCAAACATAAAAGAATGCTTCTTTGAATGATAAGTGGATTTATCAGCACTCTCATATTGATTGTATTGTTTCATGATCTGACAATTCACAGTTCTGGAAAACAAGACTATTACCTTGGAAACAATTAAGCCACATCATGATCACAATACATATTGGGATGTAACACATATTTTAATGTAAACTATACATTTTAAATTTGCTATTCATGCCAAACTGTTTTCCAGAGAGTGAATCATCACTCACTTCCAAGGACTGAAATATATTCTGTAAAAAGGAAGGACAGAACTCAGCCCTGTCTCCCTTTTTTCAACCCTACCGCACAATGTTTCCCGGAACTTCGATGTGAGCTTCTCAATCACACCATAGGTCTCCACGTAGAACACATGGTCCTCAAGTGGATTGGTGGCCATTAGCTTTAATGACTGCATGTCAGCCCTGTCCACTCCAACTGCATAGATTTCAATCCCTGAAGCCCGAGCTGCAGCTGACACCTCCTCTACTTGGTCCTGAGGACGTCCATCTGTGACAATTATGGCAACTTTGGAGATGTTCTTTGATTTGGGCCGTGCTCCTGAATTTTCAGTGAAAGCTTCGTCCATGGCTTTCTTGATGGCCTGGCCAGTCATAGTGCCTTCTGCCAAGGGCTCAATGCGGTTGATGGCTTGCTTTATAGTGTCCTTTGTAAAATGGTGTTTAAGCAGGAACTCTATTTTGACGGTGCTGGCATAGTTCACCACTGCAACACGTGTAGCTTCGGGACTGATATCAAGAGTGTCTATCATGTCAGCCAGGAAGATCTTGACCTTCTCAAACTCACCTGGACGTACACTACGTGAGCTGTCAATGATGAAGACCAGGTCCAATGGGCGGCTCCTACACTGGGAGTCTGTTGCTGAGAGTTAAGTGAGAATGTTAAGCCTTTGTTTCGTTGCTCATTGACAATATGATATAATAATGAATGGTGTATTAGTCAATGAAAGGATTAGTGAGACACTGAGAACCAGAATTAGTGCTGGCGTTATGAGGTGTTTGCAGATCTTAGGTTTGACCCAATGGAATGGTAGACGTGAGTAAAGGCCAAACTGTACATCGGGTGTCCGGATTACAGATTGCTTCATGCACAAACCTTTCATTAGTTCTTTAGTCTGTGCAGACTGACTGCACATGGTCTAGATTTTCTCATCCTGCGGACATAGTCCTCAACTGAGAGCAACATCGGTGCATGCACCTGCTATTGATTATACTAAAAGAGTATCGCAAAGCAGTTGTTTTGGGCATGCATCAAACGTGTTCATATTCACTCACAGTTAGAAGAGTATACTTTGAAAGGCAACACAGTCAACTGGGCCTGAGCCGATCCAGAACTCACAAAAATGAATTATACCCAGGCCTTAAAGCACACCATTCACTTTCAAATGCTAGAGGAACAAGTTCTCCTGGTAACTAATGAAAGGTTTTGGAAATCTGATTGAAATTCTGATTATGAGGTAGTCCAAATATATCTAATAATTGAGTGTATTGTTCTAGGTAGTAATTTTTAGTTGGATTGTGGTACTATACTAAAATACTTTGCCCATCGGTCTATGGTGTGGAATTATTATATGCTGAATATCTGGCATTAGGGACAACTATCTTAAAGACTTGCAAGAATCATAGGGGCCTTGACCTGGTTTTGAAAGCAAACTAAAGGATTTTAGTGTGCTCAATATTGCAATTATCATGCGTGTTAAAAACCAATGTGTTGAAGGCAGAAGCCTATAAAATTACCAAAGATTCTGCATTTGCTTTTTACTGTGAAGCTGCATTTCTTTTCAGATTAGTGAGTTAATTTAACATGAATGGGCCCTTAATGTCATTTTGCTTAGTTCACCTTTGCAACAAAGAAACTGTAAGCTCCCTACTACTTTTATATTAATGATATGAGATGGAGGGTTAAAACAAGCATTATTAACAAGTATTCATGGATTTATACCTGTCCACCCTGCAATGGCTTTTTTGTTGTGGACAATAATACTGTCAGGTGCCTCTGATTTAGATGAAGTGGTTTTATGTAATGGGTCTTCTGTCATGGTAAACATTTGTGGGAATTGGGGTGAGGTGGTCGGAAGACTTGACTTTTGTGTCAGAGGGGTTTTGGGTGAGATTCTTTGAGGATATGTCCTTCGATTATTTGTGAACATTGGCGAGGGTTGGGGTGAATTGCTTTGGGGATAGGTCTCTGGTGTCAGGGTTGATGTTAGCAGGGATTCAGGTAGGGTACTTTGTAGATATAACTTTTGTGTCAGAGTGGATGTTGACATAGATTTTGGTGGCATTCTTTGAGGATATTTCCTTTGAGGATGGGTAAAGTTTGGCAAGGGCTTTGGTGAAATTGTTTGGGGATAGGTCTCTGGTGGCAAGGTGGAGGTTGGCAGGGATTCGGGTAAGATACTTTGGGCATATGGGTCTGGTGTCAGTGTGGACATTGGTTGAGATTCAGGTAAGGTTTGAGGATATGGCTCTGGTGTCAGGGTTGAGGTTCTAAGGGATTCAAGAAAGGTACTATGGAGATATGGTACTGGTGTCATGGAAGTGGATGGAAGAGATTGGGGTGAGGTGACTTGCGAATATGTATCGTGTACAAACATGTACGTTGACAAGGATTTGGGCATGGATTTCTGAGGGTATAGCTTTGGTGTCAGAGTTGACACTGGCAAGGAGAGATTCAAATATCGTGGGGCTGCCGAGATCAAGGAATGTGTCATTGATGGCTGGAAATCTTTTTCAGAAACAACTGTTTTTGGCGTGCTGGTTGTTGAATGCTTCTGAAGAGTAATTGATTGAAGACCTGTATATGATTGCTGTGTTACAAGTGCTTCATCTGGATTCACAGCTGACAAGTCTGTAACTTCTCTTGATTGTCCTGTAACTACAACAGTTTGTTCTGGATCTTGAACTTTTCTGCAAATTATTGGCACCCATTCGCCTTTCAGCTGGTTGTGTGCCAAAAACGTAGAATGTTCTTTATTTGTATTATACACTTTTGTGGTTGGTATGCCTTTTAGCCAGTCATACACTTTGGGTTGAGAAGGAGCTGTGGGTCCTGGAGAAGCTACTGGGATAAGCTGGGGAAAAATCCTCTGTTTGTGAGGGTAATGTGGTCCATTTAACCAGTATTTACCCTGGGACACTATGGACCACCAGAAAGTTTAAGTGGAAAAGGAAATTAGCCAAACAGAAAATCAAACAAATACAACTGGCATTGTTTGCAAGTGTTTATAAAAAATAAAAACACGTCCTAACTATGCCAAGTTAAATTCGTCATTAAAACGGTTGTTTTAAAGGGATATTTCAACCAAAGGTGGATATCAATTTTACTCAACCTCACATGTTTCCAAACACATGAGACTTACTTCTGTGGAACACAAAATGTTCGGTTTGTAAGCCTCAGTAACCATTTACTTTGATTTTATTGAAAAAAAAACAAAACAAGATTGAAGCAAATGGTTACTAAAGCAAACATTCTGGTTAACGTCTTGTTCAACAAGCCATATGGGTCTGGAATGATATGAGGGTGATGACAGCATCTTCATTTTTGGGAGAACTATCCCTTTGAGGCATGTAGTTCCTCATTGTAAAACAACTATAAAATACATGCCACATAAGTGCTTTTTTTAAGCATTCTTGCACTTAATGTTTAAACGTGGATGTATTTTTCATGACATTTTAATGCTCTGTACTTCACTGGAAATTACATTATTTGTGTTACAAAATGCACAAATAACTTTTGTGCCATTTAAACTGTAGTGCATGTATGAAAATAATGAAACAGTAAATGTTCAATTGTAAACATGCAGCTCAAGGTACTATGCAAAAATGAAACATTTAAATAATCAAGATGACTTGATGAGTATTAAAATGTTCTTCACTGTCAAAGTATCTTCTAGTAATGACATAATGAAAAGAAACCTACCTGCTGGGTTCAGTGTCCTGTACGGAAAGGCATTATTTCTTCTTTGGGCTAAAACGTAGGATGGACTTTGAAGATCATAGGATTGAGAGGGCTCCACCAGCAGAAGAGACAGGAAATATACCAAACTCCCAAAGGACTTCATATTTTTCTTTGCTCTTCTCACGTACGTTTCAAGTTCAAGATCTGTCCTCACGACCAACTGACACCAGCATGCATTCAACAGCATCCTAGACTGCACATTTGAAGGACCGAAATCAAACGCGTCACATTTTCGACCAATCCAAAAGCAGGAGGGGTTCAGACTCCTATGGACGACTCACTCAAATAGCAAAGAATCTGAATTATACAGTTTATGAAAGTGTACAATAAACCTGTCTATCAAATATATCAAAATTATATCAGTTGACCAATAGTATGCCACAAGAAGTCTGATGACAGAAACCAATGTTTTGAAATGTTTATTGAAGTAATTAGATTACAGAACTTGTACAAGAAAAGAAACAGACCACAAAATAAAATGATCATGCATCCATTGATTTACACAGTAATAGCAGTTTCCTTTTTTACTCTATACAATTGTCGTTTGAGTTACATTTCCTCTCACCAGTTGCGCGTTTCCACGACAACAGATCACAATGACAGCTGCTAACATGATGGTGCACAAGGGTTCAATGGATGGAAAACACCACTAATTATATAAAACAAGATAAAACGTGCTTTGAGCTTTTCAAGTCTTACGTTCACTAATAAGTACACAATGGAAAAAGAAAAACATTTTAATCACCACACTGGATTGTCTAAACAGATTTATTAGCCATGGGGAGTGATTCTAAATGCAAGTGCCCTGTCAAATTATAGGGCAATATTGTTTTCACAACACTACTTCTACTAAGACATATACATGAAAACCAAAAACAAAACACAAGCTTGGAAAGCACGGAAAAATAAACACTCTGAAGGTGAGAGGGGGGGTACTGTTAATTTTTTTTCATGGGTAAAAGTTTAAAATGGCAGATTATCTGCCCAATCACAGAAAAAACATTTCATAAGTGATTGATTATGAATTAACTATATAATTCTGTTGTAAGCACAATTTATTGCAGAACTTGAGTCATGATGTCCACAAAAGAGAATGGCTTCTCATTTCTCAGATACAACACTATGTAATTAAAATAAATCCTGCCACACAACTAACCCTTACCGCAACACTGTCTCTTCAAATGCTTCCTATGATTTTACAAAAATATATCTGCAGTGATGAACGGTTATGAGAGTCATGCGAAAGAAATAGTCATGGTTAAGTCTATACAATATGTAAGCCGCTTATGTGAAAGATGTGAAGACGCTGGGAGTCTAAAAGCCCTCAATGTGTTGAAATTGAGGGCAGGATCAAAAGGCAAAGATGGGTATCTGCACTGGATGTACTGAAGAAACCATTCAGGGGAATTCAAGCGGGCATGTAAGGAGGAGGAGGCATCTCCTTCGCTGGCATCGTCATAGCCATTTCATAGGTGGGAAGGATATACTAGGAGAAAGAGAAAACAGTAACAAGGAGGATGATTGACTGTTTAAGACTGTAGAAAAAAAATTATTGCTCAAAAACCTCATTCAGAGGCAAAGAGTGCCCTCTACTGTAATGCTGTGAACACTTTTAAAGGACTAAAATGTAATGCTAAGAGTATGGGGTTCCTGCACCACTATACATCTGTGCAATTTGTTTTTTTAATCAGTCAAAAACACACACAAAATAAGCTTCAAACTCACGGTTTGAAACGGTCTAAAAAGCCTCAATCACTAAATTAATTGGAGCAGTTAAAGTTGAGCATTAAAGAGGAAGCAAAAACAAATGTTGTGTGACCTCTGATGTGAAGGGAAAATCCAGTGTGCTGATTTCTGTGTTGTCTTTAGTGATCTATTATACATATTTGCTCATCTACTCAACCTTCTCAAAGCATCAGCTCTACATACCTGAGGTGGGGTCTCAAAAGCAGGATAGACGGCAATCTCTGGAGTGTTCCTGTTGTTTATGTACTTATAGCAGTTCCAAACACAGTTGATCAAATAAGCCTGAAAAACAAGAGAGAATACATTTTGGCACTTCAAATAAAACCTATACTCTATATTCTGGTTCTTATAAATAAAACAGGTCACTATGGTGTGATAGGGACCGAGGCGGTCACAAGGAGAATCTTAGGAGACAAAATGGCATCAAGACCAGTTGCCCACTGAAGCGAAGCAGGGTTGAGCTTGGTCAGTACCCGGATGGGAGACCTCCTGGGGAAAACTTAGGTTGCTGCTGGAAGAAGTGTAAGAGAGGCCTGTGGTCTGTGTGGGTCCTAACGCCCCAGTATAATGACAGGGACACTATACTGTAAAAAGGCACTGTCCTTCGGATGAGACTTTAAACAGAGGTCCTGACTCACTGTGGTCATTAAAGGCACTTTATTAAGGGCACATCTTGTAAAGAGTAGGGGTGTAACCCTGGTATCCTGGACAAATTCCCCCCATTGGTCCTTCTCAATCATGACCTCCTCATAATCCCAATCCATTAATTGGTTCTATAAATCTACACTCTCCTCTCCACCAATAGCTGGTGTGTGGTGAGGAGATCCAGGTGGATGCTGCACATTGGTGGTGGTTGAGGAGTGTCCTTTGCGAACTGTGTAAAGCTCATAAAAACAAGTTTACCTTAAAAATAAAAGGTCTAAAAGGTAAAAATCAACAGCATCTGTGGCATAATGTTAATTACAACAAAAATAAAGTTCCACTTTGCTTTAGAAAAAGCAAAAATTAAAGTTACAAAAATTGAGTTACAGTGAGGCACTTACAATGTAAGTGAATGGGGCCAATCTGTAAATATAAAAATTTAAAAACGCAATAACAGGTTTACGAAGCTGAAAACCAGTGAGATGCTACAAATGCATCAGTCTGAGGCACATATAAAGTAAAAAAATAAATAAAAAAATAAATAAATATACATATATAATTTTTGTTTTGTGGTAGTCAACATTAAGCCTAAAATGCTGTCGATTAGGCTTAAATTGTGTTAAACCCAGAATATTCCTTTAATAGACTTCAATATTTAATGGGATATCTCACCAAAAATGAAAATAATGTCATAATTTACTCACCCTCATGTGTTACAAACCTGTATGACTTTATTTTTTACATGAAAGTCAAAAGATGATGTTAGGCAAAATGTTAGCCTCAGTCACCACTCACTTTCACTGTATGGAAAAGTGAGGCAATGAAACTGAATATTGACTGAGGCCAACATTCTGCCTAATATCTCTTTTTGTCTTCCATGAGGAAAGAAAGTCAAACAATTTTGGAAAAATAAATAAATAAATCACATAATTTTACTTAAGTGGTGAACTAATAATTTAATTCCAAAGTTTCAGTATTTGACCTTCTGAGGCCTCACATCAAGAGCGGTTCAGATATAGTTACCTTGAGGACGATAAGAATGGCAAAAAAGAAGAGCACAAAGAGCAGGAGACAGCTGGAGTCCAGAGAGAGCAGGTTGTCCTTGTAGGGGAAGTCCGGCTAAGAGACAGACACATTTTTTTAGGTAAAGAGTTTTTAAATGAACCTCCTGCAGTGTTTCCCCTTTATGCATTTAGCACACCACCACTGTTGAATTAGGAGCGCCGCTGCTAAAATTTCACATGATTCATTAATATTCATGACACAATGTAACGCTTGCAAAATGGGTCGAATGGCCAAACATGTTGGGTCGCGACATATTTTAATAATTTATTTTTTTTATTTTATTAACAATAATTGTAGCCAACTGTGGTATTTTTGACTGAACTATGGTTGCCAAGGAACATGTTTGTAGGGTTAAAAATATGATGCTTTTAAGTTCAAGCTGGATGCAATTGATTTGATAGTTTTTTTTGTTCTTTATATCTGTTCGAGTGTGTGATCATTTGTGTGCTTGTTAAAAACATTTTAGTTAACATGAGCCTTTTTTCAGAGCCCTTCAAGTATCAAAAGCTCCAAATAAATAATAAACACACATGACATGGCAAAGATAAATAATTGATCTCTGATGATTCTAAGGTCGTTTTAAGCTATTCCCCCAACGCGAGTAAATGCGGGCTCTTGGATGTGCCCACAACAGCACCACAGCTGGAAAAAGTCCTGGGGGAAACACTACTTTGTGTTTACAACTGTCAAGTGTTGGAGACACGGATGGACAGAAGAGGCAGTAGTTGGCAGACTAACCAACTGGTCCAGGTAGTCCTTGATCCTGGGCAGGTACGTGAGGGAGCTGATAGCTACCAGGCAGCTCAATGCAAAGTCAAACAGCTGGTAGCAAAAGAATGGGATGAGCCAGCCATCACGATTCTGTGCAAGGGTAGTAAAAAAAAAAAATGTCAGAGTCATATCATGAAGCGTGCTTTGATCATGTTTTAGAGTGTTCTTCACTGTTTTAATGCTGAAGGCATCCAGGGATTGATGAAACATCCAGTTATTAGCACATAAAAAGGCAACTTTTTAACAACTAGGCTAAAAATACCCAACATGGAAAGGAATATTAGAACATCTAACAAGGCTGTAACTCTAATATAACAGCTTTTAACTGTCACTAGGTCTAAAATTTGAGGTCAGAGGATACTCTAGAACACAGTTAAAGCTCAATGTTCACTCAAAGCAACACGATCAGGTATTACAAATGCAACTGACAGTAGGACTGGGTATTGATACAAATTGCCCGATTGGATTTCCTACACAAGCTCTCGATTTGATAGATTAATTTGGGTATATTTATATAAAAAAATAATAATAATAAATTGATACAAATAATATATACACACACACACACAACTAATGCTGTTAATTATATAGGGCCATTCTAACAAGCTACATTACAAAAACCTAAATTTTACTAATTATATTATATTTGTTTTTCATCATTGGTCACATTTATCCATTTTAAGTTTAACAAATCCATGCCTTCAATCAATATAAATATGACATATTGCATACATTATATTTTGTTCCATGTTCATTGTTTAATGCACAATTTGTACTGTTTGCAAGTATTTGCATTGATTTGTTGACCACGTGTTGACTGGTAAAAACCAGTAGTTCTGTAAATGAGCACATCTGCATTATTTATCTCATCCGTGCTTTACGCTATTAGAATTAAATGTTTTTTTTAATTAATTTTTGATCAACAATTGACTGTAAAGAATAGAAAGGGTATTAATATAGATATTACTCAATGACAAATGCATTGCGTGGATCTTGTCTTTGGACACATCACACGGAACAACTTTTACTCTTAGCATGCATTGATAAGATCTCGCTGCTGAATACTCCACCACTATACTACACAATCAGTTGTGAGTGAAAAGTCCCTCTACAGTCACTGTTTAACCCCTAAAAACTCATCATTGTTAAACAAAATTACATATTTAAAAAAAAAAAAAAAATTCAATGAAAATAATCCCATTATGCCTCAAAATGGCTTGGATATAAATCTACACCTTTGCCTCATTTAGTATGCACAGACCTATGAATATGCAAATTAGTCCCCACCTCAATCTCCACTCACCCCTGCTTGGGCTCACTGTGTCCCCAGGATAAATTGATGGAACCATGTTGGGCTTGAATACAAATTTGAGTGGAAAAACCCTGTTTTTGAAAAAATCTGTTTTTGGGTTAAAATTTTCAAAAAAGTTCTCTGGAAAATAACTACTGCAAACTCTATGGAAGTTTTGCTGGGACAATACGATTTTTCCAAATAAACTGCACCCATTTATCTTGGATTTTGAGATCCTTTGTTAATACATGAAGGCTCACTTTTGTCCTTTTGCAACTTTGCATCTGAACACAGAACATGTTTTGCAAAATACAATGGTATGTCTTCTAGCATTTAAAAAACTCCATATAGACATGCAAACAAGGTTAAAAACTTGATTTTCACTGGAGGGGGTCTTTATCAGCCTTTACCAGCCATTTGCCAAATATAGATTTTTTTTTTTAGTACCAAAATTTGGCTTGCGAGTGTTTTCCTCTCATTGTAGTGTAGGATTGCACATAGAGTAAATGATCGATTTTGGGGCTTAAGAATCGATATAAAGATTGTTCTAATGAAGACCGTGATGCATCGGAAAATCTATATTTTTTACTCACCCCTAATTGACAGCAGTGAACATTGTGCTTTACATGTGATTTTGCACCATTGGGGTCTAAATATGCATCATACATTCACAAATCCAACCTGTTTTCGTGGATGGCATCAAGCAAGACTGTGAAGTACTGAAGAACAACACAAAGTGGTGTAACTCATACTGCCATAATTTGAAGTTTAGTGCAAAAATGGATGGTGTTCAGTGAACTGGCTTTAAATGACAGTGGTCATAAGGTTTTTTTTTTCTCCATTCACTAGTACTGCATCATTTGTAGCCTAATATCTGATTTTTGCCTTTTCAATCTGTGCACTTAAATTTTATTCAACACATAGCATAAGTGTTCTAATCATAGAAACTTACAGTAATTGCTCCATACACCATCATGGCACTGATAGTGAGCATCAGGAGAGAGATGGCAAAGCCCACACAAGCATTCTCTACAGAGGATGAAAAAGAAACAAATGTCATTTTTAGAAGAACCTTCCTAGTTAATCTCGGTCTAACAGTGTCTTTCCTTTGAATGGCATAATTCTAACATTACATCAGCTACAATTCAAGTGCAGTCAATTGTGTATAAAACATAATATTTGAATAACTAAAATGTAAAAAAATATAGAATTACAACAATCATGTAAAATATTTTACAAACATACCTGACATCCTGTCTGAGGCAAAGTAATGCTCAATAACTTCATACTGCAGGTCAACAGTAGGGACGTTCTCAGGGTGAGTTACTGCCACAGTCAACAGAATACCCATCAACAGGTTCACCACCTTTAGACAAATAACATCGGATCAGAGAGGACTTTTGATATTTATAACGAGATAAAGCACTGTGTTAGAGATGACAGTCTCATGAGATGTCGAATAGTATGTTGATTCGCTGTGCCATGTGACTTCTGGAAATTTTGTAAATTCAACAGGATTTTGCAATTCAACAGAAAAAGGAGGTCATGGTCTGTTTTGTCTAATTTTAGTAACAAATAATTCAAAGATTATTTTGAAGTGCATCACCTAGATGAAATAATCAGCTGACATTATAAATCAGTCATTTGTAAATGTAAACTTTGGCAACATTATGTCCAGACTTTGACATGATCTACTACTGAAAAGTACCGCTGACAGTGCCATTTTATTTAGAAATTCACAAATGTATAGGGGTAGCTCAGCGAGTATTGACACTGACTATCACCCCTGTAGTTATGAGTTGGAATTCCAGGGCATGCTGAGGGACTCCAGCCAGGTCTCCTAAGCAACCAACCGGTTGCTAGAGAGGGTGAAGTCACATGGGGTAATCTCATGTGGTCGCGATTAGGCGTTCTTGCTATCAATGGGGCGTGTTGTAAATTGTGCATGGATCACTGAAATTAGCATGAGTCTCCACATGCTGTCATGCACAACGAACCACGTGATGAAATAAGACTGACTCTCTCAGAAGCACCTGACACTTGTCCTCCGCCACCGGATGAGACGAGAAACAGCGCCACCACGAGGACCTACTAAGTAGTGGGAATTGGGCATTCCAAATAAAAATAAAAAAAATACACAAATTTTGCCAAACAACACTTATTTGTTTACTTCTACGTATATCCCCCTAATATTTTCACATTGTCAGAATGTGCGATATATGATAATATTAAGCAAATGTAGTTAACATATGTTAAATGACATACTCTCTCACATATAACAATCATTATACATGTAAAATAATTAAAAAAAGAAAAAAAAAAAAAACTTTCACACATTTCTTCTAAACTGACCGCAAACTGAAATTCTATTCTGATGACAGTCGAGTAAACTAAATCTTAGGCCTCAGCTAGCGCGTTAGCCGTCCACAAATATCACAAATAAACACCTAAATATCATCGCCACAACATACTAGTATCATACTCAAAACACAATATAAGGAACTTAGGTCACTTTTTATGAACATACAAGACGTCTAATCTCATGTACGTGTTTTGTTTGTTAGCAGTACGATTTCAAAACATTGAGTTTGCATAGCGCTCTTAAACAGAGCCAAAGACATCAATACAAACGCACTCTATTGCTGCGACACGCCTCTAAAAACGCGAAGGGAATGCTATTGTCATATGTTACTTGTGTAATGATCGTAAAAAAAGTCATTTATGTCCTTTTACTAATGATTTTCGTACCATGTACCAGGTGCCCAGGATGATGGTTCCGGTCCGCACGTGACAGCAGCCGCAGCAGCGCGCGCTGTACAGTCGGTCTCGGGACGGTTTGAAGCGCATGTCGTTCTCGGTTCTTTGAAGGAACATCTAGAAAAAGAGACAAGGCTCTGCCGTTAAAAACAGCAGCTACAATATTAGCAGCCTGATGGATGAGAAACACTGAGTGGGGGCGTGGTCACAGCTGAATCATGCGTGTGGGGAAATGGGCGTGGTTAATATGGTTTACGCTTTGGAAACGGGGCGTAGGTTAAGATTTCATCAGGCATGGCAGCGTTTATAAGAGGTGAACCACTGCATTTCAAGGTCCTCAAGGAATGGTTTCACAGAAGTCATGCTGTGTTTGAGCTCACCCAGCCTCAGACATGCATGGAAATTCAGAACCAGATGATTTTCTTGGAAAAGGCCTTTATGGATTAAAAGGGGTGTTATGTAATAGATAAGATGCTAGAAATTATATAAGGCATCAGGTGATATGCCATGGGACAGAGAGTGGTAGTTTCCCCTTTCACTCTCATCTTGTTCCAAAGATATATCGGTGACTTATAGCTAAACATTTTTTTTTTCTCCCATTACTATAATATGCATGGTACATATACTCCGATCAGACACAACATTAAAAACACCTGTCTACAATTGTGTAGGTCCCCCTTGTGCCACCAAAACTGTGCCAATCCACATCTCAGAATAGAATTCTGGGTTTCTATTCTTCTCATCACAATTGTGCAGAGCGGTTATCCGAGTTACCATAGACTGTGTCTGCACTGCAATGCAGCCACACGAATGGCTGATTAGATAATCGTATGGTTGATTGTTGGTGGCAGACGGGCTGGTTTGAGTATTTCAGCAATTGCTAATCTCCTAAAATTTCACACACAGTCTCTAAATTGACTCCAAATTGTGCCAAAAACAAACAAACAAAAAAAAACATACAGTGAGCGGCAGTTCTGTGGACAGAAATGTCTTGAGAAGTCAACAGAGAATGGCCAGACTAGTTCAAACTGAAAAAGTCTACGATAACTCAGATAACCGCTCTGTACAATTGTGGTGAAAATAATATAATCTCAGAATGCTATCTGCATAACATGCAGGTTGGTGCTGTTTTGGTGGCACAAGGGGGATCTACACAATATTAGACAGGTGGTTTAAATGTTGTGGCTGATTGGTATAGTACCTAGAGCTGCAAAAATGACACTATCAAAGTTTGTCCATCAAAAAGACAAATAAATTGCGCCCATGCTTAAATTACATTTTAAAAAATAAAAATGTTAATAATTATTTTTTAATGTACGAGTTTACCCTGTAAGGGAAAAGCTGCCAACAAGTGGCCAACATACATGGGAGCTCCTTCAATTATTTGATCAGTCTACCCAAAGTTGACTTGCTTAATTTTTTATTTACAAATATGAATTAAAAATGCATAACCATATTTAGGTCATGTGACAATGCATCACTATTATGTTTGAAATACTTACCACTGCATAATGCCTACTCTTTCATTTACTAATTAAAAAAATAAACAAAACTGCGTAGTATCCAGTGTACTTTCCACCGACTTTTTGAACCACATGTAATTTCTCTTCTATTTACTCCTGTGAGCTGTATGAGTACAAAGGGCGACAGGTAGATCTACTAGGAAAAACACACAGAATATACAATCATTTACAGTCCTCCAGCTATCAAGACACCATGTAATGTTCTGCCATATGATTTCAGATTTTATGTCTGAATTGGGCCTTGTAAAATCTTTAAATAGGTTATCAGTCCAACAAAATCCACTCTGTAAATCACTGATTTTCAGTTGTTTTAATGGAGACACTGATTATCCTTATTCTGTGATGAGTTACATTAATTTTCGTAGTTTCCGACTCACAGCCAGACTTAGAAAAGAAAAAAAAAAAAAAAAAGTATATCAATATGCCGCAGCTGCAAAACTAAGGTACATTATTTACATTCCAAAAAACAAAGAAATATATCAACTAAATAATAACAGTGCCAATGGTTCTTGGGGATGGGAGTGAATACTGAAGCCTATAAATGGCAAGTTACATTTTTGAACCGTTTCCCAGAATGACTCGGCATGTAACGTTAGGGGCCGGAGTCAAGGCAAAGACATTTCAAGAACATCTTCTAAGATGTTCAAAAAAAAACCTTTGAAAAGAAATAAATGAAATACTTAAGGTCTCACTAAGTGTCTTTTTTGTCTTTATATCATGTATATCATTCCATTGCAGTAGCCCGTCTGAAATCAAGGGGTTTCCTGAAGTGCTTCTACAATTGCTCCAGAGCTGAAGCTCCATGGCACCAGTGGTTAAATTTATGGGATCCTGTCCATCTTCAGCCATGCATTGCACTAAAAAACACCCAGTTACAATTTCCTGAAAAGAAGGGAGGGACTGGGGGATGGAGAAGTTGAAAAAGTGGAGGAATGAATGGATAGGAGATTGAGAATAAGTTTTCAGTCACTGGTGTTAATTTTTGGCCCCATAGGGTACCTACTGCAGTAGTGCATCGACAAAACAAAAATTAAATGAAAGTGTAATTTTGTTTTCCTACAGTTCAAAACCATCTGACAATAATAATAACAATAATAACGACAATAATAATAATAATAATGCTTCAAAGATGCAGGAAATTACTGCCTAAGGCATGATTTTATACAATATGTTCAGGACATACGTTGCAAGTGTTGAGAAAAACAATCCTTGTATCTGCTACTTGTTGAAAAAGAATGTACAACTTGATTACTCTAGTTCTTGTGTGCCTTAGTCCTTTAAGCTGTTTTTTTCTCCTCGCACACATTTTCGGCCAATAGATTTTGTCTTTATTTTTTATTTTTATATTTTTTTTACAGCTTCAGCTCATTGGCAATTTTAGAGGCGATGTTCTTGAAAGCAATGGATGTTCCTGATATCCTCTTGAAGCGCACGCCATTTAACGAGAGACGGGGCAGCTTGCACACTTCCATCTCCCATTGGACCAAGCTCTCGGCATGCCCGTCACCGTGGACGCATAGAAGCAGGAAGCGCTCGCGCTGCTCGTAATCGCAGTTGTTGGCGTCCAGGACTTTGCGGATCTCACGCATCATTTCTGTGGGTTCCATGGAGGAGGTGGTCTTCATGCTCCATGTGAAACGTAACGAGCGGGGTTTGGCATCTTTATGCTCCTCTTTCTGATCCCCAGACACATTACGACTGCGAAGAGAAAAAAAGGAAACCATGAGAGTAATATGCATCTATGTGTGTTTGTGTATGTTTAGACATGCTAGTGTAAACTTGACAACCAAGTACGAGAACGCAGATGTTTCTAGCTCGATTTCGTGCATTGATTCATTCCAAAAAGTGTCAGAGTGCAATTCATAACCCAATGCAAGTACAGGTTGCATTCTTAACGTTGCACAAGGGGCGCTATAGGGGATATTAGTGTGAACCGCTCGCTTCTATGGTGGGATTTCTCTTTCAAGTCAACTACTGTCATGGTGGAGTAATAGATTGATGAGAATATTTTTAGGTTAGTCAATATAATGCATTTATAGCAACATACCAGAAGAAAAACACATCCAGTTTAATGGCGTAGAATTTAGACTGTAACTCTATCACCCCCCTTGAGTTCTCAGGTTTGTAACATAATATCTGTGTGCACATACGTAAAGTACGTTTCTGGCCTTAGGGCATAAAAACATTATGGAAGTATGCAAAAGCAGACGAGAATGCCTGGCCATGGCATTGCAAGCACACTGTTCTGTAGTACATAATGCAATTTCTTGAGTTACTGTGTTAACAAACCTCAGTACTCAAGGAGGTGATGGAGTTGATACCTTCACATGCCTAAGGGCTCAGTCACAATTTCTCTTGCATGGTGAAATTTTGCAGTCGAAATAGTCATCTCAATGGGAAATCATGCGGTCATGAATCACCTAGCATGCATTTTGCATGGGGTTACATTTTAGTGAACTTTAACACAAATTTGTATCACTGACCAATAGCAAATTGCTTGGTTTGGCACCTCTGTGTGGTGTGGTTCTTGCTAAATAGCTAAATCTCATATATTCAAAATGAAAGAGGCACTTACTTAAGCAGATGAATCATTACACCGGTAGCTAGCTAGAAACACGTTGACCGTTTAACTAACTTTAACTACCTTGTTCAACAAGATTGTCTTGCTAGGCCATGAGAATTGAGAAAACTGACTGTAGAAGACGACGTTCACGTTGAGAATGCAGTACATGCTTGCATCATATTATTATGGTTGCATTGCGATCAGATACATTTAGAGTCTGTGTAGCTAGAAGATTTGCATTCACATACTTGCGTAGAATGTTTCTGGTTTTTAAACTCATGGCACGATGAAAACAAGGTCCTCTATAATTTCTCAATGTTTTGAGCTACAGCACATCATGCATGGAACAACTTGAGTGCATTTGACATGCAATGAACAGAAATAATCATGCAGAGATACAAAAACAGTTTACCAAGCAACTCAAGAATGCAAGCATAAAAATGTAAAGATATCAAGAGAAAGAATCCCCATTGGATCTTAAAAACTTAAACCATGATTCAACACAGAATGAAATAATAAATCATGTTGCACTTTCTTGTTGTTGCCACAAGGCAGAGCTAACTGCTAATGTACCCAAAAGATTACTGACTTTGAGACAGATCACACAGTACATTACAGGCAAGGATTTGCAAGATCATTGGTCCATTTCAGACTCTCCTAAAACAAATTAAATCATGGATTCAGCCTTTGGGTAATTATGGAAGATGCCCATGTACATGTTTGTAGAGCATTTAAGTCTGTGTATTTGTGTTGGACATAAACTGAACTAAAGACTTAGTTCAACTTATTTGATCCATCTCTGCAGAAATCACAAGTGGATGGCATATGAACAGCAATGCAGGGGTGTAAAAAAAAAAAAGTGTACAATCAAATTTGTAAAACCTGATGACCTGTCTCACCTCGAGTCCTCATACCTCCCATTTCTGTCACATTCTGCCGGAACTCTTTAAAAACCAGGATAAGAAAAAAGACAGTTTAGAAGCAAGAAAATCGGAGACTCTTGTAATAAAGGAAGGAGCAATAAGACAAAATAAGACTTTCAGGCATCGTAAGACAAAAGAAAGAGAGAAAGACAATCTCAAAGACAATGTTGGACCAGATGCCACCAGGAAAATATCTCCATATACAATTTCCTGCATAAACAGAGAAGGATACTGGACAAGGACTTAAAGTTGACATGTGTGAAATTATAAAATCATACAAAAAGGAGAAAGAGGGCAAAATTCACTAAACGGTTGCACCACTGCATCTTGGGTAAGCCACTGTCATTCCACTCCATGCAAACAGGCCTCCTTTCTATGTAAATTAGCTATATTATAGATTGCGCTTCAATCACAAAAATTGCTGACCATTACCACCAGAAGAAAGCAGGCGGTTAAATTAATTTTATTTAAGAGATGTTTTTCCTACATTTTCTATCAATCATATTAGCAATAATTCATCAAACGATGGAGAAGCGTGTTATAACCTGGCATATATCCAGCATGAGATCATTCAGGCGTCTGGATCACTGTAGTGAATAATGCTGTTCATTTCCGCCGAAGCATCCTACACCCTCAGCTATATAGCGTTCAGAAATGGCCTGCAAGATCAGATTTGGGCATACAAATTGCATTCAGGAAAGGTTTTGTGGGTGCGTTTGCACCATTGCCTGATCTGCATAATTTCTTTAGACGCCGTTTACACCTGGTATTAAGATGTGTTTTTGGGGAGCCTGGGTAGCTCAGCGAGTATTGACACTGACTTCCACCCCTGCAGTCATTAGTTTGAATCCAGGATGTGCCGAGTGACTTCAGCCAGGTCTCCTAAGCAACCAAATTGGCCCGGTGGCTTGGGAGGGTTGAGTCACATGGGGTAACCTCCTTGTGGTGGCAATGAGCGGTTCTTGCCCTCAATGGGGCACATTGCAAGTTGAGTGTGGATTGCGGAGAATAGCATGAGCCTCCACATGCTGTGAGTC
Organism: Moxostoma hubbsi; assembly: GCA_032164185.1. Lineage (NCBI taxonomy): Eukaryota > Metazoa > Chordata > Actinopteri > Cypriniformes > Catostomidae > Moxostoma > Moxostoma hubbsi. Next base: position 5,957,744 of record JAVLUX010000022.1, on the reverse strand, counting down.
TCTGCGTTGTCATGCACAAAGAGCCACGTGATAAGATGCATGGATTGACTGTCTCAGAAGCAACCGGATTAAGGTGAGAAACCGTGCCACCACAAGGACCAACCAAGTAGTGGGAATTCGGCATTCCAAATTGGGAGAAAAATGTGATAAAAAAAATAACTAAGATAAGTTTTTGGTGATCTGATCATATGTGGTCAGTGCTAAATACAGGTCTAAACAGGGTCTAAAAAGTTTTGTGATCAGATCACAAAAACCAAATAACAATGTGACCACATTGTGTATTGTTGAGGTGTAAACGCTAATCCATCCTCATCCCGGCAGCAGCGAAGCGACAACCCTCACCTGTCAATCAACCTCTGCACTAAACAAGAGTTTCCAAAAAAGAAATGCAAATGTTTTTTGTTTTTTTTTAATCTTCACAGATCTTCTTCAGTGTGTCTGATATCAACATGCAGGGACACTTATAACAAGCACGAATATCTAAAGCTCAGGTTAATACCATTAATCCACTAAAACAATGGACAATTCGGTTCAAAATGTTGCTTTTTTTGCTTAGATTACATTTTAGCTGCATCTGGAATAGCGCACCGTAATTATTTCATGCTTTCCTCATCTTTTCTGACTTTGTTGTGCTTTAATGTCATGCAGTAAATAACATTGAGAGTGACTGATGTCGTCATGACATCCCTTCCAAATCTGAACACAAGTGGTCACAGGAGATGCATTTAAGCAACCAGGTATTAACAATGATGTGTCACACCTGACCACATGCGATCAGATCACCCAAGATTCCTCTTAATATCAGGTGTAAACAACCTAATATTCAACTTTCAACAAGACCACAGTTTTGAGGAATTTCTAACATTATACTGCCTCCTAGTGTCAGAAATGTATTTAATTTCACATGTATCCTTGAGCACTTTGAATATTGTGATTACAAGATATGGACCAATTAGTAATTTTGGGCCATGCAAATGAAAGTGTTTTTATCAAGGTCCCTTTCAAAGTGCCAAATTCTATATATTTTAAGTAAATAAACAGTAACTTTTTGGGAAATTGCAACAGAATACAACTGCAATGCAAGAATGATAGTCTGACCCTTTTGTCCCCCTCATGTAAGCAATATTACATGGTGATATTTCACAGATTGCATTTTTGCTACCAATATACACAAGAACATTTCATGGCTGCATACTAAGCACATGAATTCTCTTTGTTATTGGAGCTGTAAAAGTTCTGTAAATGTCCTTTTGATTTGGGACTACTTTTCCAGGTGGCTGAACAATGATCGTGCAGTGCAAGTGTAATTCATATGAATGACGATACCAAGTGAAAGTAAGGTTTATCTTTTTAGCTGGTCAATGCATGAGTTGAAAGACTGCATATAACTTTCCCAGTTGTCTGAATCAGTTGACGTTATATTAGACACGTCATTCTGGCAAGAATTAAAGCACTGGGGTTGTGAGGCCACCTGAAGGAATAATATGCCTGGGGAGGTCTAGGAGCAGTGATCAGAAAATCTAGCTCTAGAGGAGAATTCTGGAACAGGAGGTCTGAAACGGGGTGGGGAGGTTGTCGCAACAGTCAATCATGGTACCTTAACTCCAGAAATGTTGTAAAGAACCCCTCTCAATCACCACATCTGTCAGCAGCTAAATTAAGAGCCCAGTAGGGTGGCCTGAATTACACAACCAAAAGCAAGTCTGTTAACTTAATCGCAGGAGACGCACTAATGCATTTATTTCCATATCGTCAGACCAGATTAACAGTTACAGATGAATTTCATTGTGATATAATGGAGTATACGTTTACGTTACCAATAATGGAAACTGTCAAGTACATATCCAGGTCATACATCAAAATCCATATAATGAAATAAGAAATTATATTTCGTATAAAGTTGAGATATTTTATTCTTTGGTTTTTTTTTCACTGTGATATTTTCATGTCAACTAAACACGTTTTCCCCCAATTCTAATTATCATAACGCAAGTCTCCTTGCTCTAACGGAAAACATAATTATATATTATTTCATTTGTAAATTGTTTGTACATTAATATAGTATTTGTCGTACTGCCTTTATTTAAAAAAAAAAAAAAAAAAAAACCTTCAAAAGTAAAATGTCCAGATTGGTTACGGTAATGAGAATTTGGAGGGAAAGTTATTATTTTGAGCATAATTGTCATGAGATAAATTTGACAAAGAAAAAAAAAAAGTGGTTGGCTCTTCATCGGACCTGAAGGGGGATGTCAGAAATGTCCGGAGGGGGGACACAAGGAAATGCTTTCACAAGCTTTTTGAATGGAAAAGCTCTAATGGTTGAAAATGTAAGAAAATGAATCAATCTACTATTGTGCTCAGGTGTACCCTGTGAACAGTCATGCATGTATGATTAGTAAAGTCTGTCTGGTTCCGTTCATCAGAAAACAGCAGAAGTCTCAGGCATGCTCAGTCGCACTCAATAAGAGACCGTGTCAAAGGTGATTGACAAGCAATTAATTGAAAACATCTTCACACTAGGGTTAAGAGTTACATTTCATTTTTCAGGTCACGTTCAAACTGCACACAGAGCCAATTGTGAGTCCTACCTTTTGGTAAACCTGAATGACATGTTTCTACAAAAAAAAAAAAAAAAAACAGAAAACAGAGACATCAGTCAACATCTAGAGTAGATGTATCGTCTCTTGAGGGCATATGGGAGAATGTTGACGCCACTGATGATGTCCTAATATTACAGGAATCTGACGTTATCATGGTGGAATGCCACAAATTTTGTCAAAAACATGTCATGTGCTGTGTTTACATTGTGTCAGAATTACTTGAATTACTAGATGGTAACTCAGAGATTGTATTTGGAGAAGTTCACCATGAAAGTTAGTCGTTTTTTTGGAAACACTCGTAACGCCAAAATAGCTACCATTAACTGTTGAGGCAGATTTTTAACATGACATCACAACTGTCAAGTCAGAACTGAGAGAGCTTACAACTTGTAATTCCAAGTTCTACAAAGACATAAATCCATGTGAACACCGATATTTCATTATATATATATATATATTTCATTATATATATATATATATATATATATATATATATATATATATATATATATATATATATATATATATGTTTGTCTCTTAAGTCTATTTGAAGTCTATATTTCAAGGACCATTAAGATTTTGCATTCTGACATTGTCATAAGAGTTACTGTACATATACTTGTGTAATATAATATATAATAGCTAACACTTTACAAAACAGTTCCATTTGTTAACATCAGTTACCTACATTAGTTAACGAACTAACCATGACTACTTTTACAGTATTTATTAAACTTTATGTAAATTTCAACATATACTAAATTAAAATAGTTTGTTAACATAAGTTAATGCACTATAAACTACCATGAATTAACAATGAAATGTCAATTTATATAGCACAGATAAAACAATGACAGTTGAGCAACGTGCAGTACAATCATTGCAATACAAGTTATTTGAAATATAAAAACATTCATAATTCATCAGTACACACAGAGATACACAATGTATTAAAAAAATAAAAACTGTTCAGAAATAAAGTGCATTACACAACAAAATACATATGAAATGGATTAAAAAGCTAGTGAAAATAAATTAGTTTTTAACTTTGATTTAAATTCATGTACAGTTGAGGCAGTTCCAAAGTACCGCAAAGGCATGGTCACCTCTCAATTTCAATTTAGACCTGGGGACACTCAAAACCCTCTGATTGGAGGACCTGAGCGATATCCCAGGCTGGTGAATAGACAATAGATAAGAGAGATAGGATGACGCTAATCAATTTAAAGACTTAAAATCAAATAGTAATAATTTGAATTCAATTCTGTAATGAATCGGCCACCAGTGCAGGGAGACTAAACAGGAGTTATACGTTTGCGTGTGCATACACCTGTCAAAAAGCCTGGCAGCAGCATTTTGAACCATTTGCAATCATGCAAGAGATGATTGGCTTATTCCTATACAGAGAGAATTACAATAGTCAAGTCTAGATAAAATAAAAGAGTGAATCACCCTTTCAAAGTCCTTGAAGGATAGAGAAGACTTGACTTAAGAGTTTTGAATTATTTGTTTACCAAGCTTAAGGCACTATTGAATAAAACACCCAAGTTTTTCACCAATGGTTTAACATAAGGAGGCAAAAATGAAGATTAGGTATACCAGAGGCCTCAGAAGGGCCAAACACTATAATCTCAGTCTTTGTCTCGGTCTGGTTAAAGAAATGTTGACATCCAAGATTCTAGATCAGATAAACAGGCCAGTAAGGGTTCCAAGCCACACTTATCTTTTTTCAAGGGCAAATAGATTTGGGTGTTGTCCGGATAACAATGAAAGGGTATACTATGTTTCTTAAAAATAGAACCTAAAAGGAAGCATATACATGGAAAACAAAACAGGAGCTAGAATGGATCCTTGAGGAACCCCACAAGTAAGATAAGCTTTAGAAGATGAAAATTCACCAAAATGAACTGACAAACTTTCAAGTAAGATTTGAATCAGGTGAGGGCATTTCCTTGGATACTCACGTATTGCTTAAGACGAGACCCGACTGAAAGTCTCTGCAAAAACTCTGTAGTTGACAAAGGACTACAATCTCTAAAATCTTTAAGATAAAAGGGAGATTTGAAATAGGTCTAAAATGAGACATAACTGTAGTCTAGATTAGGCCTTTTGAGAAGAGGTTGTATAGTTGCATGTTTAAGGTAATCTGGTACATTTCCTGTTGTAATGCACTTGCTGATAAGTGACGAGATACTGGGCCCAACAATGTTAAAAACATTTCTAAGACGACATGCGGGAATAACATCAAGGAGAGAAACAGTAAGCTTTAACTGACCAACGATTTCTTGTAAGGAAGAAAGTGAAATGGGGTCAAACTGGCTTAACACACAAGTGCACATAGTTGGGACAGACAGACAGACCATGAGCAGAAAATATGATATGCGATCTAATATCTGCTATATTTTCAGCAAAGGGTCTATAATAATTATTTTCAATGATAGCAGAGAGATATTTAGACTTGGCTGCTCTGACAGAGCTGTGTATTAAGGCATCCCTTAATATTTCATATGACACCTGAAGCTTATCGTATTTTCAATTTTCTTTCAGTTCTTCTGCAAACCTGACTAAGTGCATGAGTGGTATCATTTAGCCATGGCTCAGATTTGGTTTTAGGATGTATTTAGCCTTCAGAGGTGCAACAGAATGTAAAATGTCAGTGCAAATTGATTTAAACATGGGAAGGTGCTCCTCTGCACTCAGATCATGATAAGAGTATTCAAGAGATTGAGAAACCTCTTCAAATGCTGCTGTAAAATCATCACTAGTAGTTGATGTTATCATGCGAGTCCAATGAACAGGTGTGTGAGTATTAGCAATCTGATGCGTACGTGAAACAGTAACCATGATTGGCATATGATCAGATAAAGTAATATCACAGATTTTGACATAACAGACAGACAAGCCATGTGACAAAACAAGATCAAGTATGTGTCCCTGTATATGAGTGGGGCCTTTAACCAGTTCAACAAGTTCAAATGAATCAGTAAGGCTGATAAATTCTTTAGCCTGTGAATTTGATGTACAGCAGACATGTATACTAAAATCCACAAGAATTAAAAATCTATCAAACTTAGGTATAATATCCCCTAAAAAAGTTAGAAAACTCTTAAATAATGTCTTTTAGTTTTAGTGGTTGATACACCACTGCGATCAGTTCCAGCTGAAACCGCTGAAGTTCAAAGCATGAATAGGCATCTGTCATTAAAATCCGGTAGCAGAAACTACTTTTAAAAATTGAGAGTCCTCTCCCTCGACCTGAGGTTTGTGGTGAATTAAAAAAAACTTGCATCCAGAGGGTACAAGTTCAGAAAACGGGCTTAAATCCCTAGAGGTTAAATGAGCGTCCATTACAAACAAATATTCCAAGCCGTGATATGTGAGATCCACTGGTATGATGCTTCTAAGGAACGCCATGAGACGAAGTGAACGCAGTTTGAGATGTCAAGCGAGAATTCAGCGTGATGGCTATGCCACTTCGCTTTCCTCATCTTCTGCAACACTTCCTCCCAGGTAGAGAACGGCTACTGACGCACACAAGCAGGTATATTTGCCAAAAAGGGAGGGGGGTCAAAGTATGGTCCTCTCTGATCTTGTTTGAAGAGCTCATCAGTAGTAAATTGAATATTGAGAAGGGTTTGACGATCGTACACCAGTATCATTGATACATTCAGAATTAAAAGAAATATTAAGCACATGAAAACAAACAGACTGGGTAACAACTGACGGCAAGAGACACACACCATCTAGTTTATCACTAATATATATATATATATATATATATATATATATATATGCGTGTGTATATATATATATATATATATTTATGTATATATATATATGTATATGTATGCATGCATGTGTGTATATATATATATATATATATATATATATATATATATATATATATATATATATATATATATATATATATATATATATATATACACACACACACACACACACATATATACACACATTTCAGTGGTTTGATCTGGTGCCATTCCTATGAAGTAATGTTTGATATTGTTGTAATAAACTGATTTAGTCTTGTGCTATTCTTACTGATGATCAACAATGACTTGACGGGGTTAGTGACGTTTTAGTCCCCAACAACACACACACACACACACGTGACATCACTTTGGTGTATTGAAGTACCAATTTCCTTCTGAAACAACAAAATCTGTGCATTATTGCAAACTTTTGTCCTCCAGTGTGTATGTATATATATATATATATATATATATATATATATATATATATATATATATATATATATATATATATATAAATCTTGCAGTATTTTTTTTACTGTCATACAGTAAAAAGGAATGTTTTACAGTAATGACAAGCACCATTAAAAATAATAATATGAAAAGAATATATATTAAAATGTCTGGATGCATTACAGGCATGAGAATTTGAGGAAATGTCTTAATTGTCATGAAAAAAACAAAAGAAAATTTCATTACATTTGTCAAATGCAAAACAATCTTAATGGTACAAAGACAGACTTCATCTATGCAAAATATGATTTCTTATGTTTTTTTATTTTTATTTTGGGCTGAAATGTGACCTTCAACTTGTCATGAAAATTGATCACTTGGAAAAATCATAGCACTGATCTTAAAGACCATAAGAGAAGGTAAACAAACTAACAAAATCTTTACAATCCTCAGCATTTTGCTGGCCATGTTAACACAATAAAAAAAAAACCTTTAAATTCTCTGAAAGGGAGTAGGTAGCAAGTGGCAAATGTGTTGTAAGCAGGGCATAAAGGGGACAATTTACCACTCTGTACATCACAACTTGGAGACAGTATTGACTGCTACTGGTTCTAACGTCCTTTTGTTACATTTTGAAATACGACTTTGTTCATCTTGCCTTATTCTTATTCTACTGACAACTGAGAACTTTGTGAGGATAATTACTCAGAGGGACTTTCTGATGTGCAAGTTTCTGTTGTTTTCTGAGTGTGGAGTGTTTGTTTACCTCCGTGTTAGCTTGGACGTGAGTTTTGTGAAGAGGTTTGTGGATCCACGGCTTCGGGACTGCGAGAGAGGCGTAGCATCATGAGATAAGGTGGGAGAGGCAGGGGGTCCGTTATAAGTGGCTGTGCGTCGATCCCTCAGCTGGCCTCCATGGAAAGTGCTGCGGCTAAGCGTGCCTCGTGGGAAACGCAGGCGATCCGTGGGAGTTGCGCTACTAATGCTGTGGGTGGAGGAACCAGGGTTCTGCTGACTTGTTGGAGCCGTGTTCGTACTGAAGAGTGAAAGAGGGGGGAGATTCAAAAAGAAAGTCAAAAAGAAGAAATAGAAATTGGGTCAGTAGTTACGTGTAGAATGCTAATGGTTTATAGTCAGAAAAATGTGACAATAAATGAGTCTTTCACTAAGTAGAGTATATCTTAAACCATTCAAGGTTCTAAGGGTGCTCAGGATTTGTTCACAGTACTATCAAGCCATTTACCATTATAGTTCACATTCAGTTTAAATACACAAAGATTCCCCTCATCCTTCTTTGCAACAGTCGACCCTTAAATCATTTAACAGGCACTTGATGGTCCACACCTAGGTATGATGGGAACTTAAAATTGCCATCATACCAACATCTACAGTATATTTATAAAACCAGTGATTTGACCTAATTTTTTAAACAAAATCCTTAATCTGCGTGAAGGCAATTATTGTAACCATTAAACATTTCAACAGTAAAATGAGTCCTGCAGCTAGTGCTTTGACAAGGTTAATAGAGTTAAATTCCTATATTAGTGGATTTAGTCTCAAGAAGTTAGTATTGACGGTTTGAGTGGGAAGATGCAGAAAATCCATAAACAAACATCAACAGGTCGTTCCTGATTGGTTGAGACACTAGTGGGTTGTGGGTGGGGCCCTTGAGATGAGACGAGGGGGGCATGAAATCAAAGACGCTGACAGGTCAGATGTTGTTAAATAGAAGTCGAGCAAGGAGAGACACTAGAGACAGACGCTAAACTCGTTTTTACTTGGGCCTGAAGTGGTCAGTGGCGCCATCGGTGGGCGGCAGGGTGGCGTAGCAGGTGTGTCCAGATGGAGAGAGGGAGGTGGCTTTTTGGTGGCGCAGACGGACCGAGGCTGACGAGGCAGCAAGAGTCACCCCGTTCGCCGTCGGACTTGTGCTGACACATCCTGACATTTCACTCAGGCTGGTCAATGGCAGGCGGGCAAATAAACAGCAGTTGGATGGATCAGTCATAGTTTGTTCATACGAACAAAGCAGAGTAAATAAGATATAAATCATGAGCAGAGAAAAACCAAAGAAGAGAGATAGAGAGAGAGAGAGAGAGTAATATGAGATATCGATGTGCCACCATGGTTGACTATTTAGCCAACAACCGACCAGCCAATTAGTGAGTTCGACTAGTTTATCTAGATTATTTACTATTTATTTTCTTCAGTTTTTATATTTTAAGGGCTACATCTAAATACAATGAATAAAATTCGATAACAAAAAGTCAACAACGAATTTCATTGTTGATTCGTTGGTTCTGCATGATATACACAAAGAACCTTCATTAGTGAAATCACTTTACAGTTGTGAAAATTTCCAATTTCTATTCAACTGCATTGGTCGACTCAAAATGTATTTCCACTTTCCACTAACTTTTATATTTTGTAAACACTGTTACACACAATGTCTAGCCTACATTATACAGACTTCAATTTTCACATTATTTGAAGGATATCATTGGGCATGTATAAATATCCGATTAATCAATTAAAGAAATAATCGACAGATTAATCGGTTACCAAAATAGTTGTTAATTGTTCATCGGCAGTGCTTTAATTAGCATGCCATGCTTAGCTGTTACAGTTTGCATGATAAAATGTTCTTGGATCAGTTTGTCAAAAAAATGGTCCAACTGGTCTCGCGACCCCCTGCATTCTTTCCCATTCCTTTACATTCCGTTTATTTTTTTTCCCTTCATGAATGCACCTTATGTCAACAATACCTGAGAAATACATTAGATCAGATCAGGTGAATCCTAAATAAACCTAATTATACATGCATGTGCAAGACAGAAAGTGCGCACTGTCATGCAACTGACTGATGGTGAGAAAAATGGCACTTTTTAATGCAAAAGTAAATTAAGCGCTACTCTCCATACAAATCTATGACATAACATAAGTACTTTCATTATCAGCAATGCAATCATGTTTTAAAAGTAGCCTAACCTTCATTAACCTGACATTGTTTGCACTTTAGTCCTGAAAAGCAACTGTGATTGTAGAAAAATAAAGTGTAAAGATTTAAAATGTATTACATTACGATAGGTTAACATTACTTAAAATATCAGAGGGTACTTGAAGAAATTCATTTAGGTGACAAAAACGTTTGGGAACCCTTGTGTTAGCCAATCAGCTTGCTCACATATGATATGTCAAGCCAATTGGCTCACATGGTGTAAGCTGATAGGTCCTTTGACATGTAATCGGGTAGCCAATGAACTTGCATCCCTTTGACAAACATTTAAATTTGCTCAGTTTGCAGGTAAGCCAGTTTCACTGCAGCGAGCTACGAGAGTTTTCTCTGAAACCCTCCTCCCCAGTGCCACTTGTCTAGATCTGCTACATGGGAACTGTATTTATGTCTAATTGTGCAGCAACATGTCATACATGCTTTGCCCAGCATGTCTGTGTTTGTTCTAGCACTAGCAAGTCTCCATACTTGGTCTCCAGAAGCAGCAGCACAGCAGATCTAGTATGCTAAGCATACAATCAATCTAAGAATCAATATGTCACACCTGCATTATCATGCTTAATTTTTCAGAGAGTTATCATGACTGAAATGCAGTTTTGCACATAGTTAATACAGAATTCATATCTTGGCCTCTCTCGTGTCCTTTGTGGTAAGCAAAACTAAGAGGTTAAGCATGGCAGACTGGCACAGCAGGGATGCCCATCTTTTGTGTGAGATGTAATTGACACGAGTCAGCAGGACAGAGCCCTCTATGAGGATGAAGGTCCTGAACTCAAAAGTAATGTGAAAATTCCAAATGAATTCAGAATGCTTGTTCAGATCATGTCTTGTTATACCTGTAGGTGTCGTTTCTTCAATCTCTAGTTCAACAGATCTTCCTCCAGTCGATGTATACATCAACCTAATCATTAACTTTTAAACCAAATTTACATGACAAAAACAGTGGGTTTGGTGATGGAGGGAGAGTCATAACCTTTGACCTGAGAAAGGAAAGTTCTCAGGGCTCACCTGTTCTCTTTGCCGTTCTGGACGACGGAGTGGCGGTCTGTGGCGTTCCTCTCGCTACAAACATACGTGTTTCTTCTGGTCATTCCGCTTGAAACAGAATTGCTCTGTGGAAATACAGATTCCGCCATTGTGGTGTGAGTTTTGTCCATTGTTTAACTGGATTTTGAAACAGTGGCAGACAATAAATATGAATTAACAAACAATTTTAAAAGATTAGATTTTCTCCATTCTTGACTGCAAACATAGACGTGTACATTGAATAAGCTGACCAAACAGCGATAAAGGCGGTTGCACGCGTAAACCATGTATGACCATTTCCCGACAGAAGGACACAGTTTAAATGTGAAGATTTTAAACATTATAAAAGCCTTGATACACCACAATTCTTTCCATCTTGCTTGTGGCTTACGTACCCCAGGGACACCGGTGCTCTTTTTGCGGTCAGGAATGTCAGCCTTGTTTGGGTTGTTTGCGTTGCCCAGCATTGGGCTCGGCGGTGCCATTCCACGGCTTCCCGATGAGCTGGACTTTCGTGCCTGTGCAGTACCCTCCTCTTTATGGTCACTCTCTGCAGAAGTTGTCTGACTTCTCTTGGGGTAGCCCACTGAGGGAATGGCTGGTCCAGCTGTAAATTAAGAAATAAAGGAGGAAAGAATAGATATTGGGAAGGCCTCAAGACCTAGCAGTGTCAGAAATGAACATTATCCATTCCATTATATTCTTCCATGGAACACAAAATTGATGCCAATCCTTGTTGCATACAATGAATGTGAATAGTGTACGAGGCTGTCAGTCCTCAAAAAAAAAAAAAAAAAAGGGTACTTACCCTGGTCACTATAACGCCGCTGTTTCTGATTGGAGGTGATGCTCCTTTGAACTTTGAGGTGAGATGGAGACTGGCCGTTATTGTTTTCACTGCTGGGTCTGGCCTTGGCTAAAGACAAGTTACTGTTGGAGCTGGAATCACTCACCTCTAACTGTTAAAAACAAAAAGTTAAAAATGTCATCTTATGTGAGAACTTAATGAAGCAGCCTGGTACATTGCAAACACAACTTACTTTCCCGGTCGTCTGATAAAAACCTGCACACCTTGACTAACTTGAACTTTGTGAAAGTCAGCCAGACTTGCCATTTACATGGGCAATTTACATCGGAGGGTCTGTGAAGGGTATAGGGTACTGTCTAATGTTGATACTAAATGTCAGATCACCCTGCAAACATATCCATTTCAGACATGCTCTCCCTGAAGTTTCAGTATATGCTATATCTCAAGTCACTTCAAGCCTTGCACACAAACAAAAACCTTTCTTTTGAAAAGACTCACCTCTGTGGACTTCCTCCCCAACAGCAGGTAGGTAGCGGTAATTTCGTCGTACTTCATCCTGGTTAGAGATTCATGGATCTCTTCCCGAGAGTAACCCATTCCCACCATGATATCTGAAATAATTAACAATATTTAGATTGATTAAAAACTGACCAACATAAGGAGGATATTGTTACTAGCTAGCTTGAGTCAAACTTATGTGCTTGGCCATGAGGGCCATTCAATGGATGATTGCCAGGAAGGGCAGCAGAAGACCAATATAATGCCAACAGGGTAATTCCATGTCACATGAACCAAATTTCAGATACTCAAACTATACGATTTACAGTCTCCCAGACACTTTTAGGACAGAAAAAGAATAAGAAAATAAGTACAGGGGCCTGAGTAGCTCAGCGAGTATTGATGCAGACTACCATCCCTGGAGTCGTGAGTTCAAGCCCAGGGTATGCTGAGTGACTCCAGCCAGGTCTCCCAAGCAACTAAATGGTTGCTAGGGAGGGCATAGTCACATGGGGTAACCTCCCCGTGGTCGCTACAATGTGTGGTTCTTGCTCTCGGTGGGGTGCATGGCGAGTTGTGTGTGGATGCCTTGGAGAATAGCGTGGGCCTCGACGCGCTATGTCTCCGCGGTAACGCGCTCAACAAGCCACGTGATAAGATGCGCGGACTGACTGTCTCAGACGTGGAGGCAAATGAGATTTGTCCTCATTAAGATTAATAAAGTAGAAGTAGTTTTACCATCTTCTTCAATACTTTGAGTTATAGGCTCTCCAACTTTGTATGAACAAAAATTTGTTTTTTTATTCATTCCATTTTTTGACTCATGCAATTAGCATATAATGCAACAATGAGTGCTGAAGTCAGCTGATTTTAGTGACGGACCTAACCTATCTCGGTGTAAAAATAAAAAAATGACTCACCTTGCTATGGTTACCTTTGCAACTCAATCAATGGCAACTTTCTTTAGTTATTATTTGACCAGCAGATTTGCTCTAAATCTTAGGCTAAAATTTTCATTTTGACCACTTTACAAAAGAATGAATTACTCAGTAAATACTGACCCAAGGCATTTAATATTTATACTTTGATAACCGTGCTTCCGTGCTTGACTAAATGTAGTCTTGCATAGCCAGACTTCAACAGCAAAGGTCTGGGGTCTATCGCAGCTAACATTGGCAAAGAGCCGCCCACTTAGCCAGGCGAAGCCATCTAACTGACCTGTAAAGCGACCAGTCACAGCCGGGTTTGTCATTACCTGATGTTTAGGGGCGGGGTTATCAGAGACAGCTCATACCATAATAAAAGACCTGCATGGGAAAATAAATAATTTATATAATGGCTCAGTTATCGATTTTACAGAAAACACATGGGATTGATGGGAAAATAGCAAAAAACACTGCTGCAACCTGGTGATGCCGAGAGTCACTAACTATTATCAGTGTCACGTTGAGAGAAGCATGCTAAGAGAACAGCCTCTGTGCAAGCTGAACAAAAATGCTTACCATCACACACACACGCACGCACGTTGCCTTAATAGGACATTACGTAATGCAGTAAAGCCAAAACATCCACACTGATCACCCACAACATTAAAACCACTGACAGGTGAAGTGAATAACATTGATTATCTCATTACAATGGCACCTGTCAAGGGGTGGGATATATTAGGCAGCAAGTGAACTGTCAGTTCTTGAATTTCAAGTGTTGGAAGTAGGAAAAATGGGCAAGTATAAGGATCTGAATGACTCTGACATGTGCCAAATTGTGATGGCTAGATGACTGGGTCAGAGCATCTCCAAAATGGCAGGTCTTGTGGGGTGTTCCTGGTATGCAGTGGTTACTACCTTCTAAAAGTGGTCCAAGGAAGGACAACCGGTGAACCAGTGACAGGGTCATGGGTTCCCAAGGCTCATTGATGCTCATGGGGAGTGAAGGCAAGCCAGTCTGGTCCAATCCCACAGAAGAGCTACTGAAGCACAAATTGCTGAAAAACGTAATGCTGGCCATGATAGAAAGGTGTCAGAACACACAGTGCATCGTCTTGCTGCGTATATGGTCAGAGTGCCCATGCTGACCCCATTCTACCGCCGAAAGCACCTACAATGGGCACGTGAGCATCAGAACTGGACCATGGAGCATTGGAAGAATGTGGCCTGGGCTGATTAATCATGTCGGAAGAAGGCAGTCTGGCAGAGTCAGTGTGATGCTCTGGGTAATGTTCTGCTGGGAAACATTGGTTCCTGGCATTCATGTTACTTACGTACCTAAAGATTGCTGCAGACCATGTACACCCCCTCATGGCAACGGTATTCCCTGATGGCAGTGGCCTCTTTCAGCAGGATAATACACCCTGCCACACTGCAAAAATTGTTCAGGAATTGTTTGAGGAAAATGACAGTTCAATGTGTTGATATGGCCCCTAAATTCCCCAGATCTCAATCCGATTGAGGATCTATGGGTTGTGCTGGACCAACAAGTCCAATCTATGGAGGCTCCAACTCGCAACTTACTGGACTTAAAGGATCTGCTGCTAATATCTCGGTGCCAGATACCACAGGACACCTTCAGAGGTCTTGTGGAGTCCATGCCTCGACTGATCAGAGCTGTTTTGGTAGCACGAGTGGGACCTACATGATATTAGGCAGGTAGTTTTAATGTTGTGGCTGATCGGTGTATATCTTGGACTCTCCTGTGAACCATAAAGTCTTTGCTCACCCCCCCTTAGTCTTAGGGAACAGAAAGCATCTTATTACATCTGTAACTTTGGATTGTTCCGTCGATGCACACAAAAACAGATGGAGTTCAGTCAAACTATTGATCAACTAAACAGTTATGCAGTTAAGCTGATTTGTGACATTTCTGCGGCACTAGCGGAAATTATCACTGTTTTCAAACAGATTTCAGAAAACTCTTCCCTCACCCACCTTCCATTGGTTGTGCAAACAGAGCTTCCTGCCCCAAACTTACACTATTGGTTGAGCAAATATTTCCGTGTTGGGATGCTCGAACAAACAGAGAAATGTTTTGATAGCACCACAGAGCCACAGTGTTACAATCAACCTACAAATGGCTTACTTATTGTTGACTCTGCATATTGACTTAGGATATGAGAAAGAATATTTAAAATGTAGAAATAAACAAATTACACATGTCAGCATTAATGCAACTAACCCATACTGTACTGTCTGCTCAGTCTTTGTTTTTCTGGAAAAAAAGTTCTCATTGGGAAGTTTCACATTTAAAAGGAAGTTCTGCTTTTTTGTTTTCAAAACAATATTATGGAAACTGTGCTATGCTTAGTGTGATCATCTGACCCTGAAGCTACAGTTGTTGACTATGCCACATAGTGGTTCAAATAAAAAAAAAATCTGCGACAGCAGCCTGAGGTACTGAAAAAACAAAACAATGAGATTCTTTTTATTGTCTGACATGTATCATGTGAAATATTAACACTAAAGCCTGGTTTATACTTTGAAGCCAACCTTTTTTCTCTTGGGACAACAAACGCACCATCTACGAACAAAGCTGGTGTATATACTTAAGCTTCAGGGTTACGCCACGGTGTTTAACGTACTGTACCAGCCACAAGAAAAGCCAACAATGCAGTTTTTTCTCTCCGTGTACCGCTGTGTCATTTCTTTGCTTCATTAAACTTGTCACAGCCCCTTCCACTTCTAAAAACTCTAATCTCTCTCTACTCATTTGTCGTGGCCACACTGTCTTTGTAGAGTTTGTGTTGCCAATCATGCAAAAAAGAATACTTCTGCACAATCTCTGAGAGACGGGCTTCAAAGTTATCCATTTTTACTACAATAACCTAGGTAATAAATCCTCAGCTGTCACATGCGATTGTAAATAAGAAAACTATGTACAAACCACACCCACGATTAGTTTTAACCAATCATCAATGCTCTATGACCAGCCGAGTTCTCCTAGGTCAATAATTTCAAGGATCACTCAAACCTGCCCATCTGAACCCAACAATCATGCCACTGTCCAAATCACAGAGATCACAAAGGTTCCCCATTCTGATGGTTGATGTGAACATTAGAGAAGAATTAGTGATGACAAAAATAGTGTGTTGATTCCATACCAATTCTCTTCTGGTCCGAGATGTCGAGTTCCGGCTCCATAAAGGGTTTGAGCTCATCCTCCTCACAGCCTGCGTTAATCCAACGATCCTTCATGATTTGCTGAAACAGACATACACAGGGTTGAAGAAGAGGTTTTTCTCATCTGCTGGATCATAAATATGCATGATTATGCAGGAAACAAAATACACATTTGAAAGTAAGGCAACTGGATATTTCTTTGGGGAAACTGACAACCAAAACTATCTGTTCCATAAAAGTGGAACAGATATTTGTTTTGCAATATCAATGCAATGCATTAATATTGCCACATGGTTTGCCTTGTGTTCTAACAATTCAAAGGACTTCAATGGACAATGGACCGTCTGCTCAAATAAAAAGCTATATTTTAAAAGCCCCTCAGAAACAGTATTTAAATGTTTAAAGGCAAATAACCTGTATATATTACCCCCTAACACTGGGGGTGCCATTTCCATGGGCCTCTGGGAGTTCGGCATGCAAGTTGAAAAAGGGGTGTGTCTGCAAATGAGCTTTTAGACTCATGTTTAATTAATGAGGATAGAGAGCATGCTGTGATGAAAGAGGGTGACAGATGCTTGGTTGTGTTCTCGTATATCAATGTTTGCTTACATTTTCACCACGTCCTCTCACCTCGAGTGTGCCCCGCTTGATGGGGTTCAGCACCAGAAAGCGTTTCAAGAGGTTCTCACAGTCAGTGGACATGTAGAAAGGGATGCGATACTTGCCCCTCAGTACACGCTCTCGAAGTTCCTGTAGGGTATAAGTACACAAAAAAAAAATTATTGTATTCTTTGTTTGTAAAAAACAAGAGAGACTACAAATTATTATAAAATTAATAGCTTTGAAAACACACATACATACATATATATATATATATATATATATACACATACATATATGTGTATGTATATATATATGTGTGTATATATATATATATATATATATGTGTGTATATATATATATATATATGTGTGTATATATATATATATGTGTGTATATATATATATATATATATATATATATATATATATATATATATATATATATATATATATATATATATATATATATATATATATATATATATATATACACACATACACGCACACACGCACACACACACACACACACTTGACAGAGTGGTTATCTGAGTTACCGTAGACTTTGTCAGTTCCAACAAGTCTGGCCATTCTCTGTTGACCTCTCTCATCAACAAGGCATTTCCATCCACAGAACTGCCGCTCACTGGATGTTTTTAGCACATTTTGAGTAAATTCTAGAGGCTGTTGTGCGTGAAAATCCCAGAAGATCAGCAGTTACAGAAATACTCAAACCAGCCCATTTGGCATCATCCATGTGATTATCTAATCAGCCAATTGGGACAAACTGTCATCTCAGTGATTTGGACCGTGGCATGATTGTTGGTGCAATCACAACAGTTCGTCACGCACAAGTCTCTAGAATTTACTCTGAATGGTGCAAAACCCAAAAAGTGAGCGGCATTTCTGTGGACGTTTTGTTAGTACATGGTATTTTTAACATTGTACATTACATTGTACCACAACAATACCCCTAAACTTGGAGAAAAAAAAAAACACAAACACGCGGCCTCTTGTGGCTTATTGCTTCACAAATCATTGATTTCATGCAGCACGAGTGAGACATTTGTGTGGCTGTTCTATGATTCTCTAAGAAGGTGACCTTTCAGGGCTGAACACACTAACCTTTAAATTCTGTCCATCAAAGGGAAGCGATCCACTGACCAGCGTGTAGAGTATGACCCCCAAACTCCACACGTCCACTTCTGGCCCATCATACTTCTTGCCTTGGAAAAGTTCAGGGGCCGCATACGGTGGGCTGCCACAAAACGTATCTAGTTTGTTCCCGATCGTGAATTCGTTACTGAAGCCAAAGTCTGCAATCTTGATGTTCATATCTGCATCCAGCAGGAGGTTTTCTGCCTGTACAAAAAAGTTAGAAATGAAGTTCACAGGGGTTACTTTTTGTCTTTCTTTTTTGTCTGTTGGCTGGGAGCATCGGATTAATAAAATGCTAAAATCTCACAAAACCTGTCAAGAACATGTCCGGGTCGTATTTCGCCTTAAAATAAATAAATACTTAAATTAAATAAAAATTATAATATAAAATAGGAAACTCTCTGTAATGAAAATCTTTTATTTCATTTTATTTAAATTGTATTTTTACATCATGGTTGTATATGTTGGACTGCCTTTAATGTATGCTACTTAAAATAAACATTTATTGTTTTACAATAAATTTACAAAAGGACCACTTTAAATGTTTTATTTGAATTTAAAAGATTTTAATAAAATTACTGAATTACAGTAGATAGAATCACCATTAAGAATTAAAGGAATAAAACAGTCAAATTTAATTTGGGGAGGACAATTAGCTTAATTTGATGAATGTAAATGTCACAATGCTATTTACTGTGTGTATAGACACACACACACACACACACACACACACACACACACACACACACACACACACACACACACATCTTGTTTTCTGGGGTGAAGCATGACCTGGATATATTTCTATATGATTCACATAAAAACGCTAAAAATATTTGCGGGCGTTTATGTAATCCTGCCAAGATGCTCCTTAAAATAACTTCCTAACAGACAGGTACACACAGTGAAAGATACAGCACATTACAAAATAAAAAAGACCCATCTTTCCACCTGGCTTCCCTCACACGAATAATTTCGACAGCCTCACTCTTACTGTGGCCCAATCCTCATGCATCATTTAGAAAGCATCAGTCTGGAAACAAAGTGTGTAACAGAGAATTAAGACTTGGAGGGGTAAAGCAGACGTAAGAGAGAGTGATAGTAGAAACAGGGGTTCAGGGGTTATGCTCCATATCAGGAAGCAAACAATTAAACGTGATCAATAGCGGTTCACTTCCACATGAACTGTACCCCAGATCCTAATTTTCATAGCAACTAGTAAATGATCCAAACTATGACGATAAACAGCATCAGGTCCGTACCAAAAGCAATAATGTGAAAACACTCTAATTGGCTAATTGAGCCTTCTTTCTTGAAAATAAAAGGCATTTGCTTTGATATTTTATTATATAATGCAAAGACATGTACACATTGTGACAAAGTGTCCAAATATTTTCTAGGGCCATTTTATGTATGAACAGCAGTTTTTAAAACAAGAGAATTATATATTTAAAGGTGCTGATATTTCAACCGAAAATGTCATACTTTGTTTGGAATTAAAGGAATGACAGGAACGCATCACTCAGATAACCCCAGGCACGCAAGTAAAAGAACTAAAATGACATGAGACGAAAAGATTACCTTGAGATCTCTGTGGACAATGTGTTTTTGATGACAATACTGAACAGCTGATACAATCTGGAGAAAAGAAGAGACAATATGATTAGACAGAGGATTGGATGACGGACAGAGTTTGAGTGTGATGCAAAAGCCAATGCAGAACATTAACCGGAATAACTGCTTTTTCCCAGAATGCCATTGATTGGAAAAGGGTGCTTAATGAGGGGAAGAGAAAGACCCGTTGGAACTGGTTGTTCAGCACGGCTTACACTCAAAGTTGGCAGGGCCATTGTCTGGGAGTGAGACTGAATTTCAATATCTTTCATTAATTTTTAAAGACAATTTGAAATCAAAATAGCCCTATTTAGTCTCTTAACATTTGCCACTGGCCACTGTGCACATTACTTATAGAAAAGTACACATTATGAAAAAGCTTGTTTTCAGAATTTCCTTCGCCTCAGAACTTCTCGTATTCAAGGCTCGTGTGGCCGGTAGGGAAGCAATACCAATCAAATTTTTTATTGTGATAATTGTATTGTATATTTGACTTGATTCTGATTGGTCAAACTGGGACAAATAGTCTGACAAACTGTGCAGCTGACTGTTGTTCCTGGCATCCGATTTCCTACATAGCTGTGCTAGTTTCATGTCTCTTGTATTACTTCACAGTCTCTTTGTTTTCACAAATAAAACAAATTCAATACCAAATAAATGGACTGAATGGAAAGTATCACTGTAACATGCAAGAGAATGCACCACAAAACAATCCCTTCATGATGACAAAAGTCTTATTTTGCGATAATGACCAGCTGAATGTACATTATTATCCCTTACATATCATAGCCTAACTTTTCATGATCTAATCAAATACTTAATGATATAATCAAGTCCCTTTCTGAATCAGTTCCAGCTGAATATTCAGTTGCAATCAAAAACACATCACATTACGGAAGTTAAAGGGACAGTTCACCAAACAAATTTACATTTCTCTTATCATTTACTCACCCTCATGCCATCCCAGATGTGTATGTCTTTCTTTTTTCTGCAAAACACAGATTATGAATTTAGAAGGATATTTCAGCTCTGTAAGTACATACAATGCAAGTGAATGGGTGCCAACATTGTGACGCTCAAAAAAGGACATAAAGGTATCATAAAAGTAATCCATACAACTCCATTTTTTTATTCCATATTTTCAGGAGTGATATGATAGGTGTGAGTGAGAAACAGATAAATAATTAAGTCCTTTTTTGCTTGAAATCCTTCTCCCTGCCTAGTAGGGGGCGGTATGCATGAAGAATGTGAATCACCAAAAACACAAGAAGAAGAATGTGAAAGTGATCCGTTTCTCACTCACACCTATCAAATCACTTCGAAAGACATTGATTTAACTATTGGAGCCTTATGGATTACTTTTATGCTGACTTTATTTTTATGCGGACATTCAAAATTTTGGCACCCATTCACTTTCATTGTATGGACCAAGAGCAGAGAAATTCTTCTAAAAATCTTCATTTGAGTTCAGCAGAAGTCATCCACATCTGTGATGGCATAATTGTGAGTAAATGAGAGAATTTTCATTTTTGGGCAAACTATTCCTTTTCCAAACTAAATCCATTGCAAGTTAATGAAAGCATATACAGTGGCCCAAAGTGAGAGGCTCCAAAAGCATCTGTCTGAAGGAGTGCAATGATGCGTCCTTACGTAAGCTCTTATAATGAATCTATCTCGGACGTATTGATGAATTCAATTGCAATAAGGATTGCTCTGGACTATAGGCCAATAATAGGCTTAAGTTCAATAATATGGAAATAAACTATTTATTGTATTATAAAGCCACTTTTTGTATTGTCTTATGAATGCTTTTTAAGTATTAAATTGTATATGCAATTAATTTGATTACAATTTTGAATAAATTGACAGCTCTAATTTATACCTCTAATAAATTAAATTGCATCATCATTTTATTTGTCTCTTCTCATGCACACAAAATTCTCTACACCGTTTAATATTCATGCAATGAATATTTGTCCACTGACTTGTCCCAGACATCAGTTGCGGAGAAAGATTTCTATTTCTATCCTTATCCCCGCTGGTGGAAGATTCTGGACATTTTTCTGCTCTGCTAAAAATCTCAGCGGTGCTTCATACCTGACCCAGATAAGCTGTCTGCACAGCAGCAGAGCGCGCAGACAGAGGTGGGGAGGGGGCCATAGGGAGACCCCATCTCTATGACTACAGATGTCTGCATCAGCTGCGGGCTAACCCGGCGTATTGGCCCATTAGTCCAATTGGCCGCAGAGGGAAGAGGGGAGGTTGAAAGGGGTCTTTGGTAATTACATGGAGCAAATGATGCTATCAGTGTGTGACCGTCTTGTTAGAGCATTCTAACTGCACGTGAACATGCTTCAGATCAGATGGACACTTTTTTGTTGACTGCAGAGTTTGAGTGGAAAAGTCCCTTTGGATATTTTGAAACAAATCTGCTTTTTGCCCTGCTATTTAAGTTCATAAGACATAACTGACTGTGTTTACATTAATGTCTCACCAAGGCGGGCATTTTAACAGAATGTTGAAGTGGATATTAATTATATATTAATACGTATCCGAATTACCGCAATTTCCGATAATTTAATCTTTAGGATTATTGGTGTAATTTTTCTCTCTACTCTCTTTTGCTTTTGGCCTGTTAACAGTTGTCTTGCGATCAACTGGTCATTCGCGAATGACGTAATGAGCACCCCTGGCTTTGGGTAAAACATTTTGTGATTTTAAGGCTCAACATTCAAATGAATTGGAAAATAATTGGAAAATCCTTTATTTTTGTTTAACATACCTCTACACTTTTGTGACATGGCCTCTTCACGTTGTGTGTTAATTCAGGGAGTGGCATCCAGTTATTTATAAAAAGTATGTTTTTATTTTTGAATCTTTAATCTAAATTGGTGTCTTAAGCTTTGGCAGTCCAATCAAATAATGAGTCATAAAAGAGATACAGCACATTTGGTAAATGTAGTAGGTAATGCTGGCAATCCATTCCATACAGAAAACTGTGCACAGTAAACACATTGCATGTTTCAAAAATAGTATGATTTAGTAGCATAGGTTTTCCGAACACACCCAATATCTGAGATAAGACTTAAAGCACTCGAAAACACACAGTTACTATGATGTCAACAGGAAACTTTGCCGGAGACTTATTATTTTCCTTAAGCAGGTTTTAAACCAGAAATAGTTTATCACCCCAAAGCAAACGTTGTGTATATGGGCCACAATCTGTCCGCTGGGTAAACCTGAACCCAGCTGCCATATGATTCTCTCCATCTACTGCCAATCAAAGCAGCGTTAACCAATAGCAGCTCACTGATTGGAGTTACCATGGAAACCAGGAGGAAGTTACCATGGAAACCAGGAGGAATGCGAATGGGCCGGGTGGCCCAGGTGAGAGCGTGAGGGTGAGGTGGGCCTGTATTGAGTACACTGCAGTACTGTACCTGTCTAAATTTAGCTCTGGCCTCCTTCTCTTTCATACGTCCATGTGCCACGAGGTAGTCAAACACCTCCCCTTTGGAGAGAGATGACACAAATGGCAAATCATATAGCAAATAACTTGGTATGCTTTATTTATTAAATCAAGTCCCATTTGCACAAGATTACATAATACAATATGCAGCTCAAAACAGGGACTCCATCAAACTCACCACCACTGGCGTACTCCATCACCAGATAAAGTGTCTTCTCTGTCTCGATAACCTCAAAGAGCTTTACTGTAGAACGACAGAGAGAGAAAAAGAGAGAGATAAGAAACATTAATGTCAATAATCATTATCCTTCGGACTTCAAAACAGCATCCATACTTGCAGTATATCACACTGGAGAAAGTGCTCATAGTTAGTTCTTTAAGCCCACTTTCATTCATATAGACAGTAAGCTTGAGGGATAGAGCTAAAAAAAAAAATGAGGGTTGCCATTTTAACATATTAATTTAGTGCGATTAATTACATAAAAATAATGTGTTAAACAATTAACATACATGAATATTTCGCCCTGACCTGTAAATTCCTTATTAAAAGTATATCTTTTCCAACATTGAGCAATTCAGGCTTAAAGTACATGTAACTGTGTTTTTATGAACCAAATCAGCAGGGGGCAGTCAACATGCATAAAAAAACAAACCTCAAGTAGTGCAGCCACAGAATGAGATTCGGTTACAATGGATGCAGCTAATAGAGCTGGGTGAAGCACAACCGAATGCAATGACCTGGAGGTGTGATTTTCAAAGTTTCAACTACTTTTAACTTAAAACAGCATATTAAATACTCAGCGTTTATGATGCTGAAAACCAGTGAGATGCTCCAAAAGCAGCCATGTAATGCACATGTACTTAAAACAGACAATTAAAAAGTGTGCAGATGGAACGCAAAATACATGGTAGGCAAACTCGATTGCAAAATGGATTGCTGTCAACAATAGGCTTGTTCAATGATATGTGAACAATATAATGACTACTAAAGCCACTTTTTGTAAATGGTCTGCATTTATAAACCGCCTTTTTTAACTTTAGAGGTTACCAAAGCGCACACACATTCATACACCAATGGCGGCAGAACTGCCATGCAATGCGCTAGCCTGCCATTGGGAGCAATTTGGGGTTCGGTGTCTTGCACAATGGCACTTCGGCATGTGGAGTCGCGTGGGCTGGGAAACGAACCACTAACCCTGCGATTAGCAGCCGACCCACTCTACAACCTGAGCCTTTTTATTGTCTAATCAAATGCCACTTAAACACACACAGCATTTTCCAGAAAATTTCCTACAAATTTCAGGTTAGATGTCATGTGTGAACACGAACTTCTTGAAAATTTGGGTACATTTTGTATGTGACACAAGGACACCATTAATAGAGCTGGCATAAATGTAGATGAACCAGAATTTTAAAATCAATTTATTAAAGCAGGCTGTTTGAAACGATTCATGAAAATGAATCTAACTCACCAGCTCTTCTACCATGCTATATTCCATCATGTTCATTACAGTCGCAAAACTCTGGCCTGTTAATAGTTCCTAGAATATCAAAATCTACAAAGGTAGATCCTTAACTTATTTGGCTCCTAAACTATGGAATAGTCTCCCTAACACTGTTCGGGATGCAGACACTCTCACTGAGTTTAAGTCTAGACTAAAGACTCATCTATTTAACCAGGCATACACCGAATTTATTCTTCACCACACAATCGGACTGCGTTAGTTAGGTCTACCGGAACCTGAAACATTGATTATGATCTATAACTCTGCAAAAAATGTAATGGCATCTACGCTAATATTATTCTATTTGTTTCCATGCCTCAACCTCGGGACTCCATTCCTGCTTGGTATCGGACTCCACTGCTACGTGTCTCTGAGTGATGACGACAAAATGCAGCCAGTGCCAGCCAGACATCACTTCAGTCTATTACGATGGACCTCAGAGGATGAACTGATGCCAACTCCAACCATAAGACATGGGATACTTCATATACCATTGCCTGAACCTTGGATTTAGGATAGACCTCACCGAAATTACCAATCGGTTGAACAGCGAAGCACCTCACTGATCCCGGCCTGCATCACCTCGGTCTAATGATGGACTACACTCTTAAAATGGAATGCATAGACTATCAATAAATTGCCAACAAAACCCTTCATCATCCAACTAACAATGGACAATGCATCTATATGAACGTCTGCAGTTAATCCAGAATGAACTTCAAAAAGACATTAGACATTTATCTTACAGTTCATACAAAATCATTGTTTAAACACTGGTGCTTAACACTTACTTAAGTTTAATAATTTTAAACAATGACTTGCACTGCCCATAAATAAGTAATATTGGCATTATATTCATAGTTAGCCAGAGGGGAACTGGCCCCTACAGTGAATCTGGTTTCTCTCAAGGTTATTTTCTCCATAAACCAACATCTTATGGAGTTTTGTGTTCCTTGCCACAGTTGCCTTCGGGTTGCACACTGGGATTCTAAATACAATTACTATTTAATAACTTATTTTTATACACAAGTCATAATCATATTTAATCAAACTACACAATGATGACTAAGACTTTATAGATATTACAGTGAATTTTCTGTTAATGCCTGATCTTCTGTAAACCTGCTTTGAAACTGTGTGTATTGTGAAATGCGCTATACAAATTTAAATGACTTGACTCAAACCATTTTATAAGTATCTTGGAGTTGTCATTGTCATTTTTGGAGCACTTTGGTATGTATTAAAGTACCATGGTAATACAATTAATATACTATGGTATTGCCACAGTACTTTTTCATAAGCACATATCACCCCACATTCCTCAGAATAGAAGATACGTTTTAAAATGGAGTTTCAAACAGATTCTCCCTCAGTCTTCCATTGGTAGTACAAACAGATAGTCCCACCCAAAGCACACGCTATTAGTCAATGTTGCTGCTGCTGTGTGAGGCTGGAAGGGGTGCTCAAACAGAGTAATGTTTTGACTGACCCACACAGCCACATTGTTACACTTTAAGGCAAAATCAACCTACAAATGTCTTACTTACAGTACAGTTGACTCTGTGAGAAAGAATTTTAACATTGAAAAAAACGACACACATTACCTTTAAACAATACTGCTATAATGTATTACGAAGCTCCACCAATTTTCCACAATTACAGCACCAAATACAAGAAGCATCTCCTAAACCTCTTCGAATCAGCATTTTAAACACTACCAGCTGAAATCCTAAAGCATCTTAATGAGCTGAAATCGAATTCAGTTCTAAGTGTGCCTGCAGTGCTGTGCTCTTCCATGATGACCTACAGCTGCACAGACATGCACCATCTCTCCAGGAAGGCATAACTGTAACTGAATGCTGTTTGAAGTGTG
Source organism: Moxostoma hubbsi (assembly GCA_032164185.1). Taxonomy (NCBI): domain Eukaryota; kingdom Metazoa; phylum Chordata; class Actinopteri; order Cypriniformes; family Catostomidae; genus Moxostoma; species Moxostoma hubbsi. Next base: position 5,931,243 of record JAVLUX010000022.1, on the reverse strand, counting down.
ATTGACGTGCCAGGTTTCAGGAACACTACCCAATGAACTACAACATCAAACATATTCACACAACACGCATGCTAAAGATAGTACCACCATAAATACCAGCAAAGAGCTTGATCACCACACACACACTTGCAAACGTTTACTTAGATAGCTACTGTAAATGAGGCCATCCCATAGACTTCTATTGTATTTATATAAAGCTAACTGTAATCAATATGAACTAACTCTACCCCAAACCCTGACACTGCATTGAAAAAAAACATTTAGCATTTTTTAAATGTCATAAAATTGTATACCCGTTGCAAAATTTGATTTGATCCCTCAGGCTAATATGCCTCTGTCACCACATTAACACTGTCCTATTTTGATACACACTTATCCTATATTTGATAAACAACCAGATTCACGAATAAACAACCCCCACATCCTCTCCTGCCAATATGTTCCACTTTTTTCCCCTCATGTGAGAAAAGGACAAAAAGTAGGTCATCTCTAGGGCAGTTATAGCGTGAGACCAGACACCATTCTCTCATGCAGGGTCCAAAATAAAGCAAAAAGCCATATGAGGCCATACATTACAGTGATTTAACCATAGGTAAGATCAACATAAATATGATAAGACACCAATGTTCAATAAACAGTTTAATTTATTATTAATAACAATCAGAATAAAACATTCTTCCGCCACAGTTCATAGTTCATTATTTTAATTATAGGATGCTTTGCAGATCCAAAGCAATGTAGCAACTTGCCAAATTCTTTTAGACTATTCAGTCACAGGTGTGTGCTTAAGGGCTGGGTGATATCTCGATATTTCCCAGACTATTAACGATATTTGATATACAGTATATCTTGAAAATTATGTATTTGCTCTGAAATGGCTCACAGTTCAAATGTTTTAAAGGCATATAATAAAAATCTATATAAAAATAATAAAGGCATATTTCCCCCCAGTTTGTCACTAAATGAACAAGGAAAATTTGATTTAATAATTTACATTGATATGCATTTCTTATATAGTTCTATTTATATTTCATATACAATAACACATAGTAGCTTAATATATAGCATTATTTAGCTTCACATATTTTTACCAAAAAAAATTTTTTTTGTGCAAAAAATACTTTGATTTATTTTTAACTCAGTTTAATTTGAATACTAAATTATTACTGTGGGACCCAATCAAGTTTATTATTACAATATAATACTGAATTATCATTATTATTTAGAGGATTAGATTTGTTATAAATAGAAGTAATTTACTTCTGTCCTAAAAGCTCCATCTTCACCAGAAGCTTTTATTTTGACACTGAATGTGAAGCGTCAGTGTGTGACAATTTACTTTGTACCACATCTGTTGAAATGCTGCCATGTCCTCCTGTACCGCCTTTGCAGATTTGCATAGTAACTTGTAGTGGTTACTAATGTTTGGATTTGCGTGAATGCTTGAACTTGCCGTACTTTTCTTTTACAATGCATATGAACTGCTCTAAAAATACAAATCCTGCACATGCACAGAACAGCATGTCTCCCTCTTATTCTGAAGTGCACATCCATCTTTAATTGCAGTCTTTTGCAGTTTAATAATCACGTGAGACCAAATCGCCATTTTGGTGTTGTTTTAATTGTGCAGCCCTGAAGGGTCTTGAAATGAGTCTACTGATGCACACTTTATAAAACTTAATGGTCAAAAAGCACATTTAATATCATCGCAATATTCACGATATTGTAGGGCTGCTCGATTATGGCAAAAATCATAATCACCATTATTTTGTTCAATATTGAAATCATGATTATTTAACACAATTACTCATGTTAACTATGGAAGAATGGTTTCAAGTTCTAAGACTAGTAAATGGTCGGTAATAAAAAAATTGGCGGAATTTTTTAATGTATTTGACCATTCGGGTGTGCATTTTCAGCACACACACATTTGCTGCCTGCCAATCAAACAGGGTGCAGCTGTTACTAGATCGCTAGATAATTATAAAATTACATGCTCTGGCTTACTTTCAACAACCGAATAAGAACTTCTTAATGAGTGAAACAGGCCTAGGCTATCACAAGTTGGTTATTTTTTCATTATTGTCTGCTTGTCCGGTCCGACAAGCTAAAATCTCTTTCACTTGTCCCTTCAAAAATCCACTTGTCCCGGACAAGTGTTAATGACGAGCCCTGATTAACTATTGTAGAATATTGTAGAATTCTCCGAAAGCAATTTTTTCTTCTGCAGTATAGCTCCTAAAGTAAATGTACAGTGTTTTAAAGGAGTTTTAGATATTATTTTGGAAATCAAGCCAAAAAAAGACAAAGTTTATAATGGGCCAAGACTATACTCTCTCACCTTTACTGTATGCTCACTTTGATCCATGTTTAACTCACAAAAAAACCTCTCTCTTCTTAATAGAGCTGCATATTACCAAAGCAGATAATTGCAGATGGGAAAGCACGTGGAAGTGAAAGTAAGCATTGTCATGACAACCCTTGTTTTTCCTCAACCCACAGGGTTCCATATTCCTGGAAAGACGTTTTGTGTCCAGTGAAATAATGGTTGCAGATGACAGACAATTTACTAAAGGGCAAGTACAGTTCTCTGAGGTCATCTGAGGAGGCTGACGGAGGTACAAATCTGAATGAAGGCAAATTATTAGGAAAAGTGTGGGCAGTTTGCAATTATCTTCCCACCCACTCACTGCTGACACGTTACCTTCGCAATGATGGGTCATACACTTTACCTCGCTCATAAATACATGAAATGTGCACACATGTCCCATTTAAAGAAAAACACTCAACTCAACATGAGCTTACACATACACACAATCACACAGAACAGATATACTAGACAAGGAGAAAACAATACGTTTCTGATTGAAGCAGGACTGTTCAGACTGTTCCTTTTAATGAGCACGATTAAAGAAACGATCCACCAATTCTCAAACGAGTTCCTAAAAGTGTCTTTGTGGAGTATTTTACATATTTTTCTTATAAATATAAGAGTTTCTTTAAATTCGTACACTTTCATTTTTCCTTTTCTTTTTGTTATATGAAGGTCAAATTAAAACTTAAGAACTTTAAACCATGTCTTTATTTTACTTTTCAAATGACTTTTATGTACACATTTTATTGTTTTATCCTTGTCCCAGACCCAGACTTTCAATATTAAACTGAAAATCCATTATAAAAATACAAATTATGAATTTTTTGAAACCATGATAATCTAAACAGAGTAAAATAAACCCTTTCAATATTTGTGTGGAAATTATACATTTTTCAAAAAAATACGACTGTCTCACATTTGTGGGCAGCGCCATTTCACCATACAAAACGATTTTGTCCCTAATAAAGGTACTTGCTAACCAAGTCGACAAAAGTGTCAGTGAAAACTGAAGCGCATGCTTGATTAAATAGGAGATCATTGATGTTTGAAGGAAACAAAGAAAAATCAAGATAAATATCACTTGTGCGCAGAATGTTTTAATTGGGCATAATTTCCAATCAAGCAGTTTTTTTGTCAAATCATGCAAAGGGTGAGAAAATATTATTTAATTGTGTGTGTCTAGGATACATAAAATGTTAGCTTTGATATTATTTTAATAATTTCAGAGCTAACATTTTTTATTTAAAAATGTAAAAAATATAATTTCCATCAGGGACTTTTATTAAACAATATAGAATATGAACTGTGGGGAATTGTAAAAAAAAAAAATAAAATTTTGCCAAAAAATATGGCAAAACAAGATTTTTTTTTTTTTTTAATTTTTTTTTTTTAAAGATGTTCACAGTGCTAAAAGTGCCCACTGTTATATAATATTATAAAATATTAATTGTTAAATCTGGCATGTCCAGACCATCAGATGATGGATGCTCAACAATAGAACACACATGAGCTTTTGTGCTTCAGGGAGGAGCTGGCCGCTAGGCTGAATGGGAGTCGTGTGGAGGCTCTGGGAAAAGCATGGAGAGTTCCTGCACACGGGATTAGGGAGGTCTTTACGATAGCCCGCTTTGTGTGCCACATTCCAAAACATCTCCACAGACAGAGACAGACAGACAGAGAGATCAGAATACTGTAGGACAACTTACCAATATTTGGATGATTTAGAATCTTCATTATTCTTACTTCCCTGAAAAGCTGCAAGAGAAGACATAAAAAGCAAAATTAGAAGATAGAGGGAATTTTTTTATTTTTACCGTTCTTTAAATCATTCGCTAGGTGCAATTTGTAATATTAAATATTACTGTAAAAACAAACCAGACAATCTGAGGTACAGTAACATTAACTGAGGATTCAGTGCAGGTTACACACTTAAATGTAATACCTTGGTTAGGGATGTTAATGACAGATCAAAACTCAATGAACTGTCATTAATAATTTGATCGATTATGCTTATCTATCGTCGATATTAATTTTAGGATAAATGTCTTCTTAATTCAAGCCAGCAGATGTTAATAAGGCTGTCTATACAGTCACCCGCCACTAGAGGGCACTTGCGGGCTGCACGTCATTATCCGGTTCACAGAAGACGATGCACAGATATGAGATGAAGCGGGCTCAATGTACTGTAAACAGTGTTAGAGCGTTTCTCTTTAAATGAACATTAATGTTTTCTGCAAACACTTTGATAGTGTGTTAAAGTACATGACAACAAGCACTGTTGATCTTGTTTCATCCCAACCTACAATTACATCAGCGATTGCCGGGAAAGCACGAAGGTACATTCAGCTGACATCTGACAATCGTCAACTTAGAAACCGTATGTTAAATACAGTTTACGCAGCGAGTTATGATTTAACTTAATTTCAAATAAAAAAATAAGTCCAAAAGGACCGAAATATCGCATAAAGTTTTAATGAACTCAAATATGCATTAGTGATATACCTTGTGTACAAGTTATTTTTAACAGTAGTCTAATTCATTAACAGTAATTAAACAATTCACAAATTCACACTATTGTATTCAAATACACCGAACTAAGAATATTTTAAGAGGAAAAAGCCATTAGTGTATTGATGCAAATTATATTTAAACAATAGGCTACATGCACACATTATTTGGAGTCATCCATGTGCATTTTGCGATATCAAGTTAACAATTAATCGATTAATTGATCGTTAATTTCCACAATGGTCAATTATGAAAATGCCTGAAAACTGACATCCCTAACCTTGGTTTATGAAACAATACTAATAGAAATGCTCGCCTTAACAAACAGCACTAACGACAGAACTTGTGAATTGGTGGAATTAGTTTCCAAATTTTTCATGTGACGCTTCCATAGAATGCGCTGTGAATTATTAGGGGGACAATTGCCCAAGAGCAATCTGAGGTTAAGTACACAATGATGACACCTCGTGACTATTTTAGCGAAACCACAACCTTCCAGTTGTTAGCCCTTGACTTCTACCCCATACATCACAGCACCACTAACATGCCATGTTTAAAAAACAGAGTTACGTAAGAGTCAGCACAGGGATTGTAAAACACAATCTTTCATCCTTTTTTTAATGTCCGTCTGTCAAATACATTCTTGAATGGTTCTCTGTTCTACTAGGACCACACAAACCTTCATGTCCTTAAAGACCTCTTGATGCCCTGAAGTAGGCTGCTGTGCTATGGCAGCTGTCATTTTTACTTAAAAACACCAACACTCACAATGATGAGTGACCTTAAACTGCCTCAACTCAGAGAAGAGTCAGAGTCCACACCATTAAGATTCCCTTCTTTGTCAAAATGCCTGTCTTGGTGAGATATCAATGAAAAAAATGGTCAGTTTGTGTGTCAAAATTTGAACCTAGTCTCATAGAACGAACGCTACTATAACTACATTTTTGCAACCTATTACAGTACGTGCCAAATTCTACATTTCGTTGCAGTTTCCTGGTGAAATGAACACTAGAGGTCCTACAACTACAAATCACTAGTACAATGGCTGACTATGACTTAATTACTCACACACTGCTATTTATATAGTTAAGATATTGAAACATTAACGCATAATTTGAAAAACTATACATTTTAATGCTTGTATTGCAGACCCACCAACATTAATACTCTTATTTTTATTTGATTAACTTGAGCGGTAACTCACCTCATAGTGTTGAACTTAGAAGTCGGAAGTATGTGGCTCGAGACCAGTCAAGCACCTAAGCTGACATGTGAGACAAGTGTGTCATAGAAGCAACACAAGACGACGTTGTTGCTTCAGAATATGTGCTTTTCATTTCTCATTTAGTTTTTGGACACTATCGGTTAGGTTTAGATGTTGGTTAAGGGCAGGAATGTCTGATGTGTGTCTCTACTTTGATTTTAGATCACTATTGGTTTACAGTTTTAAGTTAGGAATCTAAGATTCACCTTAAAGACCGTATCTGTTTATGACAATCACTCACTTTTGGCACCCCCTGGACATTTCACTGGGAAACTGCAGCCAAACGCAAAATGGAGCATGTAATTTTGTTTTGCAAAAATGTTGCCATGGTCATGTAATGTTCATGAGACCAGGCTGGAAAACATTTATATGTGCATTAGGACATGCAGTGTAAAAGTAGTCTAATAGTCTTGCAGCTGTATACTATTTCGTTCATATTAATCAAATAATAATATTGACGAGAAAAAAAAAAAAAATTCACTGCTTTTAGCTGGATAACTTTAGTTTGTATAAGCTCTCTACAAACAAACATTACACAAAATATAACTAAATAAAATACAAAGTTAGGCCTGAAAACAAAAGAAAAAAAGTTTCATATGTGCAGATAATAATAAGAATCAGTTTTGATGTACATTTCCATGGTCTGTTCGAATACTCCATTCTGATTGGATGGAATGTGTGCATTAAAAACGGTAATTCCAGTCAGTTTTAATCACAGTTCTATATTAATGCCCCTGCTCTGCAAAACAACATCAACTAATGCAGTGCCATCTTGAAATCAACTGTAATGCACTGCAGGACACACGGATAAGACAAAGGTGTTTGTCAGCCTCATTACTCACCCAAACCGCTTGTAAGGAAAGTATGGTTTGACATTCAGCTGTTTTGCATGGAGTGGGAGAGAAGGTAACCGGGACCTATTAAATGCATCTTTGACTGTCCGTCAAGACGAGGCAAGACGATTTATAATGTAATTGTATGTTTGTATGTAATTGTGTTTTAGCGACACACAGTAAATATTGAATATTCCTCAAAAGCTTATTGTGGATTTTCTTTATCGTGATAAGTTTTATTTTAGATCGAATTACTTTTTTGTTTGTTTTTCAATTTCTGAATGATTACTTGAATAGTTGATTCTGCCAGTAGATGAAAAACTTAAGCATTTCTTTATTTGCAAATTTGTCCAACTGGTATTTATTTGTTGGCTAGCAATTAGTTTTTTGAAGACTATTAAACAATCTGATAATTACTTGAATTTATGAGATTCTATTAATTTAAATACAGTATTTGAACGCTTTAAATAAAAGCAGTGTTTTGCAGTGGTATCAGGAATTGCAAAACTTCACTGTCATGGGTATCTTGACAACCGTAATCTTTAGCTCACCTTTACGGTTCTTTTAGATTCGATTTTCCATACAACTAAGTTCTGTTTGCACTTCTCCTCCTTTCCCTCTCTTTCCATTCTCACTGTATATTTCCATACCACCTCTGAAATGGAAAACTGTAGCATTCAAAAACACTTTAACACTTCAGCAAGCCTCCTGACTCCTTAACCTTAAAACACACGCCACTAATTATTTTCAAGAGTCTAGTATGTACGTCACTCTGACGCATGTAGTCACACACGAAAACTCTGAAAGAGACTTCAATAGTCAATGCAAAAAAAAAAAAAGACATCAATACAGACCTTAGCGCAGGGCAAATTAGGCTTTTAATCACCCGGCAATGTTCAATACACAGCAATCTATACTAAAGAACTAGTACAATCACTATTCACACGCTCATATATCAGAACATGTGGACACGGTGGCGTGTCTGAAACCTGCTGAATCACAGCCCAGTCAGTCACTGACTTATTATATTATAGCATTTTGTGTATGAAAGTCCCTAATAAGAAAACTGGTTTTGGAGGCTTCAAAAAGGCACCATAACACCGTGTCTAATGATCTAAAACAAGTTCAAGACAGCTGTAGAGACAACCAAGCAAATATTTATTTGCTTGGTTCACAGTCTGTGACTTTGAATATGACGAGTGGTAACGCAATCTTCATACAATCCTCGTCAGATGAAGGTGTAGTTTAGGGCTTAATCAAGTACAGGGGAGTATGCAAGAGTTTCATTTTGTTTATTGGTAGAAAATAGCAAAATCACACCAACACTGTAGCAAAAATTGCAAACCTTATATAAAATGAATGGAAAATAATGTTTCATTTCCTATTTTGCCATTTACAAACTGTTGTTTTTCATTTAAAAACCAGAAAGTTCGAGTACTGAACTGCAGAGATAGTGTTGAATCATACTGGAGTATAAAGTCAAGCACAACAAGCAGCAGCTGATATCTACACAACACCACAACACTACCTGGTGGTTCCACAATAATCATGCCCCTGATATCAGGCTGACAGCATTTAATCTGGCAAAACAGATTACCGAGGCCACGGTCTGGGGCTTTTACTTATGAGGATGCTGGCAGCACATGCTCTAGAAAAGAGCACTCAGCAGTAGGTTCTACCCTCAGCCACAAATTACAGAACGCTAATTAAAGAGAGCGAGGTCTCCGCTAATGAGCGGAAGCCATCCAGACAAAGACAAGCATGGAGTCTGGAGTGGAGCTGCTCTGAGATGGAACATCAAATGTTTAATAACGCTGTGGTTTGAAAGTGATGACTCATCAGTAGTATCGGAAATCGAGATGACATACTGGAACGCCACCAAGAGCTTCTCGTTCAGACATCAACATCGCACATTGCTTGATGTGTAAAAAACTCCCATAGTTAACCATTGATAACCAATGTGGCTGATCAGATTTCAAAACAAAGAAAGTTCATAATGTAAGTTTAGCAATGCATGTAATGTAAAGAAATTGCTTAAAGCACATAATGTTAAAGTACAGATGTAAAGTTTCTAAAGTATGGATATAAGGCAATATACAAAAAGCAGGCCCGCGCAAGGTACAAATGTATAGACGTGAAGAAAAAGGTATGGCCATGAAATACGAACGAACTTAAAATGTATGGTAGGCCTGCACAGCACGAACACGTAAGAACAATGCACCGATGTATCAGCCGCCACTTTTTATCAGCCAAAAATTTACCAAATTATAACCAGGCATATCTGTCTTAAAATGCTTATACTGAAAAGCAATTGTTTAATAGGTGAGTAGATATCAGTCTATAGCCTTTTATTAAATACAGTGTCAGCCAAAAACATTTCAGGTCATACAAAAAGCATGTAGAGTACCAAGGAAAAAGACTTCAGAAGTTAATTTTCTAGGTGAACTTTGCCTTCCTTTTTAAATAACACAGCATATGAAGATGCCATGCTCTTGCATATCAAGTGCTTGAGGTTGTATTGTTGTGTGCAGGTTTGCTGCTGCACTGAGAAAAGGTTTCTCTACATACATGTATGCATGCATGCATGCATGCACTTTTTAATATAGACAGAATCTTTTCTGTTACGTTCATACAAGCACTTGGGTAGCTTGAAGTATTATTTAAGTATTTTCATGCACAAGTGTGCTGCAGTGCACATGTTCATCATTGTGCTGCATCCAAGCACAACAGCAACAGGCATTTTTGTCCATGTGTGCACGTTTGTGTGGCTGTATTAAATGTGTGGTTTTCTCATGCTCAAATGTGTCCTCATTCTCATGAGGTGGTAGCTACTTCCTGTGTTTCACTATGATTGTACTCAACGCCGTTCGGTGGGGGAGTACTGCTGAATAACAGTGATAATGCACCCATTTGCCATAATTGAAGATCTGCTACCTTTTCCTGTAGTAGTGTCCAATAAAATCGGTTTTATTTCTTTCTAAATTCAGTTTTCCCCCCAATTCGGTTTTCTTTTATTATTTACTCACCCTCATCCATTACAGATGTGAATTCCTTTTTATTCCAAAATATTTTAGAAGAATGTCTAAGCTCTCTAGGTCCTTAAAATGCAAATGGGTGGTGACCATAAGTTTGAAGCTCCAAAAAGCACATAAAGGCAACAGAAAGGTAATCCATATGACTCCAGTGGCTAAATCCATGTCTTTAGAAGCGATATGATAGGAGCGGGTGAGAAACGGATCAATATTTCAAGGCTCCACACTAAAATTACTAAGTAGCCATTGGCTCCTAAACTGAAACATCTAAGAGCCGAATGACTGATTTGTCACATCACAGATTTGCTCGATTTAGATTTTTTTTTTATATAAAAACAAGATAGAAAGCCAAAGACCGCTGATAGCTCATTGATCGGGTGTTTAATATACTATATAGCTGAGTGCACAAATTTGCATTCCCCTTTTGTCTCCTCAGATGTGAACTCATTGACGACTGCTTACCTGAGCTCCAGAGTTCAAACAAGCTCTTGCCGGGTGATTCATTATAAAGACCCCATTCAAAAGAGTAATTTGTTCACAAATCGTACATCGGATATTTATTTTTGCGTGCAGCCAGCGAGCTTCTAAACAAACAGGTGAAAAGCGTCTCGAGACACACTGGTGGTGCACACTCTATAAGATGTATTCAATAACTCATAAGATGATATCTGACGAAACCGCATATGAATCCCAACTGTCGCCAATGGCGACAAGATTTTAAAATATCGTTGCAATTAATTATTTTTGTACGCATTTGTGACCATTTTAATCGCAGTCTGGTGCACTGTATTTAAGTCCTTTTTTACTATAAAAAAGAAAATTGCAAAATTTAGAAAAAAAAAAATGAATTTAGCAGTTAGAGCCGACTTTCTTCATTTTTTCATTGACTCAGTCAATACACAGCCTGCACGACATACTTGCTCTTCTCAAAATCCAAATTTTTTTTAGGGAACATAGCTTAACACATGCAAACCCTTGCCACAAACAACTCTCCAAAACACAAAAACGGACAAATATATTTCTGCTTGATATTTAAATAAAGGTGCAGTTCAACCATTCAATTCGGTCATCTATTAGCTACTCACCCTCATTGTTGTTCCAAACCTGTATGACTTTCTTCTGTGGAAAACAAAAGGATATATTAGGCAGTCTCAGTCACCATTTACTTTCATAGCATCTTTATTTTTGGTGAATGGAGACATGTCCCTGTGTGTTCTGTGGAAAAATAGAAAAGTCATACGGGTTTGAAAAAACATGAGGGCGATTAAATGGCAGAAATTTTAGGAAACGGCCTAATTTGACAATCCAATCAATTGCAGATGAATAAAATCAAGTCAAGTCACAGCCTACAATTTTTTTCTCATTGAATCTCGTTTCATTTGAATATATGTCAGTTTATGGAAAGTAAAATGGGTTGCGCAGAAGCTTGCAGAAGCATGCACATTCATGTTGACTTAAAAAAGCCTGTCTTACACATGAAAAGCCATAAATTAACCAGGGAATTCAACTGAGGTTAAGAACCCCTGAAAAGATCCACAGAAACATGTTAAGTCTCATAAGCACAAACAGGCTGGTCTGGGAAGCCACAGAAAATGGCTAATCTCGGATCAGAGCTTCTGAAGTATAAAGCACTAAGTGGTAGAAATAGGTTTTTGTCTGTGCCCTGCAATTCACTTACAAAAAGCAGAGTAGATTTGCATGATCAATCCATTTAATGCCTAAAAGCATTAAAAGCTTCAACCGCCCAGTTAAACAATGTCCTGCAACTAATGTTACAGGCTTTGTGGACGACATGGCCAAAGATCATCTATAACGTTCCATCACCGAAATGTCATCCATTGTCTCAGTGCTGTCTGTTAATCAATGCTGCAATTTTTTTCAGCTTAAAAACATCTTGCACTTAATGTGCAAAATCTTCACCAAAAAGTTTCTTGATCATCTAATAAAAATAACAGAATATTAAGGAATACAAACATGGATGAATAGTCAATAGTGAAAGATTTATATACAGTATATCTCAACACAATTTATTTCACTTCTAAAGGCTGCGGATGCATTGCGAACCAAACGGTTATAACGTAAAATCTTCCAGCGCTGGCCACAGTGGAACATGGGAGAATAATAATAAAAAAAAAAATACAAAAAAATAATTATAGGCATAGATTTTTCCCAATAACCGACAGTTTCAAAAAGCAACAAATGGTATTGATTAATCTGTAAAACAGATAAATCATCTACCTCTACTTAAAGCCATAAACCTCCAATTTCTATAAAAGAAATGTTTCGTAAACAAAGGCTGTGGAGGGGGACGTGGTCGTGTGAATGTCAGTGGGGAGAGAGGAAGCAGTAAGAGCCATCATCTGTTGATTTTTGACTCTAAACACCTGTGCCTCATTTCAGTGACAGTGGAGATGGGATTTAAAAGTCTGTTGGAACACCAGACCAGGAGAGAGAGAGTCCGAGACACACACACACACACACACACACACACACACACAGCCAGACCGACGCTGCATGCTGAAAAGCTGTTTAAATAATTTAATTATTGAGTTTATATTCACAGTTTTCATTGAAGCGGTGTGTGAAAATTAAAGTTCTTGCTGGGAAGCCTATTTTGAGTTAAGCCTTGAGAATAAAAGAATACACATGTGGACTGTGACGCCAGCTCCCGCTTAGTTTTTGCCACCCACTCTTAGAACTCCTACACAGGCCTTGTCAACACAAGCTTGTATTGATGACCCAGAGAAGGAAAAGCAAAAATGCAAAGTTAAATAGCTCCACCCATCACCATACATACACCTGTGCTGGTGACCGTCAATACTAGTAATTGGCAGTTAAATAACAGGAGTACTTCTGCAGTCCACCAATCACCCACCACCCCCTTTTCTCAGCAAGATTCATAAACAAGGAGTCACTCGTCGAGATGCAGTTGGCGGTGAAACAGGTTTGTACGGATAGAGAAAAAGGTCAATCAACACTGTACACAAAGTCTTAACAAGTACGGATTGGTAGTTGGCATGGAATATTTTTGGGAAGTTGTCCTGCATAGTGACATACATATTCATTTTTAAATATCAAATTGCTAATTCTTTGTGATTACTTTGCATGCAGCTTTTATGAGCTTATCTTAAATGCAAGACTGCATGGAATATTTCAAGTTTTTAACAAAGCATTTGTCACACAGCAGGTCCATTTAAAACTAAATTAACTGACTGAAAATAGTGACTAAAATACAAATCTTTCCATAATCCTTCATATGACTTTTAGCCAAAAACATTGATGTTGATTACACACACAAAATAAAAAAATTGACATGCATTTATCTATTCAGATACACATTTGTTGCATGTGTTGCAATAGTATGCAATGTATGTGTGGGGATAAAAACTGACACACACACATAAGCAAGGCTGTCAGCTGAAAAGCCTTTCTGTTCTCAGAGAGACTTCATGAGGAACAGGCCAATATCCTGACATCACTCATTCTTTCAAGCTGACAATCAACAGTTCAAGTACAAGCAGTCATTCCAACAGTGTTTTTCATGCCAGAGCCTCTTTAAGGACAGACCTGATAAAATAAACTCAACAAAAAACACATAAAACAGGCAAATCAAAAATATTGTAGACCTAAATCTTTCACACCACAAAGCTTCCTCCAGATTCAACAAAAACCATTTACATCAGTCATCCATTTGGAAGACACTTTCATCTGATGTGACTAACAGAGCATTCAAGTTCTATCAGCAGGTGTGCTTCCAGGGTATTAAACCCATGATCTTAACATTGCTAGTGCCAGTTTATTGAAACCTAACTACTAAATTGGGTCAGTCAAACATTTAAATTGTCATGGTGATGCAAGAACGACAAACACATTAAAATAAAATGCAAAACATTTTTTTTTTTTTAACTAGTCAAAAAAATAATTTAATATTTACCCACTACAATTTCATAAAATTGACGAGAAATCGTGACAAAAATGTGTGCGCACACACACACACACACACACATATATATATATATAAAATAATTACAATTAAATATAAAATTTTATTTTGTTAAATACCACAAATCAATTTTGTGGAATTTTATTAAACTGAACTGCATATATATGTATTTTGAGTGTATAAGAGGAACCATCTCTGTTTTTGCACTATGAATTTATGATCTTTCAAAAGACCCACCAACCACAACAGGAACAGGCCAACACAATGCACAACACATGCTGAACGTGCATGATCTACATTACACCATATGACTGAAAGAATAATTTCCTATTTACACTATATTTAAGTGAACATCTAAAGCTCAGATTTAGTTACTTCTCATTCCTACTTGAGTTGAAAGAGGGACACCCTGCCCTTGAGTATGCATGAAGCATTGCCCGCCTGAATATGATGACATTTGAATATTTAGTACAGGACAAAGTGAAAGTGGGACACGCTGACACAATCAGGTAAAGACAATATGAGGCAGGTTTAATGGGGCAGATCACCCAAAAATAAATTTCTGTCTTCATTTGCTCACCCTCATATCATTCAAAACCAATGAGACTTTTCTGTGAAACACAAAGTAAGACATTTAGAAGTATTTTGACTGAAAGTGAACAGCGACCAGGGGCTATGAATCATGAAAGTAGGTATACCCATGCACTTTATTTCAATTTCAAGTCTTCAATTTTAAAAGTCTTATCCTGAAATTTTTTTATGACCTATGAAGTTGATATTCAGTGATAATATAGCGCACAAGTCGTATGGACTACTTTTTATGTGCTTGGGAATAGTGGTGGCTTAGTGGGCTGAAGCACATAACTGTTAATCAGAAGGTTGCTGGTTCGATCCCCACAGCCACCACCATTGTGTCCTTGAGTAAGGCACTTAACTCCAGGTTGCTCCGGGGGGGACTGTCCCTGTAATAAGTGCACTGTAAGTCGCTTTGGATAAAAGCGTCTGCCAAATGCATAAATGTAAATGCTTTCATAGAAGTTATTGTAAGTTTTGAAGCTTGACAGCCTCTGGTCACCATTTAAAATTCATTGCAAAGATCAGTGTATACATTCTGCTAAACTTCTCCATTTGTGTTGTGTAAAAAAAAGATACTTATTTTAGAACCAAAGTTGTTGAGTAAATGATGACAGTTTTTGGGTCAACTATCCTTTTAAGTGCTTCCTGTATCACCAGGGTTTTATTTATTTTCTGAAATATCTCATTTTCTTTTCCCACTCTTACTTATCCAGGCATTCATCCAGGTCACTGGTACAAGATATATAGGGCTTATAAAACAACTAAGTTTTACCATCACTTAATAAACAAAGAGATTATGGGAATGAGCTCTCAAAAGCACAAGGTAATCCAAAACCAGTTTAGGCAGAACGTACAAGTTGAGACGCACTAAAAGGGAGAATGACATGCAATTAACCGAGCATCATAATTACAGAACATTATAAGATTTGCTCAAAGGGAACTCTCAGCTGGCCTAATTGGCCTGGAGCCCACTTTCCCTCACCAGCGTGTTAACATGTTTGTCTCGAACTTCCTCTACGACTCATTTCCCCATTTAAAAGGTGCATTCATATAGCAGTCACCGTTCCACATTCTGGTCCACATTTAAGAACACCAAACACTCAATTACTCATGAAGAGAGTTAAAACGAGTGTTTGGAGTGCCTGCGCAACAGAATGACTGCCTAGTTGTCATGACATATCCCTGTTCAAAAAGTAGGGCATGCTTCATCTAGTTTTAGGACTTTATATAAATGACAAAAGCTACAGTATACAATAAATACTGATGATAGAACAAGCATCTTTAAAATGCAATCTAGTCATGAGTAGTTGGCAATGCCAAGGCATTGTTATGTGGTTGCTAAGGTGTCCAGAGTGGTTGTTAGCTCATTGCTATGCAGTTGCTAGGGTATTTTTGGTGGTTGCTACGTCGAAAGTGCCCATCCCCAAGTCTCCATAATATTCTGGTCTCTTGATTTTGCTAGAGTCTCTTCTAAAATGTAAAGTGGAAAAAAAAGCTGTTCTGTCATTTTCTCTCTTGCTCCATTTTTAACAAAATTTCAGAGTATCAACGGATTACCAGAGATATAATTCTTATTATATTAGACAGTTTTTATGACAGTAAACACTGACATGCCGAAACAAAGCTTTATAGACTCAAAATAGATCATTTAAGATCTAAATTTTCTCATCTTTGTTCCACAAGATTGCGCATCTAGGTTAAGAAATACAGTGCAGCAACACTAGTGAATCAGCCTGCTTTGATCACAGCCAACGGTCCACAAATCACTCAATCAGCCAGACGCGTACACAAAACAAGACGAAAATAACTAAAAAGGTAGACTAAATACAGCAGAGCAAATAAAAAAATCTGAAAATAAACAAAGATCAAAGAGGCTAAACATCTAATCTGAAATGCAAGGCAGAATCCAAAGAATTAATATCTGGGTTTCCATCCAACATTGGAAAATCAGTCCCAGATGGAAATACTTTATATGCGAATAAACTTTCAAAATTTGATTAAAACTTAATGCGTCTCCTTCCTGAGCGGTATAATGGCTGCGTGGACCCTTGGTGTTTATACTTGTGTACTATTGTTTACACATATCAATGTGGTACCGTCAGTCGTTTGGAAATTGCTCTCAAGGATGAACCAGACTAGTGGAGGTCCACAATTTGTTCTGAGGTCTTGGCTGATTTTTTTTGATTGTCCCATGTCAAGCAAAAAGGCACCGAGGTCTTAAAATACATCCACAGGTACACCTACAATTCAGTACACCTCCTATCAGAAGCAATATGGAAATTTTCAAATCCAGACATAATAAAGCATACAAGTGACAAACAGGCTCAAAACGTTCCGGATGACGCAAGCACAAATGAGGTCACTACCAAGGGGACAGGCCCACATCACAAAATGCTTCCAGACTACAGAGATTTTGTTGGTGTGTAAACATTCCTGTGGGTTTGATGAACTCGCTCGCATTCTCCTAAAAGCATTTACACCATCCAGGATAGCACATGTGCTGAGAATTACATGCCCTTTCCTCATGACCACACAAAGTAAAGGCTGTACCACCTGCAGACCACACCAAAAATTGCCAAGACAAGTCAGACAAAATTAGTACGAGATGACAAAATCCAAAAATTAGTTAAATTATTCAAAACAAACAACTTTTACGCTCATAGAGAACAATTATCAAAACAACAATGTAATTTTTTTACAATTATTTTTTATTATTAAGTTTATACCTTAACCCAACCCTAAACCATAACCATCAAGTCTAACCTCTTACCCAAACCCTAAACCTAACCATGATTTTAAAAGGAAAAATCTAGTGCATCATGAAAGAAAGAAAATGTCATGTTTTATAATGAGATGAGGGAAGCGTATTACAGGTTTATGACATGCCGTCAGTCATTTCTTTTGCGTAAATAAATATGAAATGAGTAACCAAATATATTCACTAATGTTTCCTTTCTTAAAATAAGTTAATAGGTTAGCCTCTATGGAAATAAAAGTCATACTAAAGACCATGGCCAAGTCGTACAAACCTTGTACAAGTTATTACGATTTGTCAAGAGGCTATGTTGGATGATTTTATCAAAGTGACGTGATCAAGAACAAACTTTAAAACACCATGAAATCCCTTGTCGAGTGCAGTTTTCTTTTCTGTGTTGACAAATTTAACTTTGAAACAGGGAATTTAAGCTAGGCATATCGAATGGTCCCACCCTTTTTGTACACAGCAAATACATTTTCTTAATTTCAAAGACACGAACCATCATTTGCTACTTGCTAGGCAGAAGGTATAAAGGGGAGGGACATACTCATTCTAGACATCATCTGATTGGACAAAAATCTGTGACGAGGCATCAATATTTTTTATCCATTTTCCCAGATAATAAAGATTGTGTATATCCATTAGTAGTGCAATTTATTAACATTTAGGAGTACACTAGCACACAGATGACCTCAAACTAGTACATATGAACTAAAAACCTCAAGACACTTTCACAAGAGTGAAAATGGTGACTCATCCCATTTTCAATCACATTCTCTAATCTCGGATACTTCTCAAACACTAGCTGCGAGAAAGACACATGGATGTATAAGAGTTTCTAGGATACCCGTGGCTGGAAATACAGCTGGGATTGTGAACGGAACTACTGCCTTACATCAACACCCACGTACACCCACACGTATTATCTGAAAACATGCATCGAAGACGTTAACACGCATGTACTGCTTCCGGCTATTGAACACTCCGTGCTTGCATGCTCTCAACACTGACTCAAACTCCGTTTGTCAATTCTAACCTGATATGCATGTAGAAAAAAGGTTAATTCTAAATGTGGAAAAAGAACAAGCACAAGAGGCTCTCAGCCCACTCTCAGGAGTTGCGTAAGAGGTTGCACCAACGCAAATAAAAATGGCATCGGTGAGAGACGACGAGGAGCTTGGGCAAGCACATAAGTGGTCATTGTCTGAGAGAGGGCCCAAGGTGTGTGGGTGGATGCTGTATTTAAAAATTAAGGTTAACGGCAAAGTGCTGCATGCCAAATGAAACAGCAAGACAGAGATGTGTAAAAACCAACTCGGTAGTATGCGTAGCTATTTTCACTACATCGAATATCAGTAAAAAAACCTATAATATAGCTTGACCTATATTTCCTATTGAAACAGAATGTAGGGGTGGGACATATCGAAGGGCTTATCCCTTTTTTTAATAGCCAATAGCCTTTAGTTTACGTCACATGCATGAACCATGATTTGCTATACTTGCTATTTGGTTGCAGGTGGCTTTAGGGAGAGGGATATTTTCAGTGACACTATGTCATATAAGTATTAGCCTTCCATTTACAATTTAATACCTGATTAGATATAATGATATAATGAGATATATATATATATTAACTACAAGATAAATAATGGTGCCGACTGGCTATTTACCCCCAACACCACAGAATACATGAATATGAACCTACACATATGGTTTAATTTGAGTTGTCTTTGCATGTTAAGCTGGGATAGGATAAAGTATTTTAAACATTTTAAACATGACTTGATAGGACCTCATTAAATCAACCTCAGGCTAATAGAGGACATGACATCTTGATCGCAGACAGCTACAGTAGACCACTGCTGCAGATAGGGACCCGGGCCAGCAGTGGATGGCACTTGGGCTCAGTCATGCACAGTCTTTGTCCCCTGTGCCCCAAACTGATCACCTCCTCATGAGACACAAACTAAGCAATGAGCTGTCTATCGCTCGCAAATGGAAAACGATCTAAAAATCAATGGCCTGGAAAAACAAGTGGCAGCTAATTATAGGAGGAAAGGGCATCCAGAGGAAGGGAACATCAGCACTCTCAAATTGGCCTCAATGTGACTATGTGATCTATATAGTCCATCCAGTGAAAAAAGGACAGGGAGTGCAGGAGAATTGGGCTGGTCTAGGGTAGAGTAATAAACCTAAAAATGTCTCTCAACATGCATCATCCTTTTCACAATATTGAATCAATGTATATCTCTCTACAGTGGTGGCCAAAAATATTGGCACCCTTGGTAAATATGAGAAAATAAGGCTGTGAAGAATGTATCTTTATCGTTTATCCTTTTGGTCTTTCATTCAAAATATTCACAAAAATCTATCCTCAAGTAGATATCAAACAATTTCAAAACAGAACAAGTTTTAATCACAAAAATTATATATTTTTCCAAATATTTGTGTGCCACAATTATTGGCACCCTTTTACTCAATACTTTGTGCAACCACCCTTTGCCAAGGTAACAGCTCTGAGACATCTCCTATATTTATTTTTTGGTCTTACCCATTGTGACGGATGACTAAGAGAATTTGTCCTGTGTGCTACCTAATATTTATACCCATTTGAAACAGGAAGTCATGGCTGAACAATTTCATGTTCCTTGTCACCCAGGTGTACTAAAAAAAAAATAAAAAATTTATAGGAATATACATCAGATATATTTTACTCGTAAGAATTTCTAAGGGTGCCAATAATTGTGGCAAACGTGTTTTGGAGAAAAATATTTAATTATGAGTGCGTTTTTGTTTTCGAAACGCTCTTTGCTCACACTGCCGTTTTCAAATGGTTTCCCAAATTTGCTCGTCAATGCTTAAACCCTCTAACTGTGCATGTGAAAATGCAAGAAGTGTGGCCCTGCATCATATCCATGTATGTTCAGAAATTCATTTGTCCTTGTGTTCCGCCACCAGACAGCAATTCCGCATAAACTTCCCATTGCATTTGAAGAAATGCAATATTGTACAAAGTAACATTTATCTTTAAACGCTCTCAATGGAAATAATAGGCACAACAATGCCGCTACAATGTGGGCCGCCATCTTGATTGTTTTGGGTAGGATGGATCACATGACTGCATCACAAGACAATTAAATAAAACATCCTCATTTTCAGCTATCTCCGTTTTCCCTGTCGACACTACAACATAATGGCATTTTCGAATTTATCCACTTGGGAGAGCGTTTTCAAAAAGCTCAGTTTTCACTGGACAAAAGCACTATCTCAGTGAGGACGGAAGGCCAAAACGTAAAGGAAAAGATGCATTACCAAATGAAAATGTATTAGTGTGGGCGAAAGCATTTTCATCTATATGCACAAATACAACAATAAATCATGATAAATAGCAATATCTACCTACATATAATTTTATGTAAAGCCATTGCGAACTTGTTGGGAATATTTCTTAATTGCATCACTAGCAAAATCATCAGGAATCTGTTGTGAATATTTAAAAGATCACCCTGCCCTTTTCTATTCAATATATCCACATTTTTTTAAACATAGAAACATCCCATCAGAAGCAAGAAATCTCTAAAGGACTCAAGCTGAGCAAAGCTCCCCTCCTCCACTGTCCCATCTAAGCACTCTGCTTTCTGCTCTGGCATATGTGTAGTTATTAATCGAGCCGCTCGTTCTGATTCTCAGCTCAGTCTATTATTAGCTGCCTCTGAAATCCAAGTCCATTGAGGGTTTCCCCCATCAGCTACTGCTCTTCCATCATGCACCGCTCTGAACAGAAGTCCTTTTGATTTTAGATCAGCATCTTGTTCTAATGACAATAATAGTGACATATTATGCCAAATCAAAAAGACTTCAACTATTTTTATAAAAACATTCAGTAAGCACACAGTTCATCTTTGTCCAAGCAGCAGTCCCTCAAGCTAGTAAAAAGGTACAACAATACTGTCTACTAGGCAAGGGCAGGGCAATATACAGAATTTTCACAATACATCCCTGATGATTATGTTGCAGATATAAAATTAACAACATTGTTAAATATCATGAAGATGAGTGTATGAGAACAAAGAGCAAAAAAAAATTTTTAAAAAAGAAGAAAATTGCATTTTTGTGGATCAGTTCAAACTTTCCACTTCAGTGAGTTGATTCATAAATATGATTCAACAAATCACTTGCGTCATCACTCATAACTGTTCACCAAAGTCCCCTGTGGCATTTTTCTTTTATTACAATGCTTTATTACAAATAGGCTATATGTACGTAAAATGCTGTTGAGTATTACTACGTATTGTAATATTGGTGCTAATAACATTATAATCTATTTGACCTCAATTGCTGTTTGGGGCAAAATGATGGTTCATCATAAAAATAAAAAAATACCCTTTTATAAAAAACAAAAAAAAAAAAACAAAAAAAAAAACAAAAACACCCTTTTTAACCCCTTTTCAGGGCAAATTTATAAATACTGAAATAATATACAGTATATAGACTATCATCAAAAAGTCAGAATGTTGAGACGTATTTTTTATTTTATTTTTACCCAGCTCTACTGTCTATTGCCTACCATCTAGGCTATATCTAGATAATGTTTAATTCTCACTAGCAGGAAAAAGGGTCTTTGATCAGAGTTGCTCTGTCCATGCTTTTATTCTTAAATCAGTAAAAGAGAGGGCGGTCAAGGATAGGGGAGGAAGAGAAGTAGGGAGACAGGATTTTTATGGTTCTGTAGCAATAATAAAATGTTTACCTTTTGAAGGCTGGTCGGATTAAGTTGTGTCTTATCAATTATTTTTATGGCCACCTGCAGGAAAAAAGAAGAGAAAAAAGCAAATTTTACTGGCTTCCGGGTCTCGCACAAAGCCTGCAAAATACCATCAGTTTATTTTTCATCTCAACATCAGGGTGAATCTCAAGAGCGTATCCATTTTACCCCCAAATTCAAAAGAAAAACCAAGAAATCATATTTAGCATGTAGAAAATAAAGCCCATTTTCAGGTTCGTTAAGATTTTTTGCATTATGAGATTATTTTCATAACATTAAAGCACTTCTGCAACACTGTTCTCATTACTGAAAATCCAAAAATAGTGAAATACTACTTAAAATATGAAGTATTTATAAACATGATGATATGGCCTAACTAATGTCCACTATGGTATCGGGGCTCAGTAAAGTCAGATTTATAATTCTGCATCAAACCTTCGGCGTAGCCTGACCTCTTCAAAAATGTAACTGCATGTCGCCTTGACATCGACCACAATAGCTACGATTGGTCCACTTTAACCAGAGACAGACCATTACGATGGTAACAAGGATCTCTGAGGTTGCGTCACATTTTATCCATGTTTATTTTAATACCTATGCATTATATTACACTGTATTTGAACTCGGGACCAATAAAGCAATTGTCTCAATTGGGAGCATTTAAAAAAATTATATTATTCTGTTTGTGTATCATGAAGTTACAAGTGAAATGCAACAAAAGATATCAGTTTACAGCTTATGAGTCTAAAAGCTTTTTCTCCGGGCCTTTACTTGATATTAATTTGATATGCGAGTGAAATAATACGTTTTGTAATCTACTCGCAAACTTTCCGATCAGTACAATGATTTGATTGTATATTTCACAGTATGTGTACAGCAAAATATGTATGCATTATTATTATTCATGCGACTCAAGAGCAGGCATACAGTCATTTCCTCTTTTATTTTCTTCCTGCAAATAACATGTACCTAAATTTCACATGTTCACATACTTTGAACTCATTTTTGATGCTGAAATAAATGAATAAATACTTTTGAATCCAGAATTACATTGTTCACATTGCTTTTGTTTATTATTTATGAAACACATTGTTTGCATTGTTGCTTTGTACTCGCAGAACGACGCAGACACACCAACGCAAAACTATAAATGCAAACCAACACGTTGGCTACTACGCAAAGCCTACGCCATAGGTTTGCCGGAGAAGCATAGAGCACCTTAAAAGGGATCCCACCCATTAAAATATTGCCCTGGTCTGGTTTATACATCATTGACATATTTGTTGTACTATGCATTTATTTCTTCAGTCAGGACAGGATGATTTTTTGTATTTCAGGGAAACATGTACACAAGAGCTTTAAACTTTGCCGGTTACATGTGACATTTGAAAAATACATGCACAAGAGCTTCACTGCTCTTCTTCACCGTGTCTGACACACCCAAACCTCAGTTTCTTCACCAGAAAACATTTAAAGAAATTTAGAAAATATCTCAGCTCAGTAGGTCCTTAAAATGCAAGTGGATGGTGATCAGACTTTTGAAGGTAAAAAAATTAATAAAATCACAGTCAGCCAGCATAAAAATCATTGATACGACTGCTGCGGTTAAATTAATGTCTTCTAAAGCGACACGATTGCTTATGGTGCGAAAAATAAAAATATACAAGTACATTTTTTAACTCTAAATCATGCTTCCGGTTGGCAGCGGTACGCTAGTGACGTAATCGCATTGGCATTTCAAACAGGTGAGAACTGACGCACGTGTGTCAAAGCCGGAAGAGCAATGCCGTTTACAAATATGGAGGAATGCTGTCAGAGCACAATTTTCCAGGACATTTTAAGCGCCCAACAAGTGTAATATTTAAGCAAAATCACGTGCGTCCATTCTTTTATTTTGCAGTTTTTCCTGTTTTATGGAAGTTTCTCACCTCCAGATAAGCAGTTTGCTCCATGGTCTGTATGTGCCGTGCATATACACTTTTCAGTGTATGAGCGGACAGCTTCATGTTGAAGGGCACATCACTTGCAGATTACCTATTCAATTTATTCAGAGACTTTGTTTAGTTTAATTATCACATTAGGACATAACACGCTTTTAATTTGAGTAATTGTACATTCAAACATTAATTTTCATCAAAATATTTGATATTCCATGGCATTCTGCATTTTATTGCTAATGCCATTTTTTTTTTACTAGATTCTGTGTTTTCCGCATATTACATGTGTAACCGTGGTTTAAGCAGATGCCGATCATTGAATTATAAAAATTTAATTTACATCCCGAGGTATTAAGACCAAATCACCGTGTTAACAACCCAGTGTGAAATAATTGTAAGAAAAAACATTGGACCGACTGTGATCGTTGTCTTAATTTTATAACTCACAAGGATGCAAACTCATGAGGGTTGAAAAGTTGAGACAATCACTGATCCACAAATTTATTTTCCGGGATTATTTTTTAGAATAAGCTAAAAGCACGAACTTAAAGTATTTGAATGATTCAATTATAGCAACTTATCTGCAAAATTGTGCAAAATTAGCTGCAATAAATTCTGTTTCACAAATTTGTCAAGTTTAATTAATTGGTTGGATTAGTGATTACTACTGGAGATGCCACTAGGTGGCGACGGATGAAAGTCTAATGTGCAATGCGCACGTCACTGAATCATTTTGAGATGTTCATGACCGAAATCTGCTAAGAGGCTTTATAGTATTTAAGCATTATAAAAAAAAAAGCAGATCTATAATTTCCTTTCTTTTTGTGAACTGCCGAGCAGTTGTTCAATAAGACAATAATAATAGTCTAATAATAATAATAATGAGTTTCAATAACATCCTTGCCTTCAAATCTTGCATGTGAAATCTACTGACTTAAGTAGAATGTTTAAGCATTATAAGAACAATGCAGATCTACAGTATAATTTTCCTACAGTATTTAAACTTCTGAGCATGACTTATCAGAATAGACAACAATAATAGCCTAATAACAACAATAATAATATTGAGTTTCAATAAATGTCCTTTCCTGATTGTAAAGCACATTTCGCATGAGTTGAGCCCAGCGTCAAGCAGCACTTTGCCCTTCACATGACAAGCATTGCAGAAAGTGTCACGGAGGGGTAAATTTACAATCTTGCCAAGCAAGAAAGTAGGAGGTGTGCAAAATAAACATTGAATACGTTTATTTGGAAGAGGAAAAAAAAAAAAAAAAAAGGCAATTGCTTTGCAGAAAATAAAAATAGGACTCTTTTATGTTAACATCTTAGGGTTTCTTTTTTATTTTATTTTTATGAATGCAATTACTGTAACTGTACTGTTCAATAACTGGGGTCTATGGATACTCAGAAACGATAAGGTAATAATCAATACAAATAACTTATGAGACATTCAAAATCTCTTCATAAATGTTGACAGTTTTAAAATATTTATTGTAGCTTTGTACTCTCAGACTTCATTTGTGAGGCAAAAACATGTGTGAAAAACTATTTGGTGTGAAGTTTTAGCTGAGGTCACTTCATAGACTTCAATGTATTTAGCGGTGCTGAAGCGAGTCACGTGACAGGTCCTCCACATGTATAAGCATTAGCCACTTTTACACATAAATAGCTCTTCCACCCTTTTCTCTCCTTGATGGACAATGTAGACTCACATGCTGATGCTGAAGTAACGAACAACATACCCTTCTCATTCAGTTGTTCGGTACATGTACCAGGTCATTTCATGAATGTCGCTTCTCACTGTGCACACGCTGCTGTAGCTGTAACCAATCAAGTGATCTGCCTCATTTGGCCCATGATTGTCAAGCACACGATTGGCTGCTGCTGTAATCAACCATGAGGGTGCAAGCGCCTCTATCTGTTGATGTCGTTTCACATTACGCAGTCACTGGCAATTTGTGTGTTTGACTCCCATTCCGAGTCCTGATTGTTACCATGCTTTTGTACATGTAACAAAAAACTTGCTAGCAACACGAAGAAACCGTTTTATTATACGAAAATATTTTCCAGGACAAATAATTATTGTCCAGGACATTTGGGTATTTTTCTAAAATGACTTTTCAATGACTGGAAAACTGCATTGCATAATTCCAGGTTTTCCAGGTCACGTGGGAACCCTGCACTGTACAGTTGATTTGGGTTTAGACCCGTTATTGTCTGTATCTTTCTCACAATGGTTTGTTTGTGTTCTTATCCTGGATGTCTCAACCGAGTGGAGAAGGTGAGATTACCTCGGTATCCATGGCAATGCGAATACGTCACACGAGAGACAGCTTGGTCTCCAACCTCTCCTTAAGTGTTGGATTATGGTTAGAAAGTACTTAAATATTGATCTTTTTTTTCACACCAAAAGCGATCGTATCACTTTAGGAGATATTAATTTAACAACTGGAGTTGATGACTTTTATGCTGTCTGTCTGTGATTTTTGGACCTTCAAAAGAGAAATCAGTAATGCAGTGACATTGTAATTGATGTACACTGTCAAGAAATCAGAGATCCTCCCCTGGAATTCCCAACACATCTAGATGCAACGTCTACTGTTTTATTTCTTAACAGAAGTAACGCAGTATTTTGCGCAAAGCATCGTGTTTTCACTGTCATGAAATAATGTCACAATGCAAAATATCTTAATGATCCAAAAATATGTTTCATTTTCTTCCAAAGAAAACAATACTTAAGGCAACATGTGACACTTAATAATCTTAATTTATCCACTTAATTTGATATAATTAACCAAAAGTTTAGAATAACGAACAAAAACTCACCTCTCTTCCTGTGAGAATGTGTCGCGCGAGTTTGACCTTGGCAAAGTTGCCCTTGCCGATGGTTTTGAGCAGCCGGTAGTTGCCGATATGTGGCTGCTCATCAGCACAGGAGGCGATGGAGTTTCGGCAGCGGGCCCCTGACCGCACGGGACGGGACGACACTTCATTCCGCCCATCTGTGTGTGATGTGTGCTAAAAAGAAATGAACACAGACCATTATTAAAAGAGATACATTTTAGTTGACGTATGAAGTCAGTTCCCCATAAGCTCGCACAGGTGTCCCAGCAGAGTAGCCACAAAGTGTCCAAATACTTTTGTCTGAATTATAAACAATACATCTATTATTTTACCATTTGAAAACAAAAAAACTTTGTGAAATGTTTTGTTTGAAAAGTGTGCTCTTTTTTTTTTTATTATTCAATTTGGTTTCATCCTTTGTTTTACAATGCAAAAGACATTAATACATTAAGTGTGGCTAAAGCGTATAAATACTACAAGCTGCCACTGAATATCTAATACGCATATAAAAATTGAAGAGAAGAGAATGTTGCAAACTAAAAAGGTTAGTTTACCCAAAAATGAAAATTCTCTCATCATTCACTCACCCTTATGATATCCCAATTGCAAATAACTTACATTCTTCAGCAGATCAGATTTGAAGAAAAATAGAAAAAAATATCTCAACTCAGAAGGCCCTTAAAATGCAAGTGGATGGTGATCAGACTTTTGAAGCATCAGAAATCACAGACAGACAGCATAAACGTTATCCATACAACTCCAGTGGTTAAATAAATGACTTTCTAAAGCAACACGATCACTTTTGATTTGAAAAAGATCAATATTTATGTACTTTAACTTCCGGTAAGCAGCAGTATGTGCGTATGCCATTATTGCGTAGACACAGGAGACATGCAAGAACTGATGCACATGTGTGATGTGCTCTCCTAATTTGGAAGTGCTCTTCATCAACTGTAAGCCTTTCCTTTCCTCGTTTATTCTGGTGAGTGTTTATATTCCTCCAAAAGCGTGCGTGAACACAGCGCTGCAACAGCTAGCTGATCACACCAGAACCACAATACCCGGACTCAGATATTATTATTCTGGGAGATTTTAATCAAGCTAACCCTCACCCATGAACTGCCAAAATACAGTCAGCCCATGCCCCACCAGTCTGGCACCAACAATCACGCCCCGCACCAAATCACTGAGATCATATTTTTCCCCATTCTGAAGGTTGATGTGAACATTAACATTGAAGCTCCTGACCAGTATCTGCATGATTTTATACAGTGCACTGGTGCCAAAGGACTGGCTGAATTGATAATCACATGGATGATTTGTTGGTACCAGATGGGCTGGTTTGAGTATTTCTGTAACTGCTGATCTCCTGGGATTTTCACACACAACAGCCTCTAGGATTTACTCACACTGAACGGTGCCAAAAACAAAAAAATATCCAGAGAGGGGCAGTTCTGTGGACGGCAATACCTTGTTGATGGGAAAAGTCAACAGAGAATGGCCAGTCTGGATCAAACTGATAAAGTCTACGGCAACTCAGATAACCACTCTGTGCAATTATGGTGAGAAGTTTATCATCTCAAAATGCTGCTCTGAAATGCAGGTTGGCGCTGTTTTGATGGCACAAGGGGGAACCACACACACAGTTTGAAGGGTTACTTTTTAAATGTAATCCATTACATATTACTGATTACTAATAAATGTAATCAGTAACGTAATCCAATTACAACAATTTGGAAGTAATGTAAACAGATTGCTTTCCATTACTTTTGGATTACCACAAAGGCACATAGGTAAATAAAGTCAAGATAAAATCAAAATGATCTCCAAAATTTTAAATTATGCCTTGAATACAAACAGAACATGTATCAGTAATATTATGAGTACTGTTGTAGCTGATATTATATCGAAGGAAAAGAAACATTTACATTAAACCCTACCAAGAAAACAGAAAATGAGCTGTAGAACAAATCAGTATTTTTAAAGAAAGCAGGAGAGTTCTCTGTCTGCTACAGAATTTTATTTTTCCCATAAAGCAAATATAATCAGACCAAATAACCTGAATTATGGCTTGGTAACTAAATCTGACAGGATATACCTCAGATTCAAAAACACAGCATAGTGTAGTTCTACCATGTATTGCAGTTAGTGTACACACTGGTGGCCAAAAGTTTGGAATAATGTATAGATTTTGCTCTTATGGAAAGAAATTGGTACTTTTATTCACCAAAGTGTCATTCAACTGATCACAATGTATAGTCAGGACATTAATAACATGACAAATTACCATTTATTACCATTAATTACCAATTACCACTTGCTATAGATGTGGTCCTCTTGTCGGGCACTTCTCACGCACCTTACAGTCTAGCTGATCCCACAAAAGCTCAATGCTGTTAAGATCCATAACACTCTTTTCCAATTATCTGTTGTCCTGTTTGTGTCCGTGTTTCTTTGCCCACTCTAATCTTTTATTTTTCTGTTTCAAAAGTGCTTTTTATTTGCAATTCCTCCCATAAGGCTGCAGCCGTGAGTCTTCTCTTTACTGTTGTACATGAAACTGGTGTTTAGCAGGTAGAATTCAATGAAGCTGTCAGCTGAGGACATGTGAGGTGTCTATTTCTCAAACTAGAGTCTCTTATGTACTTATCCTCTTGTTTAGTTGTACATCTGACCTTCTGCATCTCTTTCGGTAGATCCAATTGTCCTTTGTCTTTGAAGACTGTAGTGTACAACTTTATATGAAATCTTCAAGCATTGTACTGTATAGCCTTCATTCCTCAAAACAATGATTGACTGGCGAGTTTCTAGAGAAAGCCGTTTCTTTTTTGCCATTTTTGACCTAATATTGACCTTAAAGACATGCAGGCTTTAAGCTTCATTTAGCAAACCAAATAGCTTTCAGCAGTTTTTCATATAATGGCAAGTGATTTTCTAGTACCAAATTAGCAATCTATCATGATTACTCAAGGATAAGATGTTGGATTGATGGCTGCTGGAAATGGGGCCTGTTTAGATTTGATCAAAAATTGCTTTTTTCAAAATAGTGATGGTGCTGTTTTTCACATCAGTAATTTCCTGACTATACTTT
This sequence comes from Moxostoma hubbsi, assembly GCA_032164185.1. Taxonomy (NCBI): domain Eukaryota; kingdom Metazoa; phylum Chordata; class Actinopteri; order Cypriniformes; family Catostomidae; genus Moxostoma; species Moxostoma hubbsi. The sequence goes on along the minus strand of JAVLUX010000022.1, from coordinate 5,901,318 downwards.
GTGATCAGTTGAATGCCACTTTGATGAATTAAAGTACCAATTTCCTTCTGAGACAACAAAATCTGTACATTATTCCAAACTTTTGGCCGCCAGTGTATAAGCAATTGTAATTTGCAGTGTTCATTAACTTTAGAATGAATAGTAATAATGATGATGAAAGAACATCATCGTTATTATTGACATAATTAAATGCTGGAGTGTCTTTCCTCTGTTTTGCTGATGATCCAAAGTCAAACATCACCAGCTAACAGTTTATGGCTGATTTCTATGTTTATGTTTCTGTTTAAGGAGGATTTTAAAAGGGAAAAAAAGGTTTTGATTCCAAAAAGAAAAGAAAATCTAGTTTTAAAGAAGACAAAATAGATTTAAACTGTGTGTGAATTTTCAATTACTCATTCCTAATTACTATAAGTGTTGAACATGTTACATTTGCCAGAATCTCTCCCTCACCCAGACATTTGAACTTCTCTCAAAAACAATTTATCAAAATCAGATAAATTCTTCATTGAACTTTTTCCTAAGAACTTAAAACACAATTTAATTTAATTTGAGAGGTGAAAATTGTTTTTTCATGAAGGTTTAAGTATCGTTCACCTGGGGGAGGGGTCATTTCTCAATACGGAACAACATACAGTATGCCCTGGCTAATATAGTACAGTTCACATTTGCAGCCATGAAAACCAGGGGATTTCAATGCCATACCAGCAATGCGCAAATAGTGTCAGTATCGGCAGCTATTCCTGCTCCCACCAAATGACGAGGACCATGGATTTCTTTGAGCCCCAAGGCTAATTCATTTTAACGCTTTTTTATATTAACCAAATTGAGCTAACCTAGCTAAAGTGATTTTTGTGTGGCTCTTATTACCTTAAAATTCTCAGGTCCTTGGATAATGAGAGCATAAATTCCACTTTAATGTTGTTTCGCTTTTCTCTTTAAAGAGCGAATAATGTTGAGATTTCCAAGAAAACAATGCATGTTTTTCTGTGGCCATCACAATGAAGAAGCTGTTTGCTTCAAGCTAAAGTGAGACAGGTGTTATTTGCACATGCAACAGTAGGAGGAACTCCTGACAAGTGAAAAAATGATCTCTTATGTTTGTATAAATTATAAAAGGGGTGTAATCATTTGAGACAAAAGGAAATGTAAACATATCTTCGCAACCAAACTCAGCAAAAAAAGTCCCTTTTCAGGACTGTATTTTAAAGATTATTTTTTTTAAAATCCAAATAAATTTACAGATCTTTATTGTAAAGTGTTTAAACAATGGATTGCCATGCTTGTTGAATGAACTATAAACAATTAATGATCATGCACCCGTGGAACGGTCATTAAGACACTAACAGCTTACAGACGATTAAGGTCACAGTTATAAAAACTTAGGACACTAAAGAGACCTTTCTACTGACTCACTACACTAAAAGAAAGATGCCCAGGGTCCCTGCTCAGGGCATGCTGCATGGAGGCATGAGGACTGCAGATATGGCCAGGGCAATGGGATATCATGAGGGTGAGTAAATTATGAGAGAATATTAATTTTTGGGTTAACTATCCCTTTAAGTTGGATACATTTTTATGAATGTGTCAAACTTTTTGATTAAATGACTTCAGAGATTTCAGATTAGATTTTGAGGTAATGTGCCAGCCGTTAAATGCCAGGTATATGAAAATAGAACGTCAAATGCCATTCGAATGAATCAACATTTTTGAACTCGACAACCTCAAAGATCAGCTCAACAGAGGAAATATTTTCATTTCCTCACTACAAGGCTATATTTTTATGAACTGTGCAAGTCAAAGCATTTCTGTGTACATCTGTTTGTGCTGGTGCCTCTACAGTTTCCCCTCATAGGAAGAGAGACAAGTAAATAATGTAATCTGGACAAACTGTCAGACAATTTCCTGGATTTCTGCTTTGACTTCCTCTTTCACTGAAAAATACTGGAACTGCATCCTTTCAAGCATGGAGAGAGCCGCTTTACAAAATTCATGTAAATGTTGAACTTTTAAAAAGTAACTTTCCTTTCAGGCACTCATACTTGGCCCTTTTAAGACAAATGTATAGGCTACATCAGATTTTCTTACTTTCGTTTAGGTACTACCTCACTATTTACAAGAATGTCAGTGAATTTAAAGCTGTAAGAATATAAAAGTGAATGTAAAGGTTTAGGCATGCTAGAGAAAGCAAAACGCCATTCCGTGCTAATTTGACAAGAGGTCCGTTGCCAATATTTTATTTTTTGATAATTTTTTACTAAAACGTATTATTTTGAGAGGGGTCAAAATGGAAATGTTTGCCTATGATTTGGGAACAAAACAATAAGTAAAAAATAAACTAAGAAAATTAAGAAAATCACCATCTTTGGTGTTTGGACCCCTATTGATGCATTCTGGAGCTTTGCAGAAGAACATTTCTGAAATGTAAAAACTGGATGTAGATATGGCACTGACTGAGGAGTCACCTGTGTCTCCAATTCTTAATAATAGTATTTTTGGACTTTTAAAAATTTAGATTTTGACATGACATGTCAAAAAAGTGTTTTTCCCCATTTTGTACTCCCACAATTGCAACAAGGATGCTGTAGTCAACTGATGTGAGTAATAAGAGCTACCTTTCTCTATGTAAATATAAAAGAATTCTGTCACTTTTCTAATACATTTTGTTTTTACCTGTAGTTTTGCTACAAAATCAATGGCGAATATTTAGACAAAAAAAAATTATTGATTCTTCAGGAGGATGTATTAACAAAATAACAAATTTCAACCGGGGATATTTCTGAAATTTGGTTGATTTGACACGGAATAACCCTTTAAGCAGGCCACATCCACATTTATACATTTTAGATGGAAAACCTACTTATATTGCTACATTTATGCTGCTTAACCAATTTCTAAAGTTATAAGAATGTTAAAAAGCTCCAATGATCAAGATACTAGCGTCTAAAGAATCAGGAATTGTATTAATCAAGATATAAACCAACCACCTACTCACTGAATCAATAACTGTAATAGATGAGCAATGATAATTAGGGCCCATGGTTGTAAAAATCAATTAAGCAACATGTCAGCATCACCAAGCAAGCAAAAGGCAGAGATGACACCATCGGCCTGCTCACCGAGGACTCATCTATGATACGATTTCAAACAGCATGTCAGTTCATCTGGAACAGAGTGACTTAAACTAGCAGACAAAAGAGCTCAGAGCTCAAACAGACCTAATAATAATCTCTAATGTAGAAACCACAGACCCCAGCACACATGCCGTTAGGAAAAAAAGAAAATTGAACAAGATCTCTCAATAAAGGCTACAGGATATTAGGTATGACATGGCTGGAGTTTTCAACAATGCCTGAGAGCACTGCGGTCTGGTGGGCTGCTGTGTAATTTGGGCCAGCCCACTGCAGCACAAATACCGGCCCTCCCTAAAGGCCATATAGGCGGCCGCTCTGGGCTCCAACATGGTCACGCGGAACCCGTAACAGAGTGAGAATTTATTAAACTTAGTAAGGACAAAACAACACAATGGCTTTTATTTTTAAATCGCTTACACAGTGGCATAGTTTCCATATGTTTGTGTTCACTCTGTATGTCAATTAAAGTCCATGCGAGTTGCAATCACAATAATTGTGACAACCAAAAACAACAAGTATAAGATGAGCCTGAATAATCACAAAATGACAAATAACTGCAAGTTACAAAAAAAAAAAAAAAAGGCAGCCTAAATAATATTGACGAACAGTAAAGCTATGAGCAGTACATTGTCATTTGCATAATTTATTCATATCGCAAAAAAAATTACTGGGAGCTGAAGAGTGGCTTGCTGAATAATAGTGATAATTATTGCAGAAAATGATAATGCAGAAAATAAGTCAGGAAAAATGTTACTTTGTGGCTGTTTGAGTCTTACTTTCTTTAAATGACAGCAGAAACTGTCTCTTGTCAAAGCATAGGGCTTTTCACTTTGTCTCAAGAATAATCTGCTGGGGAAGAAATTAAAACACTGCAGATATAAAGATGCAGCAAAATTGCATAGAGTGAAAATATGAGAAATTAATCTGCAAAATATTTGCAAAGATCTACACTTTAAGAGTATGTTTTTTTTTGTTTTTTTTTACATATATTTTATATTTATATACAGTAGGTATTCTGGCCAACTTTGCTTTTATTGATTTTTTAAATAAAAAATGTACACATTGTCATCAGTGTCCTGCTGTGTGACACTTTCTTCATCTAACTATTTAGACTTACTTGTATAGCAATATATACATATATATTATTATACTTGTTGTTTCCACAACCTCATATTTACTAAAACAATAGTTTATTTGCACTTCTAGAATAAAATTGAAAGTTGATTAAGATCTTTAAAGACTTCTCACAGCACCTAAAATACACACTTTCCCTTGTACATTCATGTGCATTTTAACTTAACATCTGTATGTTGTTTTCGGACATGTTATTTGTCTGAACTATAAAATGCTTATTTTAGTGTTTTTTTTTTTTTTTGTTTTTTTTTTTAATTCCACTCATCACATTTACAGTGGTTTTATAAGTTTTAAAGTTATGACATTTTTTTGTACAAGTGGGGCCCGTTGTCATGACTAGCAGTCAATAGAAATGTCTTTTTTTCAACACAAATCTGAAATAGAGCCGGAAAATGAAATCATTGCGATGATGTGTTATGGTGTGGGTCAGGTTTGGTGGGCCGCTCTAGGCCAGAAAGTCCAGGGCCACTTTTTTTTTTTTTTAGTCCCAGCCCGCCCCTGCCTGAGAGAAGACTGACCGACAAACTGCATCAATGTGACTCATGCCGTTCAAGCCATGTCAGGAGGAGAACGCGCTACAGGTGTTACCAAATTAGTACTATATAAAGTCCATACAGTCATATACAGTCCAGATTGAAAATCTGTGACAAAAATCTAATTTTAACCTGGAAATGTAAATAAAACTTTTTTTATAACGTCAACTGAATAAGAAATATTTAAGATCCTTCACCGTTTCTAGGTAACTGACCCAAGAAGCAAATTTCGACATTGACCATGTTAAAAAAAAGGTCAGATTTCCTTGCATTCACTGAATCACAAAAATTACATTTTTCATTCAAATTGCTATGCTAATAATATTAATTAAAAAAAAGCATTTTCACAAGTGGACCCCACACGTTAAAAAACCCACTGCAGGCCCAAGATGTGCCAATTTTCACTTTCTTTTTTTTTTTTTTTTCTTCAATATAAATCATTCATTTAATTAGTAAAGTCTGCCAAAAACATGACCACTCCAATTAGGGATGTCAAAAGAACAGGTACTTCGGTACCAAGATGAAACTTATATAAAAACAATTTAATGATTGACACCAGTGTTTCTACAGAACCGGTTGTACAGAGCACTGACTCAGTTCAGTTCCCACATGCTGTCTGACTAACAGACAGCTGCTTTCAAATGTTCACACGCTAATGAGCACATGCCGTTACTACTTTTACATTTAAATGGACATTTAATCAAATTAAAATAATGATATGTTCTACTGTGATTATTAAACCACCTATTTAATGAAAAAAATACAGTCAGTGTGTTGCCTGGGTAGCTCAGCGAGTATTGACACTGACTATCACCTCTGAAGTCGCGAGTTCGAATCCAGAGCGTGCCGAGTGGCTCCAGCCAGGTCTCCTAAGCAACCAAATTGGTCCAGTTGCTAGGGAGGGTAGAGTAACATGGGGTAACCGTATCGTGGTCATTATAATGTGGTTCGCTCTTGGTAGAGCGCGTGGCGAGTTGTGCGTGGATGCCGCGGAGAATAGCTCGGGGTTCCACACATGCTATGTCTCCGGGGTAACGCGCTCTACAAGCCATGTTTTAATTTGCACGGCATCAGACGAGGCGGCAACTGAGATTCATCCTCCGCCACCCGGATATTTTGAGCATCGCACGCTGTGTTGATGCAGTAGATTTTACATTTACATTTATTCATTTGGCAGACGCTTTTATCCAAAGCGACTTACAAAAGAGGAAGAACATAAGCGAATCATCTTAAGGAGACAGTGGTACGAAAAGTGCCATACTGCAAAGTTTCACTATCATCACAATAGTATACAAAACCGATTTAAGTGCAACAAGAATTGTTAATACATTTAAATTAGTTTTTTGTTTTTTTTTAGCGGCTGGTTAAATACTCTTGGAAAAGATGTGTTTTTAGCCGTTTTTTGAAGATAGCGAGTGAGTCAGCTTCACGGATTTAGTTGGGGAGGTCATTCCACCAACGTGGTATGATAAAACTGAAAGTCCGGAAAAGTGTTTTGGTGCCTCTTTGTTTTGGTACAACAAGGCGCCGCTCATTTGCCGACCGCAGGCTTCTGGTGGGAACGTAGCTCTGCATAAATGTTTTTAGGTATGCTGGAGCAGACCCAGTGATTGTTCTGTATGCCAGCATCAGGGCCTTGAATTTAATACATGCATGAACCGGCAGCCAGTGGAGAGAGACAAAGAGTGGTGTAACATGTGCTCTCTTTGGTTCATTAAAGACCAGATGTGCTGCTGCATTCTGGATCATCTGCAGAGGTCTAATTTTAGAAGAGCGGATATGTACTGTAAAGTGGGCAGCGCCTGCAGACTATATATTTATGCAGTACAATTAAATCAAAGCATTTTGCACTTTAAAAATGACCTTAGGCCATATAAACAATGTCTTAAAAGGAGGTGTGATTCTACCGTTAAAAACACAACAGAAAAGGGTTCACATCAAAATAAAGGTACAACTCAAAATAAAAGCTTCACAGGAAAATTACAAAAATTGCTACAGAAAAATATTTCTACTATATAGTATGTAGTATACAATGTAGTATTTATTGAAATAATTATAGAAATAATAATAATCATCATCATCATTATTATTATTATTATTATTATTATTATTATTATTATTATTATGCATTATTTAAGCAATATCTTACAAGCAAGAGTGCTGTTGAGTGAAGTTTTCATTTGCAATGTGATGCTCTGTTGTGCAGTCCTTTGACAATTGGAAAACATGCAATTGTTTTAAATTATTATTTACCTTGAAGTTAAATTTTTTTTTATTTCACTTTATTTATTTTTTTGGTACTGAAATTGGCATTGAGGATTGTGAAATTTTACCAAATGATTAACAAAACAGATTCTTGCAAAAGGTATATATACAGACCTTTTAATTAAGATATATCTCATATATTTAATATAACAAACATCCAGTAGTTACTCTGATACAAGCCTCAAGTACAGATAATACAGTAACAGTTTTTTTTTTTAGTTCATTCTGAGTTGGATATGATGAAACAAATGACTTGGGGTGTAATAAATTTGTAATTAATTAAGAACCACCGGCTGATAAAAGTAAATTATTTGGGAGGTAGCACAGTAGGGTCATTTGTTCAGGAATCGGGCTGCACTGGTCACGGTCTATGTTTCATGTTGTAGATCCAAAAGAACAGGCTCGTAAGAGTAATTCTTTTGGGAGTCGTGCTACACTGGCCGAACGGTTTTGTGACGTAGATTCAAAAGCACTGGCTTATAAGAGTAATTTGTTTGGGAATCGGAGTACACTGGGTGCACTGAATGTTTCCCTACCCTAATGGTGTCAGCACCATCCAGCAATTCATCATGTGATTTCAGTAACTCCATCAATAACTCTATGAAAGGATCAGCTCTACTTTACAAAAATCAATAGCCTTTCAGAAGTCCTACCACAAAGTAACAATGAATGATATGCATTAGAGCTCCAAAGAAGAGAGTGGGTCTTATAAAACATACTGCAATAAAATATATCTAGAATATACTGTAGGGTCCAAATGTCTGAGTCTAGACGAATTTCTTAGTATTTGTTAAGTCCCTCATTTACTATATTGACAGCATGTGCTGTTCTCAACCTGGCATGGGCTCCACAAGTTTGTCCAAAACCTGATGATCCATGTTATCCAGCATGATTGAGATTGTTCCAAAGATCATCTTGTGCGCTTCAATGAAACCAATAAAAACATGAACTTTCACAAAAAGCACTGGCGTAGCCACGGGTGGGCCTAGGGGGTGGTGCCACCCATTGGCATTTAGGACCAAAAGCTTTCTGGCTTCATCAACAAATAACCGCTAATGTCAGAGGCTGTTGGGCTGGATAATGTCAGCATCAAAGCATTCAAAACAACAGCTCAAAAAACAACTAGATCGCTCTGATTATAACGAAGCCATTTACACACCTGATGCGGCGAAGAGACGTGCGTTTAGGTGACGGACATCCACTATCGTGCAGTGGCTCCAACCACTTTATTTTACCTGTATAATGAAATCTTAGTAACAAATGTAATTTATGTGAATTGATTGCTATGAGTATTAATTAGACTATATATTTAAATAACTTCTTACCCAGCATAAATAGAAATTAAATCAATTATTTTGAATGATAAAATACTCTCAAAACTTCTAAAACCTTTAAACTCCATATTCCCTGTACGACTAAACGCCTCTATATTCCCTGCACGACTAAAACAAAACGATGCTATTTGCTATGAATTTTGTTCATAACTTAAAAATGGAAGGGAAATGGTCACAGGCGTAGATAGCTCTATTTTTTTTTCTCTACCTCAGAACCGGACTCTTATGCTTTTCTCTCTTACTGCAATAATCGCAGCAGGGTCATCTCTCCCCCACTTTTCTCCAAGTTAAGTTGTGATGCAGTGACACGATCAGAGAAAAAAATTAAGTAATTTTATTGACAGTAAACCATAGCGGAGACATAGCGACAATACCCATTTTAATTGATCTGCCATTTTCATCCGTCCAAAGACATGGCAGCAAATTGAGCTAGGAAAAAAGTAACAAAATTTGTCCATTCTATGGTTAAAATGTCCATTCTGTTTTCAAAAATGTATAGGATAAATCCCCCAAAACCTCATATAATAATTAATATCCCTTCTCAGCCACAAAGCCTCCAAATGTTCTATAAAGTAAAAATTTCAACCAGATTTAACCTGGTACTGTGAGAGTATTTAGCCACCCTGTAATTAATGTGATTCATCCAAGCTTTGTTCCCAGCCTTGCATTACATTTTAAAATGAGTAAAATGGTTGAACAAAAAGAAAAAAGTACTAACAGCAAAGCAATTTGATGAATACATCAAAATAAATAAGAACTGGTTAACTCAGTCTCTAATACTCCAAAGCTGACGCAAATAATTTTATAGGACCATGTGAGATCTTTAAAAAGACTGTGTCCTAAATTCTCCTCTAGGACAAGCACTCTCATCTAGGACAATCTGGAGTACATTCTAGAGCAAAGCATAATATTTCTTTATCATAATAAGCAAGCAGCCTATAAAAAGCATTATTGTTGCTGATAAGATCTATGCCTAGTTTCACGTCAAATATTACATTACAGTTTCACTCAAAGCATCATTAAGTCAATATCTGATGTCGCTTTAAGTGTTAAAATGTAATCAATAGGTTTGACACATTTTAAGGGACTAAACACAATACTCACTGTGGTTCTGATTTCATATTATTCGCCAAATATGCTCCAAAACCTCACAACCTGGATTAGTTTCAAGTGTATTATGCATTAAAGTCTTCCCCAGTCAACAAAGCAGCTTGGAATAGAGTTGCTTTGCACATTACAAAAGACTATCTTATATCCTAAATTTAATCAGCCTAATTAGAATAGATAATTAGCACTTACTATAGTTATGCGGTGCCTCTTGACGGAGTGGGAGCCCTTCATTCTAGCATTGGCGATCTGAATGGCAGCGAAACTGACAATCGAGTCTGTTTTTGTGATGCTGACAGCTCATTGATCAGCTGGCACACGCCGATGCCCAGGAGCGTGAAAACATTTCCAACACCTGTCGTTAGATGGGAGTCCGAGGGTGGAGAGATGGATGCTGTGAGCTTTCTCCACCTCTCTCGATCCCTTACTCGCTCTCTCTCACTCATTGGGTACCACAAAAAGGAATAGTCATCACTCCAGGACTAACTCGAGGTGAGACTGCGTAATCAGGCAGGTAAGATCTGCTTACTTACTTACTTACTGAATGCCCCTTTTCTACCCATATAACAGAGCTGACGAATAGGAGGCTTTATAGCTCCATCACACTATTTCTGTACTTTATCAAACTATTTTAATAAGCATTTTTCCTATTCCTGGATAACTATTATGTATGCCGTTTATATGACCTCGTATTAATCGAGAGACTACAGAGATATTTTGTACTTTTAAAAACGTATTTCAAACTGCAGGACTATGTACTATAAAAAGCTAAATATGAAAATACAAATGTGATACATTGAGCAGTAACAGAACCTATGCATTTTGTAAATATTTATACAAATTAATATAACTTTAAAATCTTGACATAAGAAAGAAAGTTCATGCCCATGTAGTTTGTCAACTACCATACTCTTCTTATTTTGAAAGTGATTAAATGTAGTGGCAGTAACTTATTATAATTTTGAATGGAATGCAACAGTGCGGCACACGTTTACATTTTATCAGTATTGCGGAAATACTGGTACACTGTGGTAGAAAAATTGTAACGTTGTATCACTGTAGTGGAAATATTGTTAAACTGTATCTTTGCAGCGGAAATATTTTTAAATAGTATCATGCAGCACAAACATAATTATAATATTGCTAGCGCTCTATCAGTGAAGTGGAAATTGTAGCAGAATAACTTAAAACGTATCACTGTAGCAGAAACACTGAATAGTTACACTATCTTTGCAATTGAAATAGTGGTACTCTGTATTACTGTAGTGAAAATACAGTTACACTGTACCTTAGCAGCTGAAATTGTTTCACTATCATGTAGCGCCAATATAATTGTAATATTGTTATTGCTGTACCAGTGTAGCAGAATAAAAGTTACATTGTATCACTTTAGTGGAAGTACGGTTAAACTTTTTCATATAGCACAAATACAGTTACGGTAAGTATATGTTAATGATGTTTCAGTAAAGAGGAAATCATAGTGAAAATATGGTTAGCTAGTATCTTTGGAAATGAAAATACTGTTACACTACATCACTGTAGTGAATAAAATGTTACATTGTATCACTGCAGCGGAACTAAGATTACAGTGTACCTTTACACCTGAAACGTTGCTACGCTGTTTTAAAGGGCAAATATAGTTGTTAGACTGTTAGCGCTGTATCAGTGAAGTGGAAACTGTAGCGGAATAATTGTTACATTGTAGCACTTTAGGGAAAATACTGTTACAATGTATCTTTGCAGCTGAAATATTGCAATTTATCATGTAGCATAAAAATAGTTGTATTGTTAGTGCTGTATCAGTGTAGCGGAAATACAGTTAAGCTGCATTCCCACTGGTAGCTACTTTAATCGCTGCATGTTCCCAGTGACTGGCGGTTAGGCCGCTAGTGGTGTGTGTCTAAAGTGCTGTTTAGGAGTCTAAACACCACTGTTTCTTTACAATTAATATTATTATTAAAATATTAGTAAGGTTATTAACATGCTAAGTTTATTCACTATATCTGATCATTTATATGGTTTATATGGTAAAAAAAGTAATAGTTAATTTTACATAGGCTATTTGATGATTTAAACCCACTTGGAATCCCCGCGATCTCAGATACACCTTTCCACGCATCATTTTTCTTAAATATTTCCCTGTTCGTGGGCAGAGACATATGGTAAATTGCTAACAGCAAGGATTAACCTTTCCTCCATTTTCCATCACTGCAGGAGATGAGAGAAAGAAGGATCACGTGAGCTCTACCGTCTTCTCTCGTATCGGCTGTCGCTCCCGAAAGTCGCTCTTCATTTGCATAAAGTTAAAAATTTCTCAACTTTGTCGCATCGCTGGACACGCCCACATTCGGTCGCCGTCGCTGGAAGTCGCCAGCTCTCGTTGAAAATTAATAAGATGAGGTAGTTTTACCGCTGCGTGCTGCTGGCAGTGTGAACGCAGCTTTACACTGTATTTTTGCAAATTTACTGTATTATGTAGAGAAAATGAAATGGTAACCAGCTGGTACGTAATAGCTGTGCAGTGTGTAAACCTCACTCCCATGCCAGAGATCGCCGGTTTCGAACCCTGCTCGGGGCGGGATGAGAAAGCACTGGTGCCATGACCCAGATGAGAGTGAATGTTAAGGGAGTGTGTGTAATGGTAGTTGGCTAGTATGTCACCTGGCCTTAAGAGACATGCTAATGGTTTTTATAGCTTCTTTGCTAACATGGATCCCCGGTTCGAATCCCGCTCAGGGCTGGTCGAGTACGACCAGAGACACAAATATAGTTGTAATTTTGCTAGCCCTGTATTACTGTAGCAGGAATTGTTACTGTGTGTAGCGTAAACACCTTTTCATTGTAATTTAAATTTGCTACACTGTCTCCCTGCAGCGAAAACATTGTTATGATGTATCATTTAACAGGAAGTCGAGCGATAGTGACTTGACAGTTATTTTGCGGAATGAAGATGCACTCGTGTGAGTCATCCGGTAACATGCCCCGACGTTTCATCTTTTTACAGCCACTTTACGACTTCCAACAGATCCGATAACATGTCTGTCAGCAGTATGAAACAAAGGCTCCACAACTGAGGACGACGCCACATTTGTGGGAATCACATTCATCACCCTGCATTGCACAGTGTTATCTCTGTAGTGTGACTTTGCATGCTAGAAAGTTTAAAAGTATATTTACAGAAATGAAATGCAATGCTTTGAAATATAAGAAAAAAAGTAAAAGTTCAAAGCGCTGTCAACAGTGACACAAACACACATTATCAAAACCCATATGAATTAAAAGGCTTCCGTATACTTACGTTTTCTGTATCCTTTTCATTGACAGTAGGTAGTGGTGTTCTAGTTGACATTTTAATGTCTTTATCTCCAAAGTGGATCTTGCAGTCCAAGTCTGTCTGATCGCAAGTCTTTATTTCGCAGGGTGGACAGCTGCCGTGCACGAGCTGATGAAGACCATGGATTCGATCGGCATCAACTTCGTCCCGGTGCCAAATTCCAGCACAAACGCAAACACCTCGGATCCCAATTAATGCAAAAATTCATCCAGCCACATAACAGCACAACAGGTCATCGGTGACCCAAATAAGCAACTTTCCACAAAGATCTGGCAACCAAAAAGTCATAACCAACACACTGGAACAGATCACTTTAAAAACTTTTCCAAAAGTGCCTATTGTAAAACAACAGAAACTCAAGCACAAACAGTTCCCAGGCCCCTCGAAACTGCACACAGCGTTCAGACAAGGAAAAGGGGAGGGGGAGTCCGCAAAAACCTGTTCTGGATCTTGATGCGGCTTTTTGAATATTCAATGCTCCAAGTCCCACTTGTGAAGCGTTAGTGAGCCCCAGACAATCTGCTCTAAATCACTCCAGGTTGATTAAATTCCTCCCATCCCGAACGTATGGGTTTTGCCAGCCCAGATATAGCCAAGTCCAAGATGGCTGCGTGCTGGCTGATAGTGCCAAGCCAAACCCAGCGCAGCTCAGCCGGAGGAAGTGAGGACAGAGGCGGCTGTACAAGCTCATTGGCCGGAGCGGCGCTGTTTGTTGTTGCTGGGGTGATTACGAAGGAGAAAATGCACCTGTCGCACCACATCCGGCAAAATAACTCAATGGTACCTGAATGGTTCATGGTTAGAGTGCACATCTTAAAAAAGTTGATAACCATAGGCATGTGAAAATTAAAAAAAAGCATTTTATTTTTTGTAAAAGTGGACACTATGCATTTTCTAGCAAATTATTAATAGAATACTCGTAATATAATTTAAATACTTTGGAAATACTCTTCTTAACCCTCCTATGGTCTTCGTAAACGAGCACTACCTCTGGTCCTCCTGGTTATTTTTGTATTATTATTTTTATGATGATGAAAATGATACAATTTCTTCTTCCCTGAAGTAATAAAAAATAAAATAATACACTTCATTTGGGATTTTGATCTCATTTACATTATATTTCTGACTTTTACATTAATTTGTACATGCAAATAAGCACATTTATGAAACTTGAGTACAGTAAAAACCTACAATTGTATAAGTTGAAACGTGAAAATGTGTGATATGTTGGAGGCAGATTGCTGCCATCTGGTGAACAAAATAGAAATAACATAATTTGAATATAATGTTGTGACAATAATAGCCAGTAGATGGCGGCAGTGCTCTATGCAGCAACCTACTGTGTTGTCTGATGCATTTGGATATATATTTAGACATGATCTAACTATTATTTGTCAAAGTTTAGCATTTTAAAATGTATTTGAAGTGCCCGATTTTGCAGTTAACCGAAATGAACTGCAAATTTGTGAAAATTCAATGAGTATAAAACTGAAGAATCAGAGTAAACATTTAGCAATTTCAAACTTTCTTTAGAAAATAAATATTTTTAAGCATTTTTTTGCACATGCTGGTTTTAATGTTTCTTGGGAGACAGTCTGCACACCATTATTTCCGTGTGTGTGTGTGTGTGTTTTGCATTGTGAGTGTGGTATTATCCCTCCCCCTCATCTCTGAGTGTCTGTTCATCATTGTGGCTGATTTATTGGTTTTATTCTACAAATATAAAAACAAATAAAAACAAAGCTCTGTTATTTTTTTGTGTTTGTGTTTGTGTAAGTGTGTGTGAGTGGGTGTGTATGTTTTGCACTCTGGATATTTTATAGTCTCAGCCTTTAATTTCAATGTGTGTTTTTTCTGCATTGTGGCTGATTTATTGATTGTATTTGACAGATCCAAAAAAATTGCTCCGTGTTTTGGTCTTTCTCATTCATTTTCAAAGGTCGGTCAATTTTGACCATGAAGAACAAAGGTGCCTTTTTGTTTTTTATATACAACCACTTGGACTTATCAAATCATGGCCAATATTTTTAAGTTCAGATGGCAAGTAGAAGTCACCAAGTCTTGTACAGCTCAGATATAAGAAAACGGTATGTCTTAGATAACATCAAAGATTGTTTTTACCATGTTTTTTATACATGTTACCATGGTAATACCATGATTTTTAACATGTAACATGGCAATACTATAGTTATGGCATCTGTCTGTCTGTCTGTCCATCCATCCGTCCATCTGTGGTCTCTTTTGAACATTGCCACTGACTAAAGAAAATTAGGAAAATAAATTTTGTCCATTTTCAGCTCTCCTCAAAGTGCACATGAAGAGTTCAAGCAACTACATCACATGATCATTGAACAAGCACATGAGTTCTCACATAAACATCTTCCAGTGATCTGAATGTGCAAGCTTAACCCTCTCCAGTACAATAACTGTAATACAGGAACTAGTGTGTCACTAATAATGTGACTGAAATAATGATTTACTGGCTGAAGGACTCAGCAAAAAGGACACAGGGATTATTGTTTCTCTCAATCACTTTGGCTCATTTTCTTTTAAACAATCTTAACATTCTCTCAACTGTTAGTACCATTGTCACAACTGTTTTATGGGACATCACAACTCTATTGCATGTCTGCAAAATGTAGCAACTCACCCAAAACACTTAATACCTGTACCATACAAGAATGCCAGTTTTGTCGAGTTGAGTGCTATTGTGCACACTGAGCACACTGAGATTTTTAGATACCTATTTCAACAGTAGGTAAAAGTTTACTGGGAAAGTCAATACTGTACAATACTGTAGTACACAGAGAAAGGATATGCGCATTTGTATGTAAACATTACATTTATTTATGTAGCAGTGGCGCATGTAAACAAACAAAAAAAATCACATTTGCATGTCCATTTTTACATATTTCTGATATGTAAAGTCATATATAGTGAACAGAAAATTGCCACAAAATCACATTCATGCAAAAAAAAAAAAAAAAAAAAAAAAACAACAACAAACAATCCGTAACACTGAAAAAACATTCCATGTCATAGATATTTATGATATACATGTATGTCTGACATATTTTGATAATTAAATTGATAATTTTGTATGTGATAGCTCACAAAATGAAAGAATGTTTAGAAGTTGTGAAGAGTATGACAATTTCACTGAGAATCAACTCATCACTTTTGATCAACAAGCATGTGCACTTAGTTATTGTGCAAACTGTAGACAATTGTACTTACTCCTTTTCACACATGTGCCAAAACACGTGCAATTTGCCTAAATGAATAAGAAATTAAAATCTGGTGTAAACAAGAATCTAACTGTTCAGAGACTTGAAAAAAATCATTCCCGTTTGAGAATTGAGCCAAAGCGATTGAGAAAAACTGTAATAAACCATGAGTGTTCCCAAGCTTTGATCAGAAATTCCCTATGAAGGATCATTTGAGGTAATATACATTCTCAAACCCCACAAAATAAAAGAAAATGAAACACTTGCAAAGAATGTGTTTGCTTGTAGTTATTGTGTAGTTAAATTTTTTGACAATGCTGTAATGAATCTGCATTCAGAATAATCTATACGTTCAAAAAATATTACTAGAACCTTGAAAAGTATCTTGATTATATTCTCAACATCTTTAAGATGCAATTAAAGTCATCTCTTAATGGTTACCTGATGAACAGGTGAAACTATAGAAGAATTTGGTCATTTTCTCCCCTTTCATGACCTCTAGTGGTCATAGTTGGTCATTAGTTTTTGAGACTACTTTGTGAAAAACGTTCAATGTGGGGTATTTATGCAGGAGCTTTATATGCATCATGGGAGGAAGTGCATCAACAAAAAGTATCAGTTACATAATAATATAATTAAAGGGAATAATAAGATAAAGTGATTATAATATAATCAAAGGGAGTCAGAGAAAGAATGCAGTTTCAGTTCATGTGTCACCTTTTCTTCTCTAAGATAAAAGAATAATTACATCAAGGTGGGTAAAACATTGAGGTGCATAAATTATGATCTACAATTCAATGCCCTTTTGACGTCTTAATGTTATTTAGATGTTACTTGTTAATTTGTGTTGTTTTTTGTTTATTTTTGTATTACACATTACTGTACCTATGGATATATGAATGGCATGAAGTTGTCAGATAAAGAAATTCAATCTTCCATTAACGTCCTTAAAGGAAGATTTCGCAATCAATACAAATTAAGCTCAATCGACAGCATTTGTGGCTTCTAATTGATTACCACAAAAAATTATTTTGACTCGTCCCCCTCCTTTTCTTCAAAAAAGGCAAAAATCAAGGTCACAGTAAGGCATTTACAATGGAAATGAATGGGGCCAATTTTTGGGGGGTTTAAAGGCAGAAATTTAAAGCTTATTATTTTGTAAAAGCGCTTGCATTAATTCTTCTGTTAAAAGTTGTGTATTATTAGAGCTGTAAAGTTTTTAATGGTTTGCTGACTTCACACTGTCATGGCAACGGAGTTGTAAAATTGGGTATGACTTTACACATAAAAGGTTAGTAAGTGATTTTAACATACTAAAATCATGTTTGCATGCATATTGTCTAGGACGTGTGATCATACTTTTGAAAAAGTGAGTATTTTAATGTAAAAAAATTCGCCCCATTCACTTCCATTGTAAGTGCCTCACTCACTGTAACATATATTGCAGTTTTTTTTAAAGAAAAGGAGGGGCAAGTCAGAATTACTGTTTACGGTAATCAATATTTTACACAAATGCTATCGCTTTTAAAGATATCTCTGAAAATTAATTAATTGCTATTTTTTTAAATATTGCTTTTATTTTCATCTTGAAATTACATTGAAAATATAGGAGCTTTTGTCTTGAGGTCAGCTGCCCTCTCCAAAAATTCTGCCTTTTTCCTTTTAGATAAAGATTGTGAGATGATGGCAGACTTTATATACAAAGTCACATGTCCTCTGTATTTGCAGGGACCACCTTTTCAACATTATTATTCTCTTTTTACAAAACTTTGACCGACTGCACTTTTTGCTCCTCTCCCAATCCTCAAAACCTCCCTCAGGATACAAGAACATGATAAAGTTTTTCAATTGGAAAATTGTTATTTTCATTTGAAATGTGTGAATTTATGCGTACAGTAGTGCAAACATGCAGGATTATCCCCATAAAAGCACAGCAAATGTTTAAGGCTCAAAACTGTCCATCAAATGATATAAACTTTCTACAGTTACAGCTAAAGATCAACCACGTTTCATTGAGGATCCTGTGGTTAAACCTCTAAACAGATTTAACTTACTAACACATAATAATTATAAAAAAATCTCAGTGCATTTGAAACAGGTCTCAACATGACAAACAATAAATTGGCACAGCATATCACAAAACTACAGCATACAAAATATATGCACATGTAAGTGAGATTGTAATGCAATATTACACTGAGCAGTGGATAAACAGCATACATGCACAGACACATAGCTTACATACACATTTAACTATTTTATTTATTCAATCTCTGCCAGTCTAGATTGACACTGCTTGGTTTAATGGTTTGAAAATTATAGGTCTAAACATTTACAAACATTCAAAACACAGTCTTGAGGGCTCATAATAACAGTAGTTGTTTAGCAAATAAACCCGGGAGAATACATACGAAACAGACCTCAAACAGCTAGGACTGGCTTTGCGATTTTGCCAAAACAGTCAAAACACAACTGTGTTTAAACATACTGTAAGCTCTTTCCCTGAACTTTGCTCAGAAGTGACTCACAACACCCAACGACTCACTTTTTGTATGGCATCATGCTGACATGTGCCTGTTAATGTGTGCTTTTTAAAGCAAAATCTTGGGGAAAAGGCATGAAAACTATATGATATTCCCTTGTGAGTCTCTAGAAAGCTATTCATTTTGTGCTTGATAATTCTGATAGCATACATACCGTAGTTTAAAGTCTTTATAATGATTCCTGTGATCATTTAATTTGGGGATGTGGCCAACCTGACAATTTAATCATCTAATTTATTCATTTTAATGTTATGATTAAAATTTGATGTCATATTAAAAGAAATATGATGATGAAAACATGATAATAGTAATATTTCAGAATAATCATATATTATTATAATATATTTCTAATATACCATACATATCACAGTAATAAGTCTTCATAATGTTTCCTTTTGGGATGTGACCCACTTGACAAAATGAATGTAATTATATATATATATATATATATATATATATATATATATATATATATATATATATATATATATTATTCAAATGTAATGCCATATTAGTATGAAATATGATAATGGAAAATATGACAATATTAATATTAATGTGTATTATTATTATTATTATACACCTTACTTATCACATATAACAACTTTAATACTTCATAATGTTTCTTTTTGGGGCACGCCAACATGACAATGTTAATTTAATATAATTTAATTTAATTTATCAATTTTATTAGAATTTAATGTCATATTAGTATAAAATTTGATAACAGAAAATATTAAAATATTAATATGCAATACGAACATAAAATTATAATAATAATAATTATAATTTGTATTACTATCCCTGTTATTTTATTACACATCATACATATCACAGATTTAAGTCTTCATAATGTTTCCTTTTGGGGTGTGACCCACTTGACAAAATGTATTTAATTAATTTAAGTCATACATTTTTATACTATTACTATTATTATTAAAATGTAATGCCATATTAGTATGAAATATGATAATGTAAAATATGACAATATTAATACTGAATTGTATTATTATTATTATTATTATTATTATTATTATACACCGTACACATCACATATAACAACTTTACTTCTTCATAATGTTTAATTTTGGGGCACGACAACCTGACAATGTTAATTTAATTTAATCATTTTATTAGAATTTAATGTCATATTAGTATGAAATTTGATAACGGAAAATATTAAAATAATAATATGCAATATGAATATGAATATGAAATTAGAATAATGATAATTATTATTATCATTGTAATATTATTACACACCATACATATCACAGTTTTCTTCATAATTTTTCATTTTGATGTGTGGCCAACCTTACAATATTAATTTAATATTATTAGAATGATGGAAAATGTTATAATATTAATATGTAATAATAATAATAATAATAATAATAATGCATTTTAATATACCATACATATCACAGCTTTATGTTTCCTTGGCATGTGGCCTGACAATATTAATTACATTTATAAATGTAGGTTATTTATTCTTGAATGTATTCATTATAATGTTATTGTTTGAACTTCATTTTTGAATTCTTATAAGGTAGTGGCAAATATTATAATATCAATATATTATTATTGTTATCATTATTAAACATAATAATACTTTAAAGGGTATTATAATTTCATTTTGTGTTATTGTCAAAAATGTAATATTAATAATATGTTTTATTTAAAACACTGCAGTTTATTGTTTGTTTTGTTTACAGTTCTGTGTTTTTTTGTCTTGGATGTTGTCTGCCTTATTGTGTACGACAGACAAACGCTTTTGGACATTGGTTCGGCAATCACACACCGAAAACCGGACTTCACATTCCTCAATGCCGACCCGCGGTCTACAAACATGCCAGCGGAGCCCTTTGTTTGGGCGGAAAAGGGGAAAAAGAGCCGGCATTCTCACCAGATTAAGACATCGCGCAAATCGCCCCCCGCTACCCAGTATACTACTGGCAAATGTTCAGTCTCTGGACAACAAGCTCTGCGAGCTGAGAGCGCGGATCTCCTTCCAACGAGAGACGAGAGAATGCTGCGTTATCTGTCTTACGGAAACCTGGATGTCCGCGGAGATTCCAGACTCGGCCATCGAACCCACGGGTTTCTCCGTGCACCGAGCGGACAGAGCGAAAGACCTCTCAGGTAAAAGCAGAGGTGGAGGTGTATGTTTTATGATCAACAAATCATGGTGTGATCAGAGGAATGTACATTTTATCAGGTCTTTCTGCTCTCCTGATCTGGAATTTCTCATGCTTCTGTGTCGACCATTCTGGCTACCGAGGGAATTCACAGCGGTCATTATCACTGCTGTGTACATCCCCCCACAAGCCGACACAGACCGGGCACTTAGGGAACTGTATGGTAGTATAAGTCAGCAGGAAACCGCGCACCCTGAGGCCGCGTTCATTGTTGCCGGGGACTTCAACAAAGCCTACTTTAAAACAATAGCACCAAAATACCACCAACACATCAGCTTCAACACACGAGGGGACCGGGTTTTGGATCATTGCTATTCTCCTTTCCGGGATGGCTACAAATCCCTCCCCCGCCCACCATTTGGCAAATCCGACCACTCTTCCGTTCTGCTTCTGCCCGCTTACAGGCAGAAACTGAAACGGGAAGCACCCGCCCTCAGAATGATCCAGTGCTGGTCGGACCAATCAGACTCTGCGCTACAGGACTGTTTTGATCACGCGGACTGGGAGATGTTCCGGTCTGCCTCCGATGACGACATCGAGGTTTACGCTGATAGCGTAACGTGTTTCATCAGGAAGTGCGTAGAGGACGTTGTTCCGACAAAAAATATACGGATCTACCCCAACCAGAAACCATGGGTTAACGGCGATGTTCGCGCGGCACTTACTGCGCGGACCACCGCTTTTAATTCCTGGAACGCGGAGGAGCGTAAACAAGCCAGTTATGCCCTCCGTAACTCCATCAGTGCAGCCAAACGCCAGTACAGGCACAAAATTGAAGAACAGTTCAACACCACTGACTCCAGAAGTATGTGGCAGGGAATTAACACCATCACGGACTATAAACGGAATAAAAACTCCGCCATGAACACCGCTGCCTCTCTCCCGGACGAGCTTAATACATTTTATGCTCGTTTCGAGGACAACAACAACACCGCCCTCGCGGAGAGAGCACTCGCGGCCGATACTACAGATGATGGTTCACTCTCCGTCTCTGTTGCGGATGTAACCCGATCCTTTCGACGGGTGAACATCCGTAAAGCCGCGGGTCCAGACGGCATTCCGGGCCGCGTCATCAGAGCATGCGCGAACCAACTGGCTGGTGTTTTTACGGACATTTTCAACTTGTCCCTCTCCCTGTCTGTAGTCCCCACATGCTTCAAAACATCAACCATTGTGCCTGTACCGAAGCAATCAAAAATCACTTGCTTAAATGACTGGCGTCCTGTTGCCCTCACCCCCATCATCAGCAAATGCTTTGAGAGGTTGATCAGAGATCACATCTGCTCTGTTCTGCCCACCTCTTTGGACCCATTGCAGTTTGCCTACCGCAACAACCGCTCCACTGATGATGCTATTGCATCTACAATACACACTGCTCTCTCCCATCTGGAAAAAAGGAACACATATGTGAGAATGCTGTTTGTAGACTACAGCTCAGCATTTAACACCATAGTGCCCCCCAAGCTTGATGAGAAACTCCGGGCTCTGGGCTTAAACAGCTCGCTGTGCAGCTGGATCCTGGATTTCCTGTCAGGCAGACGTCAGGTGGTTAGAATGGGCAGCAACATCTCCTCATCACTGACCCTCAACACTGGAGCCCCGCAGGGCTGTGTTCTCAGCCCACTCCTGTATTCCCTGTACACACATGACTGTGTGGCGACACATAGCTCCAATGCCATCATTAAGTTTGCTGACGATACGACGGTTGTAGGTCTGATCACTGACAATGATGAAACGGCCTACAGAGAGGAGGTGCACACTCTGACACGCTGGTGTCAGGAGCACAACCTCTCCCTCAACGTCAGTAAAACCAAGGAGCTTGTGGTGGACTTCAGGAAGAAAGACAGAGAGCACAGCCCCATCACCATTAATGGAGCACCGGTGGAGAGAGTCAGCAGCTTCAAGTTCCTCGGTGTCCACATTACTGAGGAACTCACATGGTCCGTCCACACTGAGGCCGTTGTGAAGAAGGCTCACCAGCGCCTCTTCTTCCTGAGACGGCTGAGGAAGTTCGGAATGAACCACCACATCCTCACACGGTTCTACACCAGTACTGTAGAGAGCATCCTGACTGGCTGCATCACCGCCTGGTACGGCAATAGCACCGCCCACAACCGCAAAGACCTGCAAAGGGTGGTGCGAACGGCCAGAAACATCATCAGAGGTGAGCTTCCCTCCCTCCAGGATATATATAACAGACGGTGTGTGAATAAAGCTCGGAGGATCATCAGAGACTCCAGTCACCCGAGTCATGGGCTGCTTTCACTGCTTCCATCAGGCAGGCGGTATCGCAGCATCAGGACCCGCACCACCCGACTACATGACAGCTTCTTCCCACAAGCAATAAGACTTTTGAACACATGATCTCTCACGATCAACAATCAGCACTGCACTTTATTAATCATCACTCTGTCAATATATTCTCCCAATTCAATTAGTGTTTATATATATTTATACCCTTATCTAGTGTATGTGTATTCTACATTTTGTGTATTGTGTACATTTGTTATGTAAATTGTTGTGTAAGTACGTGTACATTTGTTATGTAAATTGTTTTGTGTAAATATGTTGTTTATTGTAAAGTGGTTTATGTCTCGTCACTGTCATGACTGCTATGTTACTCGGAACTGCACACAAGAATTTCACCTACTGTTGCACTCGTGTACACAGTAGTGTGACAATAAAGTGATTTGATTTGATTTGATTTGATTTATGGGATGAAAATAATATGTTTCTTAAGGAATTAACACTGCAAAAGCCTAATGTTCGAAATGCCAAAACCTCTTCATTTGTTCTGCACTGTAAAACATTTCAAGTTGGTTAAACATACAAATGAAAGTTCACCTGCTGACTTAAATACGTAAGTAAACTCAACTTGAAAATAATCTTTGTTTCAACTCAAATAGTTATGTTTTACAAGTTGTTTAACTACTGATCATTTGTTGTTTCAACTTGAATACTCAAAGTTAAAACAACTTACTATATAACATTATCAATTCAAGAAAACTCACTTTATCTTGTCAAATAAACATACAATTCCTCACTATTTCAACGCACACTTTCAAGTTACAATAACTTAAACTATATTCACATCAATTGCCATTTTAAGTTAAGAGCACTAATATTTTTAAATAGTTTCTTCCATTTATTTCTCATGACTAAAGTTTGCAGTTTCCTTATTTACACCGAATGAACATCCAACTTATCTGCTCAAATATATACTATTTATTTGAACAAGAACAGTCTTAGACAAGCTTTAACATTGGCTTGGGAGTTCATTCCTAGTAGGACAACAGGTTCTAATAAAGGTTGTAAAAACATCAATTTCATCAAAACAAAATCCAGGATTCTCCAATGTTTTACAGAACTGGTGCAGACAAATTCGCAGAGCAATGTGCTGAACTCTTCACCATGCAAGAAAGTGGCAACATTATTCAATTTTACCAACTCAATACAGCCCCAACTCACAAGTAGTCAAGATAATGGGTTACTTTAAGTTATATTTTTTTAAAAAACTTATAAACATGAGATCAGTGTTCAAAATTTCTAATGACAATTGGAGATATAGACAAGAAATAAGTTAACAACTTAATTGGGCTATCATGTTTTACAGTGTCGAGAGGAGGCCCTTGTTAGCTGCTCACTTTTTATGACACAATAATCGAGCAAAGTTCATTTATAAGTGATCTGTCATCGTCCGCTGCTACAGGTGAGGGCTGAGGCGCTCGACTCTCCAACTTCTCCAGACGTCTTGATACTTCTCCACAGTCCTAAAGCGCTTTAATCATGGCCACAAACGAACATAAAGTCCAAAAGAACATATATGAACAAACAGGCGAGGGAAAAATATATGAGAAGCCGCACGAGAACGCCAACAGCACCACAGATCCCAAATATGAGAATCAAATTGAACCGAGCAGCGTGATCCAGCGGCCGTCTCCAGACTACATGAACACAAAGGGAGCCACTCAAGAGGAGGAAGCGCACTTTTCACTCTCAAGTGAACAAGGAGAGAAAACTGACAGCCAGATGGAGGTGGTGGCGGTGTCTCAGCAGAACGGAGATGGAGACGGGTCCAGACGGGCTTCGTGCGCTTCAGAGGACACTGGAGACCCTTGCAATGACCCGCCCTTGTTGCTGCACGACGATCTGCTCATGGCATACAGTCTCCCTGAAGATTCCTCTCCAGAACCTGAGGAGATAGTTGACTACAGCCTGAAAAACATGGAGAACAGTTCTGTGGAGGAGACCACGACAGTTATCGACACAGATCAGCCTGACATTGCGCTTTTTGTCAAGGTAAGGGGGTTGTTATTTTATTTGGGGCTTTATTTGTGATACGGAGAAAAGAACCTGTGCTTTTGTTGTTGTTGTTGGTTTAATTCAATAATGAGAAAAAGGCAAAAAAAGAAAAAAGAAAGAAAGTAGGAATTAATTTGTACAGTCTGAAGTTCAGATGGGTGTGGTCTGTGTGATAACCCTCATATTTCTGCTTACGCATTTGGAATGTGAGGACAATCTGAAAATTAATTCTCAAACCTCTGTTGACTAGTAGGTCAGGGGTTCCCAAACTTTCTTTTCTCCTAAAAAAAATTATATTACATTCTAATCTTATAATAATAATAATAATAATAATAAAAAAAAAAAAAAAAATATATATATATATATATATATATATATATATATATATATATATATATATATATATATATATATAATATTTTATATTATGTATATTTAGATTACAATGTCAAGTATGATATATTATTTTATATACAATTATTTTTTATGAGAAATAAAATAAAAAATTGTGTGTTTGTAATGAAATATTTTATAATCTAATCTAAACTAAACTTTGAAAAATATATACTTATAATAATTATATTTTATTTGTCATAAAAATATAACAAGAATACAAAATTAAATTAAAACTATATATATACTGGCAGCCAAAAGTTTGGAATAATGTTCAGGTTTTGCTCTTATGGAAAGAAATTGGTACTTTTATTTACCAAAACGGCATTCAACTGATCACAATGTATAGTCAGGACATTAAAAACATGAAAAATTACTATTAAAATATGAACAAAATGTTCTTAAACTACTTCAAGGATTCTCATCAAAAAATCCTCCATGTGCAGCAATGTCAGCTTTGCAGATCCTTGTTATTCTAGCTGTCAGTTTGTCCAGATACTCAGGTGACATTTCACCCCACACTTCCTGTAGCACTTGCCATAGATGTGTATTGTCGGGCAATTCTCACACACTTTACAGTCTATCTGATCCCACAAAACTCAATGGGGTTAAGATCCATAACACTCTGTTCCAATTATCTGTTTCCATTGTCTCTGTTTCTTTGCCCACTTTAACGTTTTCTTTCTGTTTTTCTGGTTCAAAAGTGGCTTTTTCTTTACAATTCATCCCATAATGCTGCACCCGTGAGTCTTCTCTTTACTGTTGTACATGAAACTGGTGTTGAG
The DNA here is from genome assembly GCA_032164185.1 of Moxostoma hubbsi. Classification (NCBI taxonomy): domain Eukaryota; kingdom Metazoa; phylum Chordata; class Actinopteri; order Cypriniformes; family Catostomidae; genus Moxostoma; species Moxostoma hubbsi. The sequence continues at coordinate 5,875,032 of JAVLUX010000022.1, read as the reverse complement.
CAGGTTGAATTCAATGAAGCTGTCAGCGGAGGACATGTGAGGCATCTCAAACTAGAGACTCTGATGTACTTATCCTCTTGTTTAGTTGTACATCTGGCCTTCCACATCTCTTTTGGTTCTTGTTAGAGTCAGTTGTTCTTTGTCTTTGAAGACTGTAGTGTACACCTTTGTCTGAAATCTTCAGTGTTTTGGCAATTTCAAGCATTTTATAGCCTTCATTCCTCAAAACAATGATTGACTGACGAGTTTCTATAGAAACTGTTTCTTCTTTTGCCATTTTTGCCATAATATTGACCTTAAGACATGCCAGTCTATTGCATACTATGGCAACTCAAAAACAAACACAAAGACAATATTATGCTTCAATTAACAAACCAAATAGCTTTCAGCAGTTTTTCATATAATGGCAAGTGATTTTCTAGTACCAAATTAGCAATTTATCATGATTACTCAAGGATAAGGTGTTGGAGTGATGGCTGATGGAAATGGGGCCTTTCTAGATTTGATCAAAAAATGACTTTTTTCAAATAGTGATGGTGATGTCCTGGCTATACTTTGTGATCAGTTGAATGCCACTTTGGTGAATTAGTGTAACAATTTCCTTCTGAAACAGCAAAAGCTGTACATTATTCCAAACTTTTGACCACCAGTGTATAGTGATAGTGACAGTGAGTTTCCATTCACTTCTTCTAGAAGGATGAAAGTGACAGTCAGGTTTCAAAAGGTGACTGCGTAAGCTGAATAATCATTAACCTGGGGGTCCGTACAGTCATGGAAACCAAGGTGAACTCCAGACCTGAGTAAATTAACCCACGGGTGTTCTTTGCTTTATGATAGAAGAACACTTTAGTCTGTTTACATGACGGGGTCACTCAGCTGATTGAGCAACTACGATTGTATTAATAAATGTGAGCTCGCTGGAGGCCCAAGTTCATGTCACATTCCATTAATCCAACTGGAAGGATCTGGGACTGAACGCACAAGATACCAGCCCAAATCTTCCCTTGCGTTTATTTTTAAACTGAAATTTTACATCTAAAGTCTGAACTAAAAAAAAACTTCAGGAACAATTCAAATATTTCATATCTTTTTTATGACCAAATAGTCATAAATTGCTGCTTAAATTCATAAGCAGCAATAAAATAACTTGTTGTTTTGGAGCGATACAACGTCAGGCTACTTTCGTCATGAAGCCAGTGAGTAAACACACATAAATGATTGCAAACAAAAATCCCATTTGTCCCTATTATACAACATTGGTAAAAAAAAATATACAGACCTTGGTTATATTATAAATGCAAACTTTTCAGGAATCACCTTGTTTATAAATTCAGCCGGTTTACGCATCATTTCAGCCGGTTTATGTGAGACCAAACCTTGTGTTTCTTAAATTTATGTAGATGGAGGGCTAAATCTGGGGCCTATAAAATTAAAATGTGAAGACAGAAACTAACAATAAATGTGGTACTGTTATTATATTTCAAAAATAAGTGAAAAGACCAATAATATTGCATATTTTGTCCTGGAATGCTCATTCTACATTACATTTTGATTTTGAGTTGGATGTAGATGTAAATGTACTTGTTTCAACAACAGTGAGGTTATATAACATCCATAAAAAGTTAAAAGTTAACACCTAATTTATGTGACTAAATTATTCTAACAGTGTGAACTGTTATTCTACAAAGAGCCATATCATCTTGGTTACTGTCTGAACCTTCGTTCCCTGATGGATGGAACGAGACGATGTGTTGATGTAGTGACACTAGGGGTCTCTCTTGAGAGCCTCGGTTACCTCTTATCTTTGAGAAAAGGCCAATGAGAATTGGCGAACAGAATTTGCATGCCCCTCCCCTGGACATACAGGTATAAAACGAGGGAAGCGTGCATCTGTTCAGACAGGTTTTGAGCTGAGGAGTCGAGAGTAAGGTCCCGGCCCTTTCAGCGGCTAGTACAGTGTTGTGGCAAGAGGGACACAACTCTGTTTCGGTCTCGATCCCTCCGTCAGGGAACGAAGGTTACAACAGAAACCGAGACGTTCCCCTCAACAAAAATAGCAGGTACATCAGACTGCATGTAACCTTTCCCAATGCCACAAAATACATCATTTAGTTCCCCACATCATGGTAACTACCATGGGAGCAGGCCATGCCAGCCTTTTCTCTCTCTATGTTTTCTCTCCATAGAGTGTTAGATGCGGCAGGGGCCATCTAACGCTATAACATGCATCAGGCATGGTGTTCTTTTCCTATCCTCCGCGGAGACCACATCCTGGCCAGCATGGGAGGTTAACATTTGGCAAATTACGTCACATGGGCACAGCCACATATGAAAGAGGCATGGTGGTAGGTCCTGCTTCGATGGGGAGGAGCTCTACAAACACAGCGACCGGGGGGGCAGAGGGGACTCTGCCCAAGGGAGACGCGTGTCCTCCGACAGGGGACTGTTCCAGTACAGGCAAGTTGGTGCCTGCGGCGAGTCTGGCTGCGAACTTCCTCCGCTGAATTCGGAGCCAGAGGGCTAGGGAGGAAGGACACCCAGGGTCCATGGCTTGTGGACTTGACTAGGGAAGTAGAGTGTATGTCGTCAACTCAGGGGAGGGGAAAGGCGCTATGCGCAAGCGATACACCCGGCCAGCTGTTCTGTATTACTGAATTCTACGTGTTTGGACCCGTCAAAACACGGGATGAGACCGGCTCAACCCGGAGATTGTAAGATGTGATATGCCGGTCTCGTTGGACCGGACGGGGGCAGATGACCGTGCTGGGGAACTGCGGCTGTTAAATTCCCAAAATCGAATCCAGCGCCAGACGCGCCGGCCCTATACCCCTGGGTAGAAACCCTTTCCCCAGGAAGAAGGAAAGCCGCGACTGCACCGTTGCCATGGTCTCGGAGTGAGAACATGAACCAACCACAAAAGCTGCCTCGGTGTGATCTCTGCTCAGACACGTGAGGTAGCGCCTGTGGCCGTCAGAAATGGAGAAGTAAGATAGCTAGATAATTATTTGTCCTCAAAGAGGATATTTGTTTTCATCGTCAGTGCGTAGAAAAACATAAACACAACAACACCATACATATTAACCATCAAAACAATCAAAACATAGAGGGACAAAAAAAATTAAAAACACAAGATCATACAACAAATGCCAGAGCATATGATGGCATCATAATGGCTGATTACCTATATGTTTAAAGCTCGTATAGCCATAGGAACAAAACTCCTACCATAACTGGCCTTTCTGCACATGGGTAGTCTATACCTGCGGCTAGAAGGAAGGAGGATGAAACACTGAAAAAGTGGATGGTCAGGATCATTTAAAATTTTATGTGCCTTCCAAATTGTATATAAAGTAACACATTCCAATAAATTAGGTGTAGGAATACCAATAATTTTTCTTGTTAGATTAGTTATCTTTAAGAGTTTGTACTTATTGGTAACTGTTAGCATATGGAAAAAACAAATGGCACCATACATAAGAACTGACTCAATAATACTTTGATACAGAAGAAGCAGAAGACTAGGCTGAACTGACAGATGTTTAAGTTTATGAATAACTGTAAGTCTCTGTTGACAGCACTTGTAAATACCTAGAGTGTGCTGATTGAAGCAGAGATGTTTATCTAATGTCAAGATACCTGAAATGCTCCACCCTTTCAACCATCTCTCCATTAATGATAATACTGGATGGATGGATCAGTGTTTTGGAAGAGCTAAAAACCAGTTCCTTAGTCTTTGAAATATTAAGGTAAAGAAAGTTATCATAACACCATGTACTAAAAAATGCTACGGAGCATTGATAGTCCAAAAAAGGATCATTTTTCTTATTAAACAGTGCAAGAATGGCAGTATCATCTGCATATTTAAAGTAATGAGTGGTAGTAACTGGACTCTGACAATCATTTGTATAGAGAATATAAAGAAATGGGTTAAGTACACACCCCTGAGGGGAGCAAGTGTTGAAAACAATAATAGGCGATAATGCATTGTCCACCTTTACCACTTGTGGTCGATTTGAAAGGAAATTATAAATCCAATGTGTGATGGAACTTGCAGAGAGGTAACGACCTCATCCAGGAATGACACAAAGATGGAAGGGCATCTTGAAAAAGACACATCTTTAAAAAGACGTTCAATGTCAATGTGTCTTAGTCTTTCAGAGAAATATATACTCTTTTATAGAGGGCTGTCAAAGCGCACAGGGGTATAGTCTGCACTGGCGTGCAGAAGAAGAGAAAAGCCACTGAAATGCGCCAGATCACCAAAAGCATATGCTCTTTTAGAGGTGAGTGGAACAGAAGTGGTTTTTACTCAGCTCGCTGAAACACAACCACTCGGGTCAGAAGAAAAAATCTGTCTGAACAGACACACACTTCCCTCCTTTTATACCCATATGTCTGGGGGAGGGGCATGCAAATACTGTTCGCCAATTCTCATTGGCCTTTTCTCAAAGATAAGAGGTAACCAAGGCTCTCAAGCGAGACCCCTAGTGTCACTACATCGACACAATTGAGTGTGTGACCGAAGGGGAACACCAATTTAGTGAAAATGGTGCTACAAAGAACCATTGAAGAACCTTTTGTGCTTAAATTAAGACATGGACATATGAGCAAAATCTGCATCTCTATCTTTCTAGATCATTCTTAATGTCTCAAACATTCATGCCATTATTCAGTCTCTATGAACTACAGTGGACTCAAGTATTATAAAAACTGCTATGCCAAAACACTCCAAGAAATGTATACAATGTAGAGTTAATTATTGACAGCAGTGATTACATTTATCCTGTTGGGAACTGAGCCATGAAGAAACACTAATTGTCATTACTCTGCTATGCGAGTTTTTAGCTATTGCATGATTTAATCAATATTTGATTTGAGTCAATATTCTCTCAGAATACACCATGAACTTCACCTTCTGACATTGTTTTATTGATTTCAATTAGCCTGAAAAGGAAAGACTCCTCTAAACTGATTGTAATAACTATAGAACCATTAAAAACATTTTAGGACATTACTTTAATAAAGCTCTGCAATTTTGCTTGCCTCCCTGATCTTAAAGCCCCTGTGAATTGGCTTGAAAAGTGATTTTTTTTTGCTGTGTTGATGTATTACATATTGAAACAGGAAATAGGGTTTGGACATATCAGAGGGCCATACCATTTTTTAAATCAACAAAAGGCTTTAGTTTTATGTCACAGCCATGAATGTGATTTGCTACTTGATATCGCACGTCAAAGGCAGGTGGTAGTGGAGAGGGACATTCTCGAGAGCAATTGATGGACAAAATGAGTCAGTGGAGTACGAGTCCTCATTATTTTTGGTCCATATTCCCAAGATGAGAGAGACAATACTGTAAAGCGGTTAATGGGCAAGGAGGAGGTGAGAACCGGCTTGGTTAATAGTTTTAATAATAAACTGAATGAAAAACACAAAAACATTAACACAGAGCAGCTCCATGTCATTCTCTCTCTCTCTCGAACCGTCATCACCGGCCACCTTTATCCCTCGCGCGCCCCCATCAGGCTGATTGGGGACCGGGCGTGCGTTGTTCCAGCCCGGCCCCGCCCTCCTTCGCTCTACAAATATATTTAGTAAAAAAAAGTGTATATCTACTAGCATACTAGCATATAGATGGCATCTAAGCTAACATACATGGACTAAAATTTATAAACTTTGAAATTTAGATTTTTCGGGAGTTGCAACAACCCTGAAGCATTATTTGTTACTATAAATATTAATTCAAGCAAATATTAAGCAGATTGTAGTTATGATTTTGGACTGTGCATATCTTAAAGGTGCACTTTTCAAAGTGTAGTATTGGACTTACACTGAAACCTAGTGGCGTGGACGCAGCATCATTCAAATGCAATAGTTTTCAGTTATCTGTGCAACTGTGGAAATTCACTATTTATATTGTATTTCATAGAAGAAAACCTTTTTAAAAATGAGGGAAAAAATGACTGAGTACACCTTTAAAGGCTTCTTAAAGGGACAATTCACCCAAAAATGAAAATGATGTCATCATTTACTCACCATCATGCCATACCAGATGTGTATCACTTTCTATCTTCTGCTGAAAACAAATGAAGATTTTTAAAAGAAAATTTGACCTCTGTTGGTCATTACAATGCAAGTGAATGGTGACCAGTATAAAAGTAATTCATAAGACTCCAGTGGTAAATCCGTCCTTCTAAAGTGATATGATAGGTGTGGGTGAGAAACAGGTAAATATTTAAGTCATTTTTTAACTGTACATCTACACTTTCAACTTTCTGGTGTGGAAGTGATTTTCACTTTCACATTTAGCCACCTATTGGTTGGGGCTGTTCAAACGGGGAGACTGATAGTAAAAAGGACTTTAATATTGATCTGTTTCTTACCCACACCTATCATATCGCTCCAGAAGATATGGAGTTAACCACTGGAGTCGTATGGATTAATACATTTTTCTGTCCATTTTTGGACCTTCTGAGTTTGTCACCATTCACTTGCATTGTGAGAAGCAACAGAGATGAAAATTTCTTTGATAAATCTTCATTTGTGTTCTGCAGAAGAAAGAAAGTCATACACATCTGGGATGGCATGAGGGCGAGAAAATGATGAGAGAATTTTCATATTTGGGTGAACTATCCCTGGGGAATAGGGACTCTATGCACATTCACTTCCGTGTTTTGCCTCAGGGGGCGCACTTACTTCTGGCGCAGCACCGGAAACAATTTTTTTCTACACTGATTAATGCTTAGGGGAAAATTGTTCATTATTAGTTCATGTTAGTTAATAGTGTTAACATATACAACTTTTGATTTTTTAAATCTATTAGTATGTTGAAATTAACATTAACTTAGATTAATAAATGCTGTAGAAGTATTCAAGTATACATTTATTGGGGGGCCTGGGTAGCTCAGCAAGTACGGTCATGTAGCAATAGGCTACATGACCCTAAGTAGGCCTGCTTTAATTACAACACTTTTAAAAATTCTGGAATGGGCCTCTTTATATGCAATATTAACAGTTTAATACCTTGCCGTATATTGCAGACAATGTAATTGCAATGTAAATGTATTCCTCCAGGTTTAAACATATCCTTCCTTGGCAAAGTAATTGATTTGAAGCTGAAAAAAATGGTCATGCATGATGATGGGGGTTTACTTGTTGAATATTCATGCATCCTTCCCTCTCAGATGTAGGATAGTCAGCTATATTTTTGGAGACCAAATGAGAGATCATAACTTCACAGGTCCACATCAGTCAAGTATCTTTGAATGTAAATTCACGCTATAAACCAAAGCCAGCTCATTAAATATTAAAGAGGGAATCTTATTCTCTCTGGCTCCCTATGCTGATCTAATATAACCTGCTGTTGCCTGCCAGCGCGCTGCCCGTGACTTGGAGTGCATGAAAAATGCATGCAACTCATTCCTCTACTCTGAGTTATTGTTACACCGGGGCAGCATGAGCTTTGAAGTGACTGTAAACAAGGAGCTTAACATAACTGAGTTCAATATTTTTGATCATTTCAACAGCGCTTGCTCAGGCTATTTAATGTGAATTATGAAGTATGCTTGTTTGCACACAATACAAGTGTATACGGTCCAAATACTCACTTGTATTGAGTGCCGAAAACCATGTTTCACACCTCAAAACATGAACCACCATGAGTTTATTCTCATTTGTCACTCAGGCTTATCAGAGCTATGGATGACAGGGGCAGGGCCAAAAATAAACCCCGCCCCTTCAAAGTACCTATTGCCTCTCTTTTTATATCACCTCCTTTTTTGGGAGAGAGCTTGATTCACCTTTCGTCTGGGCTACAGCTGATATCACAACACCTGGTGCCATTGGCTGCCCATCCAGAACAGGACAGAGAGAGTTTAAGAGAGCGTGGTTAAACCTTTGACATTTCAACACAAAATATCAGCAAAATATTGCTGGCTCTCATTGGAAGGATGTAGGAGACACAACAACCAGGAGAGTTTACGGATTTAGATAAAGTGTCCACAATGGTGGATGGCCAAGAAGCTGATATTGAACTGTTTGTCAAGGTAAGGAGAAAACATTTGCATTAGAGTGTGTAGAAGTTGAAGAAACTCCCATGGAGCTCTTGTGATGTACCCATGAATTTAATGTAACCCAATAGTTGTTCTAGAGTAACGCCAGCACATGACCAGGTTGTAAGAAGAATGATATTTGATTGCCAGTAGTTCTTGCATGATGGATTACAGTTTATAGTTTGTTTATCAGGACAATGATAAGAGAGGGATGGGCTGATGAATGGGATTATCCTAGTAGCTCACTTGGTGCTCAAGGTGAGATGATGCATAATCAAAGAAAAAAGAAACGCGTTTTAACAACTTATAGTTGTACAACCCAACAATCTAGTTGTGCAGTTATAATTTGGTGTGTATGCAGACATTAGTTCGAATCGCAACTTGTTTTATAATATTTTAGCTTGACAGCCAGCTATCACTTTACATTTGTATTGGAAAACACATTTGACATTTTGATATTAATGATAATAATTTCATAGTGTTCTATCAGGAAAAAAACAACTTGTATTTTATTCAGAGAGACTCTAAAATCATGTGAATATGTATAATTTTTACACTATGTAGCTATATTTAAAAAAATTATATTTTGTGTATTTTGCACGACTGATCCTATTTGTTTTCATTGTAAATGCTTTACTGTAACTGCAATTTTTGCTATTCTTTTTTTAAATAAATGAGGGACAAGTCTAAATAATTTTCTGTGGTAATCAACATGATGCTACAAATGTTGTCAGTTGAGCTTACCCTCTTGGGTACCCTTACCCAAGAATTCTCGCATAATTTTCTCACCCTCATGCCATCCCATATGTAAATGACTTTCTTACATCTGCTGAACGCAAACAAAGATAGAAGAATATTTCAGCAATGTAGGTCCATACAATGCAAGTAAATGGGTGCCAATATTTTGAAGCCCCAAAATCCAGATAAGGGCAACATAAAAGTACTCCAGACAACTCTGATGGTTAAATCCATATCTTCTAAAGTGATATGATATGTGTGGGTGAGAAACAGAACAATATTTAAGTTTTTTTTCCTTTACTTTCACCTTCTCCTTCTGTTTTTGGGGATTAACAGTCTCCATGCATATCACCGCCTACTGGGCAAGGAGGAGAATTTATGATAAAAAAAGATTTAAAAAATGATCAGTGTCTCACCCACACCTATCATATCATGTCTGAACACATGGATCTAACCACTGGAGTCGTATGGATTACTTTTACGCTCCCTTTATGTGGATTTTGGAGCTTTAAAATGTTGGCACCTATTCACTTGCATTGAATGGACTGACAGAGCTGAAATATTCTTCTAAAAATCTTAATTTGTGTTCTGCTGAAGAAAGAAAGTCATACACATCTGGGATGTCAGGAGGGTGAGTAAATCATTAGAGAATTTACCTTTTTGGATGAACTCCTTTTAAATTGTATTGGATCTGGAACATTCCTTTAATGGGTGATTATACCTAGAACATCATGAAACCTTTTTTTTTTTTTATAATATATATATATATATATATATATATATATATATATATATATATATATATATATATAGCTAACCCTTCTCTAATGCACAACAGTAACTAAGATATAAGTACTGCAGCCATTTTGCATACTTAGTTTTCATTGCATAAGTGAGTAATGTTCATCATTACAGATAATGCAACAAGCTTCCAAGATCTGAATAGTATTTGAAAAGGCCGCATTCAGCAATATATGATGTTAGTGTCCAGAAAGGGGGCATTAGATTAGGTATTTGAAAGCAGCTGCTAAAAGTGAGTTAAATGTTTTCCTAAACAGATGTTTTTAGGTTTAATACTCAAAGTTTTAAATCAACAAAACCATCCTCCCTACCCTAAACCTAACCGATAGTATCATAAAAGACAAATATGACATAAAAAGTCATTTTGAGGTGCTTCAAAGACACTTTCAGCTCACTTGTGGTCTTTAGGACTTGTACCCCCAGCCCTTTAAATTGTGAGTGCAATGCTCTATCAGCTGAGCTACCGTGCAGCTTGATCATGCTTGCAATGTCATGCAAACATTGTGTCACCTTGCAGGTCAGAGTAAAAGTGGTTAGATGTCATAAGATAGCATTGTTTAATTGTTTATGAACTGATAATCTGCAGTTCAGTGATGTACAAGGAATCGTTATGTACACGTTACGTACAACCAGCCATGATGAAATGCTTTTGCAAAAATGTAGGTATAGTAACATGATTCTATGAGACAAGGTTGCACTTGTTATTAGGTGGATGCATGATGGATGAAACCACTTTAAACCTACTCATGAGAAAACAAACATGCACACTGACAATGCATTTCTATATGTTATATACAAAGCATTTCTATAGATTGTACATTTCATGAACCAATGGCAGCCATATTGCAGCAGCTCCTTAATAATTTTAAAAGAAAGACAAAAATGACTCAAGCTTTGAATATAACCCAGAAAACACTGTACACAAGGCATTGGCTCTCTTTCACACCCCGGTATATTTACAGCCCTGAACTGCTGCCCTACAGAGCAACAAGTCCCATTGCAAACTGGCCTATTGTCCTGCACTTTCTAGATTGTAACTGGCCATTGTTCTGCGTCCAGTGTACTTTCTGTTTTGAATTTGCCAGAATGGACAGATGAGTGGTACTGCAAGTGGCCTGACCTTTCACACACCGTCTGCCTCATTCATCTAAATGTGTTATCCAGCGCATTCTCCTCCCATGATTCCATTCAAACCTCTGTGCTGATGAAACCGTATCCTTTGTCAATGTTGTCATTTATAGAAGAGAGATATCATGTTGCAAATAGCAATAACATCAGTAAGACTGATGATTTCTTAATGAATATATGATACAGTATATACACTATATATTTGAGAGCATATACTCTCGATGGAATGATGGAAGATTTGACTTCTTCATGTTCTGACTGGAGTACCTCCAGTACTGCAGTTAATAAAGGCACTGTGCATAATTCATTTTGTGCTGGGTATTATGTAACAGTGTAAGCTATAGCTGGTCTCGTGCTAGTGGTGCCACTGTTTTAGGACACCTGATCTTCTCCACTGTGGAGATGTACAGTATAATGTTAATGTGTTTCCTGTAAGAGTAACTCGAATAATACAGTCACTCAAGGATAACCTGAGTCCTTTGTACTCTCAGTGATTAAGAACTTAATGGAACATCTTGTTGTTTCTCCTACCTTTTTAAATTCATTTTTCCTTTAAATTAAGCATAGAGTTAGTTAATTCATGCCATATTAGTCAAGCTTGGAATCTGCTGATGCTTAGCTGATCATGACATCTGTCAATACAATTCAGACTCCAATCAAAGTGGTCCCTTTTAAGTCCTTTCTTCATTCATTCTCTCAGCTGCATTGAGATTCTATTATCAACGTGTTTGCGGCTTGTTCTTGATTTTACCAACTTGTTATATTTGAAGTCTATGAAGTGTCAATTTAATCTATATTATGTAAGGATCAATTGTACCATGTTGCACTGGGGTATTTATTCGCTGCCCTCCCTGCTCCACCCATGCATGGATGGGTATTTAGTTTGCCTATAACAGAACCATACCAGCAATACCACCAGATGCTTCAATAGTCTACAAATCAGTAAACGATTTATTTAAGTATTCAAGTTAGTATTCATTTGAAGGAAGTGGTCCTGTCTGAAATGGCTCAAATTTTTGTAATGTCATACTAACATGCTGCTTACTTTACAGTATATATTGTATGTAGCCTACATTGTTTTTAAAAAAATGAAAAAGTACGCAATTTCCATTGATGAAAGTTTTAGACAGTTGCTACATTGTTGACCTCATCATGTTGCTTGTGTAATTCAGTGAATGGTGTCCAGTTAAGAAATGGCATCCAATTTCATAAAGTTAAGAAAGATATTGGGTTTAATTTTGCTTATGAATCTGAAATTCTATTCCGTGCAGTGATCTCTGAGTATACTGCACATTTGGACAACAAGTAATAGGTTATCCAGGTATTCTATGGATACAGAAAATGTGCATACTATTAACAGGATATATACTATGTGTTCCAGAAATAGTGAGAGTACTTAGGAACTGTTCTACTCCGAACATAGCCACTCATATTGAAACACCAGCAGAGGGCACTATAAAACCTACTCTGTCTTTCTCCCTCTTTCTCTCTGCCATCAGTTTTTTATCCAGCTCTTTTTTTCAAACACTTTCTTCAGCCAATGCTATTGGCATTTTGGTGAATTAATACGTACCAGAATCCCTTGATGTGATATGTTTAAAGACAAAGCGTTTTTATGTTTGTAGGCTGGTAGTGATGGCGAGAGCATTGGAAACTGCCCGTTCTCCCAGCGTCTTTTCATGGTCCTCTGGCTCAAAGGTGTTGTCTTCAACGTCACCACTGTCGACCTGAAGAGGTGAGAATTATACATCTGGGTGAGAGCTCGAGTGATGTGGAATCTATTAAAACTAAAAGACCTTTTGGATTCTAAATGTGAAGAACAAAGATCACATGTCTTCATGTAATGACATTATATTCCCCTTTGATATTGGAATGGAAATGGAAAAACTTCAATTTAAATCAAATTCACCTGACTTGTGCTTTTGTGTGCAGTCAGTAGTAGGTCAATGATATTGTTTAAATACTGTATATATGTTATTTTGCCTGTCTAATTTCAAACCAGAAAATTATTTAATTCCGAACTACAGTATTTCCTGTGCAATAAGGGTTAAGAATCTAATGTAATCTAGGAATTAATTTAATTCTTCTGCAATACAATAGCTAACAGTAATACAATTAAGAAATTCATAAATTATTTCATATTTGTTCAGGAAACCAGCTGATTTACACAATCTGGCTCCAGGCACTCACCCTCCTTTCCTTACCTTCAACGGCGAGGTCAAGACCGACATTAACAAGATCGAGGAGTTCCTGGAGGAGGTTTTGGCACCACCGAAGTAAGCTTAGTTTTACAAATACACCTACTGTACTGAAACTCAACACTACACTTCCAACGTGTCATTTTTTGCAACGTGTTATATTGTATTAAACATCACATTAAACTATGGTGAACAAGAGCTGGAAAGAATATTGACACATGTTTTTCTATGTTCCTTTCCTTCTGTCTAAGGTACCCCAAACTTGCAGCGAGACACAGGGAGTCCAACACAGCTGGGAATGACATATTTGCAAAGTTCTCAGCTTTCATTAAAAACACAAAGCCAGATGCCAATGAAGGTATGCACGTCAAACTGGATCAAACTGATTGATTGAATGAATGAATGGATATAGTGTATTTTGGTCAGTGTACTGAAGAAGGACACAGTAATACACAGTTAACTGTATATGGAACTTTGTATATTTAGTAGAACTGATTTGACCAGTGAGTGGACATGAGTCTTGACATGAATCATATTAAATCCAACTAACCATATAATCGTGTAAGGCTAGGAGAGAAAAATAAATAGGCTTATAAATTTTTAAAAGGGAGGAGAAAACACTTCCCTGATCTTTTATTGTTTACGTCAAAGGCTGTCCATCCAACTGTCAATTCTTCTATTCTCTCAATTTAATGTTAAAACATTTGCATAGTGTTGGGCCTATAGACTTCATGGCCATAATGAATTTCAATGTTGTATTTAAAGGACATTTTTGTTTACTTTACAGCTTATTTGGCTGATACCGATAGCCAAAAATGATTTAGTTTTATAATTTTTATAAAATGAATTCCTTACTATAATATAGCTCTTTTCTGTATACTTCCACTCAAAGAGCTTTACATACTGTAATATTAGGATAGTAATATTATCTGATATCCTATTTATAGTGGCAATACTTCAAATCTACACTGTTTTGCCTTTAAAAATACTAGTATTCACACCAAGTGAAAATCACATGCTTTAAGTGAAATCAGGCCTCAAGACAGTTTAAGGTACAGCAGAAAAGATATTAAAATAACTCTTTAAAATCTAGCATAGGTAAAAGTACTGGTATATTGTTTGAATTGGAAAACATAAGCTCTTCTAGTATCTGCTTTTTAAATTGGCCTAATCAGACAAGATAGGATATTTAAAAAATCATGAATATTGGCCAATACCAATAAGCTTCAATACTGCATATCGTACATCCCTAGTTAGTTTTCAATTTGTTTGGGCTGCACTGCTTTTTACCATTCACATTCATTTACTGTGCAGGAACACACAGGTTATTAAAAAGTGTGTAATGTTTTTTTTAGCACTGGAAAAGGGTTTGACGAAGGCTCTCAAGAAGCTGGACGACTACCTGAACAGTCCCTTGCCTGATGAGATAGATGCTGACAGCACGGAGGATGAGAAGGCCTCTGAACGCAAGTTTCTGGATGGGAATGAACTCACTCTGGCAGACTGTAACCTGCTGCCAAAACTCCACATAGTGAAGGTGAGCTGAACTGCGGTGGGTAACATGAGAGTCACTGTTATTTGGCCTGAAGATCCTTATATACACTCTAAAAAATGTTTTTGCCTATTTTTAAGATTTATCCATTTCAGTTGAATAACACATTTCCAATTGAATTGAATAGTCTTGAAGAAAATGTAATTAATCAAACTTGCATTTTGTAAGATTTATACATTTTATTTGGTTAAAGATTAGGCAATTCAATTAGATGGAAATTTGTTATTCAATTGAAATGGATACATCTTAAAAATAGGCTAAAATATTTTTTTTGGAGTGTAAAGAGTCAGAGATTTAATTGGAGCTGATTTGTTAGTCACCATCATGTTGTTTCAAATTTTCTTTCTTCTGTGGAACAGAAACTGAGAATTTTGAAGAATGTTAACACTGTTCTTATCCACACAACTAAAACATATCAGGTGACCAGGGCTGTGAAGCTCTAAAAATGTGAAAATAGCTTAATAAAAGTACCATGTCAGTAGTTATTTATATATTATACATATACTGTATAGAAATGTATATACAGTGAGGAAAATAAGTATTTGAACACCCTGCTATTTTGCAAGTTCTCCCACTTAGAAATCATGGAGGGGTCTGAAATTGTCATCGTAGGTGCATGTCCACTGTGAGAGACAGAATCTAAAAAAAAAAATCCAGAAATCACAATATATGATTTTTTAACTATTTATTTGTATGATACAGCTGCAAATAAGTATTTGAACACCTGAGAAAATCAATGTTAATATTTGGTACAGTAGCCTTTGTTTGCAATTACAGAGGTCAAACGTTTCCTGTAGTTTTTCACCAGGTTTGCACACACTGCAGGAGGGATTTTGGCCCACTCCTCCACACAGATCTTCTCTAGATCAGTCAGGTTTCTGGGCTGTCGCTGAGAAACACGGAGTTTGAGCTCCCTCCAAAGTTTCTCTATTGGGTTTAGGTCTGGAGACTGGCTAGGCTAGGCCACGCCAGAACCTTGATATGCTTCTTACAGAGCCACTCCTTGGTTATCCTGGCTGTGTGCTTCGGGTCATTGTCATGTTGGAAGACCCAGCCTCGACCCATCTTCAATGCTCTGAGGGAAGGAGGTTGTTCCCCAAAATCTCGCAATACATGGCCCCGGTCATCCTCTCCTTAATACAGTGCAGTCGCCCTGTCCCATGTGCAGAAAAACACCCCCAAAGCATGATGCTACCACCCCCATGCTTCACAGTAGGGATGGTGTTCTTGGGATGGTACTCATCATTCTTCTTCCTCCAAACACGGTTAGTGGAATTATGACCAAAAAGTTCTATTTTGGTCTCATCTGACCACATGACTTTCCTGGATCATCCAAATGGTCATTGGCAAACTTAAGACGGGCCTTGACATGTGCTGGTTTAAGCAGGGGAACCTTCCGTGCCATGCATGATTTCAAACCATGACGTCTTAGTGTATTACCAACAGTAACCTTGGAAACGGTGGTCCCAGCTCTTTTCAGGTCATTGACCAGCTCCTCCCGTGTAGTTCTGGGCTGATTTCTCACCTTTCTTAGGATCATTGAGACCCCACGAGGTGAGATCTTGCATGGAGCCCCAGTCCGAGGGAGATTGACAGTCATGTTTAGCTTCTTCCATTTTCTAATGATTGCTCCAACAGTGGACCTTTTTTCACCAAGCTGCTTGGCAATTTCCCCGTTGCCCTTTCCAGCCTTGTGGAGGTGTACAATTTTGTCTCTAGTGTCTTTGGACAGCTCTTTGGTCTTGGCCATGTTAGTAGTTGGATTCTTACTGATTGTATGGGGTGGACAGGTGTCTTTATGCAGCTAACGACCTTAAACAGGTGCATCTAATTTAGGATAATAAATGGAGTGGAGGTGGACATTTTAAAGGCAGACTAACAGGTCTTTGAGGGTCAGAATTCTAGCTGATAGACAGGTGTTCAAATACTTATTTGCAGCTGTATCATACAAATAAATAGTTAAAAAATCATACATTGTGATTTCTGGATTTTTTTTTTTAGATTATGTCTCTCACAGTGGACATGCACCTACGATGACAATTTCAGACCCCTCCATGATTTCTAAGTGGGAGAACTTGCAAAATAGCAGGGTGTTCAAATACTTATTTTCCTCACTGTATATATATTTTGAGCGCTTACAATGTTATTTTTAATATTATTGTGTGATGAACAGACCAAAATTTAAAGGGACAGTTCATCCAAAAAAGAGAATTCTGTTAACATTTTCTCACCCTCATATCGTTCCAAACGCAAATGGCTTTCTTTTTTTCCATGAAACACAAAAGAGCAGAGCAATATATCAAATATTCACAATGTTATTTTGATAATTTTGCTGGCATGCAATTCAATGAATACATGGTATGTGTGTATGAGTGATTAGCTGATATGTTCTGTGAGGAAATGCTGTCTTCAGCAGAACATTGTGAATGCAAAGTGCCGCAGATTCATACTGTTTATAATTTATATAAACATTTATAAACTTTACATGTTATTATACACATCTAAAAATGGGACACGGTATCACAGAAAAAGAGATGTCAGCATTTCAACAGATTTGTTATAAGATTGCAAACAGACAAATACGCACTGACGCTGCAGAGCACTTTCAGCTTTCCTTCAAAATAAAAGCTTCAACTTTCTGCCAAAATAAAAGCTCCAAGTGAAGGTGAAATAAACATGACAACACTTTCAGCTTTCCGCCAAAATAAAAGATTAAACTTTCTGCCAAAATAAAAGCTCCAAGTGAAGGTTTAATAAACGTGACGGCACTTTCGTCTTTCAGCCAAAATAAAATCTCTGAGTGAAGTTAAAATATGACAAAAATATATAGTAAATGAACAAAACAAATCTAATGTTCACAACAATTCATTTGAAAATAACAATAATACAGTATTATATTGTAGTATAATAAAATGCAACTGGGCTCCACTTTTAATGCCATTTCATAGCAAATGCATAATTATTGTGATATATATATATAGAATTTCACCAATAGCTAAAAATATTGAGATGTCATTTTTGTACCCTTATCATCCAGCTCAGTCACCCTTTAAAATGAAAAGCTTGTTAATCAGAATTGAATCAATCAGGAAATCTGACTGTATAAATACCCAGCCATTGTGTAGGTGTGGCCTTCATGAAATTTTGAGTTGAGCAGAAAATGAATAAGTTTAGTTTGACTGATCTATGTTTCAAACCATTTTTTGCAGGTTGTTGCCAAGAAATATCGGAACTATGACATTCCCACCGATTTGACCGGAGTGTGGCGCTACCTGAATAGTGCGTACGCACAGGAAGAGTTCACAAACACCTGTGCTGCTGACAACGAGATCGAATTGGCATATCAGGATGTGGCTAAGAGGCTTGTCAAGTAAACAGATGAACAAATTTGACCGAACCAGACTATTTGTTCCCTGTAATTCAAAGCTGTATTAATCCCATACTACAGTTCACAGTAAAGTTTTTAATTTTTCCAGGGCCATTATAATCATTCTGCCAAAAAGCACACACGATGATACGGCGAGTCTTAAAACATGGGTAAATAAATCTGTAAAGTCTTGCCTGTCTGTGAGGACATGACCGAAATGTGAACGCAAAATATCAGCCCATCTTCACCAGCTCTCACTCTTTCACTCATCTGTTGCTCATGTAAACATTTTCCAAAGTGACTTGACCAAAGTGTTGTGTCTCGATTTAAAAAGACACACTTACAGTAACATTAATGTTTCCTATTGTTCTCTCTCTCTCTCTCTCTCTCTCTCTCTCTCTCTCTCTCTCTCTCTCTCTCTCTCTGCATAACCTAGTTCTGCCAGTTTTATTTTCATAGCACTACAAAATCATCATAAATTGCATGAATACTTGACTGCTGAAAATGTGAAGAATTGTTTACTTCCAATACTTTCAGTCATATCTTTATTGCTATTTGTGTTGAATGGACAAAAAGGGTTAAATGTGAGCAGCAGGATGTTTAAAGTGTCCTATGTGCAACCTTTTAACAAATCACATACAGCAGGCCTATACTTTCCAGGTTTTTGTATATGTTTCAAGGTACAGTATTTTCTAAAGAAGTACTAAAAGTATTCATCATTAAAGTACTTAACTACGTGATGAAGAGTTATCAAACTAATTGAATATGTACCTCCATTACAAGAAATGCATTGTGGCAAATACAGCTGATTAATAATGATCATTTCAATTTCTATATAAATCCAATAAAAATAGAATTTCTATAGAAATGTAAGATTTATGCATTTCAATTGTATGACAAATGTCTATCAAACTGAATTGAGTATTCTTTAAATAATTGACATTATAATAAATTAAGCATAATTGTGAAGAATTAAAGTTTATTTAGTCTTAATTTACATGAAGCTTTGTTCATAATACTGTATGTGCATTTGGTTAAAGATTAGTCAATTCAGTTTTTATGGAAATTTGTCACACATCTGAAATGCTTAAATCTTAAAAATCCACAGATTTTTTTTTTTTTTTTTTTTTTTTTTTTTTTGTCGGCTCTTTTATAATTAGTACAAAACCAGTAATTTCTGCAAATGTTTTATAGAAAATTCACACTTGAATTGCCTCTTGTAATTTCCTTTTAAATTTCACGCTAAGAGTTTAAGTTCAAAGTCTTTTTTATAAGACTTTCTTCTGTCATTACCCGCAATTCAAAGAATTTTCGGTTTATTTTTGGCTTATTTGAAAGTGTTTAACATCAATCAAAGGTGGATATATCATACTTAAATATTTATTTACAGCCCTGTTTATGGGTAATTAATGAGCTGAGGGGAGAAAGGAGATTCACAACACTCAATGGCCCATCGAAATGGAAAATAAGGAAATCTGATTGGGCGCCGTTCCAGGTCTCCTCCTCTCCACTTAGTGCTGCTGGAATATCACAAGCCTGTGATGGGTCCTTGTGGAGCTCCTGCTCTTGTGTGGTTTGGACAAGCGTTTGATATGAAATGAGAGTGTGGCGCCAGAGAGGTCTATTCCTAGTGAAGCTCTATGAATAAAATAATATTTTCACAGTTTGACTTGCATTATTTCTTTTTCCCTGTGCACGTTTTTGCTAATTGATAGAGTTTTATGGGACAATGTCTAAGGAAATTTATATTTATTGTAATTGAATAATGAGTGTTAATTGTGCGGTTAAATTTCTGGACCATTCTGAGTATGATGATGTATGTCCACACATGCTCAGTTACAATGGCTCCAATAAGTATGTCTGTCTGTCTGTCTGTCTGTCTATTTAATGTCTGAATTCTATGGTCGTGGACTCATTATTTAGATACATTTTGGATATAAATGTGTGTACAGTATGTGTAAGAGGGTATCTGTATCTATATATTTTTTGAGTGTTGAAAGGCTGAAAGGGCTTTATGGTATGTCACAGACCATTTCCATCTAAAGTGGGTTTCATTGTCCATTAAACACAAAGAAACAGACTTTGATCTGGTTGTTTCATCCTTGGGGAAAGATGAGTGATGTCTGCTAACAGATTTAAACATGAGCTTTCAGGCCATGGATCAAAGCTCTCCCTTTGCTTCCACTCTCTCATTATGGCCAAAAGCCATCCAAGCCTGTCTCTATTTTCTCAGAAGACCTGTGCCCGTCAGATTTACAATAGGGAATGGGACTATTTACCCGAAGCAGGAGCCATCCAGAAATAACAGTCCAGAAAAATAAATGGAGCCTGCTATATTTTTCCACACAAGTAAGAAAATATGGTAGAGAACTTGTGCCTCGCTGCTTCCTAATTAGTTCTTAAACATTCTCTGCCTTGGATCTTGGCATCCACGTTCAGCGTTTCTGATAATATACAATGCGGCATTAATGTCAAACATGTCTCACTGTGATCCAGGGCTGTAACTCTAATCTGTTTGCACAGACGCAAGTGATTCACAAGTCCTCCGGTCCTATACTTGAGGAGGAGACACTGCAGAGACAGTCTCTCACTGACTATTTTTTTCCCCTGGCTTTTTGTAAAAGACAGTTTTTAGGTTTACAAATGTAACGCTTAGATTGATATTTTTTGATTTATGCATTTCAATTCTGTTGGAGTGTTGTAATAATTTCTGCAGGCAAAACCTCGTCTGGTGAGGTAAATGGCTACCGAATACCAACCTCAGAAACATTTATCCTGCCAATATTTCAACAATCTTGTCATGTACAAAATTTCTGTGGGCAGAACTAGCCAACTAGCGATACCCAATTTTCAAATGAATCAATCTTTTGAGTTAGTTCTTTTCAGTGAATTGGTAGAGCGGGTTTGCGAAACGTCTTAATCGGTTCACGATTCAGGCTGAATCATTCGGACACAGCTCACTAACACTGACTCTTCTTTATCAGAGCACAGGCTCAGTCATTAAAATTTTTGGCCCATTTTGTAGGAAGACTGTAGGTCCTCACATTTACCTGGCTATTGACCTGTTTAATATGACGTTACAGTATGACCGGCCGCCATTTTTATGACCAAAACTCCAAACACCTTCAATGTGATGCACTGTGGGATGTGATAAAAGCCTTCTTCAGGAGTTAAAATCAGCTCTTACAGATGAGACTTGACATCATTTCATGGGTGTTTTTCCATTCACCGGCATTGTTTCCTCCCACTGATGGTCACAAATATGGAAGTTATGAGGAAAAAGTGACATCACTGAAACAGGTCAATGCACTGTGACGCGAAATTCCGAAGAGCGAAGAAAGTTCTCCGACATGAGCATATGTAAACGAGTGTGTGTGGAACTGGAACCCGCAACGACTTGCCAAGCAGCCTCTTTTTTATGCTGCACTTAACACTCTGGGTGAATGAAGTTATGAAGAAACTTACCACTAAAATGTTTTCCTCGTCCACTCTGAATATTTAGAGTATCGGAAGTTCATCATGCGAAATTCGTGATCATGTGGATTCCCATTGAGATGACTGCAAAGGTAAATGTGACGAGCTTTAATTTGTATCTGCTAAAAGTGAATTTTGTCAATGTTTAGGAGTACACTAGCATATGCAGTACTGTGCAAAAGTCTTAGTCACATAATATGTTTCACAACAAAGTTTGTCTTAAGATGGTTGTTTAAATCTTCAGCTTTAGTGTGTCAATAGGAAATGTAGTTTACATTTTACAGAAATACATTTTAGACTTCTAAACATTCCTTTTGCAAATAGAAAAGATTAGAATTGACGAACAGGGAGCCCTGTCATGGCCCCCACAAAGCCACACACTGAATACTGAGTCAGTTTGGGATCACATGAAGAAACAGAAGCAATTGAGACAGCCGAAATAGATGCAAGAACTGGGGTGAATTCTCCAAGACCTTGGAACATCCTATCTGTCAACAACCAAGAAAAACTGTGTCCAGGTGTACCTAGGAAAATTGGTGCTGTTTTGAAGGCAAAGGTGGTCACACCAAATATTGATTTAGATTTTTTAAGCTTACTGAACTTTGTATAATGTTAATTCATAAATGCAAATTATTTATAGCATTATGTTTGAAGACATCGTCACTATGCAACATTTTTCACAGTGCCTAAAACGTTTGCACTGTAATGTAGATGACCTCAAAGCTAAAACACTTTTTTTTTTTTTCACAGGTTTTGTAAATGCTTCAAACTAAATTCAGCCAGCCATATTCTATACCAGACAACAGGGATGGTTTTGTAATGGTATGCAGATAGAGGTATTACAGATTTAGTCCGATCACATGTTGACCAATAGGCCTATAGCACATCCTTACACATTTTTCAAATTGTTTACAGCTGCATTCAGACAAAAGTTTGACTCACCAAGATGAATACAATATTGTATTACCACAGTCAGTGACAGTTAAGAATTAATCAATGGATGAATGAGTGTCCAATCACTCTGTTGGACATGACTGAATAACCACTGGTCAATTCAAAAGCTTGCCATGGTAACAAATGGATCTCCTCACATTTAAGTATACAAAACCAAATATAAATGCTGACCTTGCAAGACTGATGGAAAGCCATCCTATTTTGCCTAATTTTGGTTGTATATTTAAAGTTCCATTCAGTAGTATTTAGTTAAGTTTTAAGATCAAATGAAAGTTTACTACTGACTTGTGGTCAAAAAGACTGAACTGGTCTCCAGAATTCTGACACAAATGCAGTACATCATTTTTATTAGGACAAAGTGGAAGAAACATAAATCCAGGCTTTTCCTGGGGAAACATCAGAATATCAGCTTTTTCCTAAAGTCATGTGACTGACATGCGGTGGGATTTGATGGAGATTGTTAATCTGATGGGCGCACGCCTGTGGCTTCGGCAGAAAGCTGATGACCAAACTAGAGGGATTTCTGGCTCTGCGATGCTCCGGTCTGGCAGATGTTCTGCTCATCAGATCAGAGCTGTAGTCCTTTAGGAGGTTCAGTATGCACCCTGTCGCACAGAGCCACTCCAGATCAGAAATCTGAGACTTTTGTAAAAAAAATGCAATGTGAGTGCAGAGGATGCACAGCTTTTTTTGTCTTAATTCCCAGATCAGAAATGTATTTCACTGATGTATTTGGGTCATTCCAACAATTTAGTGCCCTTTCTGCTCTCAAAGTTTCGAAAAATGTTACACACTTTTTTAATTAAATTCACATTTCATCATTAAAGGGACATGTGAAATATTTAATGTCATACAGGTCAACCTAAATGACTTCTGATTTCTATCCTATTAGGTGTGCAGGGTCAGGATGGACAATAACTGGGTGAACATTTAATGGGTACTTTTTTAGCCATCACAAGGTCTGTGATTGACATCTGTGTAGCTAACATACATGTACTGTATTTGTAAACATATTAATAATAAGGATTTTATTTCTGTTTATTGCTGTGTGTTATTTCAGCACCACTTGCGTAAAAAACAGAATAGCAAAACTAAAAAATTATTCAATACAGTTTCTGAACCCCCCCATTATTCGAGACAATGTTATTGTCTCTCTTTCGACGGGTCACTCAAAACAACGGATGTTTACCATTTTCAAGAACAATAACCTATGAATGGTTTACTTATTGTAGTCTCTGCATATCAAGCCGGGTAGGAAAAAGTATTTTAACACAGAAAAAATTACATTCTTCCCATTTAAAATTACATATATTTTCCCTATATCTTCCCATAACAGAGTAGACATGTCATGCTTGAACACAACTTACATCAGCAAATAAAGACATAAAAAAAAACATAAATGAAACAAAACAGGTACAAACTTCAAATAACTCCAACATTAATTTGCTGAATGGCTGATGTCATCAACTGCAGTGTGTGACGTCATTTCATAACATAGATCTTCTATTAAAGGTCACAGTATCATTTCATACTGTAAAAGTGTGGACACTAAGGCAAGGGATGCACAAATAAAAACTAGTGTTCGACTGAGATGGGTTTTTCAATGGCTGATGCCGGTACTGTTATCTAGAGCAGGATGACCAATGGGCGATATAAATGCAGGTAAACATAAAACAATTTTGCAACATCAAATCAGATGTACGCAAAATTTCTGAAGTGAAACAAACACTCATTTTGTTCACTCAAATTCACAAAAAACAACAACAACTTGTAAAAAGACATTGCTTACTATCCATTGAAGTAAATAAACAAGAAAAACATCCCACACACTGCTGTTTAAACAGCACTTTAGTGTTGGCACTATCAGCCTTAAAATGACATATTTACCACAAAAATAATATAAATATACATGTTAGTGAGAGAATGTAATTCTAAACACTTATTTGTATGGCAAAAAATTTAGCACTTATTTTTGTCTGTTTGATATGCAGATCTGGATATATGATGAAATGACACTAGCACAATAAATTAAAATTAGTTCAATTATTTAAAAATGTGATTTTAGGTAGTGTTTAACATAAACAGCCTTCGTTCTTTAAAAAAAATTATAACATTTGAAATGAAATACCATAACTTGTCTTGAAAGGCACTGAATTGTAGAAATGTCCCATGCCCGTTTGAGTAATGGACCCTGCGGTATCACAATTGATTGATTAAAGCCTGAGCTGTAAAAGAGATTTTCATCATTAGCCTTTAACATGGAGTCATCATATGGGGACCAGAAAGCATGATTTTAGTTTATCATTTAAGTATGAAAATGTTTCTCTTCCTGAATAGTGGCAGGATGTGGCTAGGAGACAGTTGGGTCTGAGAAGATTTTAATTCATTTAAGACATGACTTGGTGCCTGCATAAGGATCCAGGACAGCTGAGTTTCCTTCTCGGTGCTCCATCGAATATTATATCTATCCACATAAGAACACAATGTGCTGTTTCAAAGCCCAGCTTTGCCCACTGAAGCTCTCGTATGTCCTCGGCTGTCAATTAAATTTGTTTTATCATTCGGCCATATAAATCATCGCAAGCTCCTCTGGAAATCGAGAAAGTTGACTTTCCAGTCATAAACCATAAAATCTGTCATTAATATAATAGCATGCATTGGGATATTTGGAGACAGCACTAAATGAGTACCAGACCTGGGCATTGATATAAAATGGCTTGGCTTGCAACACTTGGGAAAATTGCATCATCGTTTTCCAAAATAATAGGTATAATGTCACCACGAATGTACAGAATGTCACTCATCAATAGAGATCTCTAGAAACATGATTTGACTGTTTTGTATTTCCAGTTCTTTAGATCTCAGTAAACACTCAGTCACCTCGGACGGTTTATAGGACTGTTTCTTTGACGAGAAACACGTCTTTGCTCCGACTGGCTTGGACTCAAGATGAAATTTCTCTTTTCACATTTTAGAGTTTGGCTCAATCATATGGAAACAGACTGTTTTGCATGACTATTTGGCATGCTGCAGGACTCTGTCCATAAATGCAAGATGATCTGTATTGAGTGGCCTTTGACAGGTTAGATGGAAGATAACTTGAGCCTCCTGGCACAAATATACAGATTTAACAATGTGATCTATTGTTCGCATGGTAGCTGTCCATGGTACTGATATCAATGCAATTTATTTTTTCCACAAATACCTTGATTATGGTCTGGTGGGGCTGAAAATCAATTTGATAAAACTGCCTAGAAACGTGTTACATTTGTCACATAAATATATATTTTAAAATCATACTTTAACATTTGAAGTATTTGTGGACAACTTTAAGTTTCTGTCAAACACTTTCCAAATTACAACACGGTCATGCTCAATCAAAAAATACTCCTTGAACTATTTTAGTTTCTGCAATAATAATGATTAATGTTATACTGTTTATATGACTGTGCATTTGTAATTTCAGTCACAGTTAAGAGTTTATGTTGAGCAACAGGTCAATTTCTACAAAAACTGCAGAGAAATATGTAATACTGCAGTGCAAAAACGCACTAGATGGCGTAGTTGAGCTAATGGTATTGCGTGTCAGTCACTTCCTAGTGGTGTTGAATATACTGTATATATAAAAAATGCACAAATGCTTCGGCTTGTATCATTTATGATATTGTAGTTTTGTTCATATAAACAAAAAGATTTACCTAGTTTTAATCAAGTCATTATTTAAAATGACTGTCAACCTGACTCTCCACCTTATCATGTTTACATATCACGTATCAAAAAATCAACTTGATTTTTGGCTGAGGGTGTTTCACATGCAGACTTTTTCACGAAATCTCTCTCTTCAGTCAGAGGTATGACACGCTTGCCGATACGTGGAGCTCACTAAAATAACAACAGGAGCACCGCATGAGCATAAACACCTGTAATAGTGTGATTTAGGCAGCAATTCATTGAGTAACTTTTCCTAGTGAATGTGTGTGATCATGTGTGTATCTCCTCGAGGCTTGCCGTAGAATGTGTAGGATCATATGCAGCTTTCAGTGAGTAAAAAAGTTACATTCAATAAAAAACAGACTGTTGTGTCTCTGCTTTCTGATTTCATTATTCATTTAGAGTAGGAGCAAAACACAGGAAAAACGCTTTGTGACAGAATCACTATGGACTTCAATCAGCGTTTGTGATAATATGCAGCTGAGGGCGATCGCAGGTTAAAAACATTCAGATCACCTTGACGTCTTCTCAGTTCTTCATTAAAAGAAGAAGCTCACTGGTCACTTGAAGTGAACACAAGTGGGTGTGGGTGGTTAGAAATTAGATGGCCGATGGAGTTCAGGTCACCCACTTGTCTGTTTAACTTGCAAGATGCCGGGCAGCTACCAATGCCACCCATGCCGCGCCTGCCTAAATCCGCCACTGGGGATGGCCCAGCCTCAAATGGCCACCCATATTGCTGCCACATGTTCTTTTCTTCTCCTTTTTTATTTAATTTTTACAATTCATGTTCAGAGGGAAAATTATGCAACAACAGTATGTCTCAAGGTCAATCGGTAAAATGCGGTGTAATTAGTGCGAGCCCTTTCAAACTAACACAGACCTTTTCCAGCCAGAGTCAAGTTTGTCTTGTGCTATATGACACAGAGGTGCTGACAGTTTTGTGGGTGGATTGTCTCTTTCTCTCCCTCTATTTCTGCCCATATTTCTCTCTCTCTATGTTTGGTAAGACCATAATTGAGAGATTGATGTCAAAGGGAAAATTTTGTGGAGCTATTTCTCGACCAACAACAATAGGCTATCAGGTACAGCACCTTCTCAAATACTCAGCACGCCCAACATTACTTTAGTTTTCTCTCTACTCTATATAATTATTTATCTTTCGAGATGTTTTATCTTTGTTAGCCACACAGATTAAGGAATCTTACATGCCTTGTTCTTTGTAGTCTCTGGCTCATTATTCTAATTGCTGACTGCAGATCGGAACGTTTACAACGCAAACCCGAAACTCGCCCTGTTTTTCCCGCTCAGTTCACTTTCAGGGAAGTCCCAAGAAGGTTCCCAGTTTAAATGGAGATGAAGGATTCGCTAATTATGCTTGTTATGTCTTGAAATATTGTGTAACAGCCCTTGATTCCTTTAAGTTTGATTTAATAGAGATCCGAAAGAGACAAACACGATACCGAAGACAGCCGTGCACATCCAAAACCATCCAAAGCAAATGTTGATCCAGTATATGATCCAAGTCAGTGCATTCTACAGTAGTGCACAAGCCCTGAGCTGCTTTCCAGCTTTAATCTCTGGCCAGGTATCTTCAAGGTTTATTGAACCTTCTGTTAAACTGCATGTAAATGGAACAAATGCATGGACTTTTGGTCATTAGTCTTTCCTAAAGCCCCATTGTGACTTTGAATCAATGTCAAATAGAGGAAGAAAGAGAGAGAGAGAGGGAAAGAGAGGAAGAAAGAAAGAGAGAGAGAGGGAGAGAGAGAGAGAGAGAGAGAGAGAGAGAGAGAAAGTTCAATGATTGAGATGACATATTTAAAGAGGAATACAGTAATGCCAGGAAACTATGATAGAATACTATGAGATGCAAGTGTCGGAGACAGACAATCATTGCAAAATATCTTTTTATTTCCCTTACAAAGAAAACTACTATAACAACATAAAAAAATTAAAAATGAGCCAATAAAAGCCAATTTCTTTCACTGTTGTCATGATCATATCCCTGTAAACCCTCATTCTATCCAAGACCCCATGAAATCACAATTGGACATTTGTGGCTTTTTTTCCCGTGTCTATTGGTGTTGAAGTGATCTATATGCTAGTGTACTCCAAAAAGTTGACAAAATGAAATTTTTGCAGATATGTGCATTTAAAATGTACATTTTATTGATGACAACGATCTTGCACTCAGGGGTGTACCCACATTTTAGTCTACTAAAATGTTCTCTAATGTGTAAAATTGACTCCTCCACTCAATACCACCTACTTCTAACTAGCAAATCATGGTTCATGGCTATTGGCTACTTAAAAAAGGCAACAAGTCCAATGCTATGTCCTGTTCCATCTTCCTGTTTCAATAGGAAATACTGTATGTCAATGGCAGACTGATCTTACTGTGAATTCGGTAACAGTGGGTTAAAATATCGGATTAAAGTATTGATCTCTGCTTACCAAAATTGAAATCACTGCCCTCAGTGGCTGAAGCTGGAAGTGTTGTTGAACGTATGGGCGGGTGTGAGCTTCAGTTTAGGGGTGAAATATTGACAGGGTGGTGCCAAAAGCAAGATGTTTTGTGAGTTATAAATTGTTTAATACAATCAGCAGGAATGACCTTAACCCAACCCTAAACCAAACCGTCAATGGAGTAAAATGTTTTGAGCGAAAATGCAAACATGCTCACCATTGTTTATGTGACTGCGATAACTACCTGGTTTCCATTGGACCAGAACCTGTGACTCTAAAGTTGCTTGCACAACACTTGAGCTAGAGGGAAATGTGCTTACAAATGTTGGATGGCGATTGTCAGTAATTCAGCCGAATGGGGTTGATTTCAGGATACACAGACTTTTAGAAGCAACATGTTAATTTCCCATGTGATTATGTAGTCAACAAAGAAAAAAAAAATGTAAAGTGATTTAATGGGGTCTATAAAGAGAAAAAGGGGAAGGAAAACAAGATATGTAAAACACAGTTGTGCAAAGGAAACAAAGCATGCAAGAACCAGAGATAAATTTGTTACAAATCGCTCTTGTCCACTCATCAGATAAATACTAATTTACAAAAGAAAAAAAATTGGATAATAATTAAACAAAACAGGGGTGGTGTATTTGATTCCAATATACAACATACACTCAGAATGTTGTAAACATTTCATACACACTCACAGCTATTCAAATTTGTAGGTAAATGCCCTGATCATATGAAACAGTCAAAATTAACCTTGAGTTACCAAAAATGCAATACTGGACCAATGTTCAGGTAAACAAAAACACTGTAGAGAAAATAATTCAACATAAAAATAGCTAAAAGCTTTGTTTTGTTTTTCACTTGACTGCTTATGCTTTAAAAGCTGTATTTAATTCAAAGCAGAGTAAACCTTTCCAAAGTTTGGTGAGGTTTGGATAGTTCAAACTGTAATAACTGTAACAGAATCAATCTGTTGAAAACGGATTGAAATCCAGACACTGATTTGCAACATGATTTTCATAAGCAAAATGTACCATGCACCACTATATCCTAGATTTACAGTGGAATAAAATTGAGCTAAACATTTGAAACAGCATAAGTTACATTCCAAATAAAGTATTATTGGATGTTGTTCTATTTTCATTACTACATTGGGTAATATAGAACCTAAATTGAGAGTTCTATATGGTGTAGTGTCTTTTTGATCAGATAAATTGCTCCAGTTCTCAGGTGAGAATATCTGTATACAGTATACTCTGTACTGTGTGCAGTATATTTTCCCAGCCATTTATAATAATTACACAATGTAAATGCCAAATATATTATCCCAACACATGCATGCAACTCAAAGAAAACTTGATCTAACACATTGGCAAACAGTTAGAGCATCCGTGGGCATTTCTTTGGTTTAAAGCTTTTGGTACCAAGCAATGTTGACATTTCTAAAATGTAGTGTATTCCAAAAAAAATACCTTATTACACATGCCGTTTTGAATGTGTTAAACAGACTAAAACATACAACTTTGTGTGATTATTTAAGGCACGGATATTTTAATTACCCTAAATCACTTGCATTAACTTGAAAATAGATGCTTTACAAAAATATTCCCTCTATGACTCAAGATCCTAATACATTAATTAATATATGGCTTTATAAGTTACTTTAAATCAATTTCTTTATCAAATATGTATAACTTAAATGCTTAAGTTAAAAAAGCAAAAAACTGTCTGCTTACACTAAAATGTCTCACACAGATATGCAGTGCTTTAAACGATTTATAAAAGAAATGCCAAGTAAATAAAAACATGATGCTAATGAAAACTCAAACCATCTCTGTTCCTTCAATTCCAAATATTCCCACCAATGACAATGTTTCCTAGAGGTCAAAAGGTCCAGAATAATGTATTACGTCCATAGACTGAACTATCACAAAGGTATTCCAATGTAAAAAACAAAACAAAACAATACTTCCCTTTCAAACAGTTCATAAATACTTAAAATTATATGAAAACATAAAAAAGGAAAGTAGTTCAGCAAAAAAGGATGAAAATCCAAAGGTTTGTGCTTTAAAACCATGCCATTTTTTGGGGGGAGTTTCCATCAGACTGGGAAAGATCTGTGTAATATACGTGCATCATTGTTCAATCAATATGGCCGCCATACTCCTTCGTCCATTCTACCAGCAGGATTGAGCAGAGTGGGGGAGTTACTATGACTACTGTCCCCCTCAACCCCTCCACTTCCATCAGCCTGGACGGGGAGATTTGGGTTTACCAAGCTGGTCCCCGTGGATGCGCTAGTACAAGGTGGCATCATCCGTGTGGGTGAGCGATCCCCCCCTGAAACCATAGAGAATTGGTATGAGCCAGTGGAGGCGCCATAGTAGAGATAGGGCGTGCTGCTGCTTTGGAAGGGTCCACTTTGACTCTGGTTGGAGCCAGGGTAGGGTGGGGGTAGGTAGGTGTGGTAGTGGGCGCTGCCGAGAGACATTCCTGTGGTGACGGGGGTCGGCGTGTACGTGAAGGTGGCCGGGTAGTGCATTCTGGGACTGGAAAATCGGCTCTCGGTGAGTGAGGGAAAACCTGAGAACTGACGGTCAAACTGGCAAGGAAAAGGACTCAAATCTGTCGAACCTGTTGGAACATACACAGGAATTAGTTTTTAGCAGTATCAAATTATTCAGTCTATTCAAAATGATTCAGTTGAAATTGTCAGAGATTTGTTCCAGTAGGTTAATTCAATTGAATTAAATACTTGACAAGTTGACAAGTCCTGCAGTGTGACAAAACTGGCCCAATTCATTTCCATCGCAAGTGCTTCACTGATTGTTGCTTTTTCTTAAAATGCTTTTTTAAAATCACTGATTTTTGCTTTTAATTTAGTTAGTCAAAATTAGTTTTTGTAACAATCAACATTATGCCACAAATGCTGTTGATTGAGCTTGACTTGTATTGAACATGGAAAAATTACTTATAATTTTACAAAATAAAATGGACATGTTATGTGTCAACTACCCAGCTATATTAAAACAACATCATTAACAAAAATCATAGACATGCAGAAGAGAATAGTTTATCGATTAGTTGGCTTAACTTCCTTGTAGTTTTCATCCTTGTCAGACAAGTTCATGTGTATGTGTATTCATGTGTGTGGTTATACGTCTTAGTTCATTTCCATCTCTAGGGCTATATATATATCTCTGTATGCTTGTCTGCATTTTTAAACTGTTTCTGTGCATACAAAACTTTCTGTGCATGTGTGCATGTGTGCGTGTGGATATCTGCATTCACTTTGCTGCAGCACATAAAACACAGTTTAGATGCATAATCGGTCACACATTTGGAAGCAGCACTGATGTTGGCTCCTGGTACCTCCAGCACTATAAACCTTAGCAAAACTGTCCATCTGCCCTTTTGTCCTTCTTTATTCGCCTCCAAAAAATCAGAAACCACTAACGGTCTGTAGCTTGTGCTAGTGCCAAGGGGTGAAGTAACAAAACGAAATGGCCTCCCCTCTCTGGCGCGGAGCTGTTTTCATAAATCACACGGCGTCTTTCTTGTCACCATGTCTGCGTTTGTGGGCCGCTTGGGTGGCATGGATAAATGTTGGCGATTTGCAGAAGCACGGGTTGTCGCTTGGGCCCCTGTGGTGCTAATGTTAGCCATCTCTCCTGTGCCTCTGTGACCAGCTCTGCTGCTTTTATATTCAAAATCTTTGGTTTAAGCAGCTGACGATAATGGTTCTCTAACCCCGGGCTACAGAGAGTCTGTGCTCTGAATAAAAGGTTGAATGATAAAAGCGAAAGTTTTTTTTACCAACTTACTGCACAAATGAGGGTTATGCTAAGCTATTTAAACATTCACTGGTGCTAGACACCACAAATCCAGAGACGAGACGGTAACAGTCTTGAAAACAGATGCTGCGAATGTAAAACGAATGATTTATTTGACAGAATGATTCATTTCAGGTGAACCAAACAATTATGGGTTATTTACAAGTTTAAGTCACGTCTACATAAGGTACATAAGGTTCTGATGACATCATGCAACACAGTGCAGAACGTTTTACCATCTTAAGCCACATCCACACTAATCCATTTTCATTCAAAAACTCTGTTTTCAGTTTCCTAAGTATGTGGTAATGGAGGGCGTTCTGTTTTCAGGGGAGGAAAACACTGTTCTAGTGTGGATGGGAGGCATAAATGTGTACCAACGCATCGTATACCAACGTATACGGTAATGGAGATCGTTTTCGAAACGTTCAGTTTTTGGAACAGACAAAAACGCTTTTCTAGTGTGGATGGAAGGCGTAAACATAGCGATAATAATGTGTTTTCAAACATAAACATATCAGGGTATGTTTTCCTTATGAACACACTGCTTTCAGTTTCCTAACGTCATTGTTTTCCAACGTATGAGGTAATGGAGTGCATTTTCTAAATGCTCAGTATTCAGTAGAGAAAACACCATTTTGGTGTGGATATTAATGCGTTTTCAAATGTAAACAAATCAGTGTATATTTTTGTTTGAAAACTCTGTTTTCAGTTTCCTGATGTCATCGTTTTCCAATGTATGTGGTAAGTGAAGAAAGTGAATTTTGAAACGTTTAGCTTTTGGTAGAGGAATATGCCATTCTAGTGTGTATGAGAGGTGTAAACATCGTGATATGCATTTTTAAATGAAAGCGTATTGCTGTATTGCGGACAAAGCCTTAAATCGATAAAATGGAGTAAAAAAACAAAAACAAGAAATCCAAGCACCCCTGCTCAAGATGCTGAAATAACTGTTACTCTTATGGTTATGCACAGACAGCTGAATACATCAAAGAACTGTGTCCTTATCTCACATCAAACCTGTTATTAACAAAAGCTCAAATTGTGCCAGCATCACATGAAAGGATGATATACCCAAATTAATTAAACATGACAGGGCAGGTGGCTGGTATCCAAAACCTGCCAACCACTACTCCAGTGAGGGAGATTCTTGTTTAATTATTTTAAGTCTCTCGGGGTTCTCAAGAATGGATGAGGGTGTAGTGTCCTGGTAAGTGAGAGAAAACACTTACCTGGCACTGAATCAAACAGGTGTTTGCAAATGGAAACTTGTCTGTCTACATTTATTCTTTACAGGATACATTTGTGGGTGTGTGCAGGGCACATAAGGACAAATTAGCTTATGGCTGCAACTCGGGCACCAAGTGGCAGTCGGTTTCCTGAAGGTTCTTTTGGCTTTATTTGCCTTCCACTGGCCTGTTATTATGTCTCGGTCTGTTATTAACGATATACTGCACAGGATCAAAGCAATGGAAAGAGGAGAAAAGGAAACTATCTTTTTTCTTTCCAACCGAGTTTTAAAAATAAGCACTTGGAGTAAGTAGTACAATATTAAAACTGTCTCTTTTTACATATCTTCAGCACTGTTAACCAATCACAACCGAACAAATGTAAGATTGTGTTTCTAATGAATGCTGACATGAAGGTTTAATGCTAAGTTTTGTTTAATTTGATTTTACAGCAAAATTATAATTCAAGAAAATTCCAGGTTAACCACTCCCAAAATGAAGCCCTACTTATGTGGCCACTACTGTATATATTTCCTTTACATAGTTTTGATGACTTTTCTATTATTA
The DNA here is from genome assembly GCA_032164185.1 of Moxostoma hubbsi. NCBI lineage: Eukaryota > Metazoa > Chordata > Actinopteri > Cypriniformes > Catostomidae > Moxostoma > Moxostoma hubbsi. The sequence goes on along the minus strand of JAVLUX010000022.1, from coordinate 5,840,960 downwards.
CAAAATGTACAAGAGTAACAATAAGAATGAGTAGGAGTGTCCAAACATGACAATTGTTATTTATATAACTAGAAATCCAAAACATTAAGCATAAAATTCACATTTCTAACATAAAAGTGCATTATAAACATATCATGCATTTGATCTGCAAACCCCCTCCTTACAAATGTGCATATCATAATTAAACACGTGCCCACCCCCATGCCCACTGCAGTGTTGGACGCGAGGGGTAGGGGGCGCACCTGCTGGAGCTGGTTACCTGGGAGGCGTCTGGGCACATCGCTGATGGAAGGCAGGCCCGTGGCTCGGCTGGAGGAGAGGGGGGTGGTGGAGTGTACGGATGGGGAGGCCATGGGACTCAGATATGATGGGTACGTCTGGTCATATGACCAAGGTGGAGAAGACTGAGCCTCACGCGGATCTAAAGGTCCAAAAAGAGAACAGGTTTTAATAGAGCAAGAAACCACAAGAGGCTGTAAATCACAGTAATTTAACATGACTAAATGGGGTCCTTTAAACTGATAATTGATTTTAAAAATAGTTGGCAACCACTCTTGAGATAAAATTATAGACATTAATGTTCAATTAACAATAACACTTAATTGTATAAAATTACATTTTTTGTGGTCCTTGCGACAGGAGTGTAACAGGATCCATCTGGTATGTGATAGCTGTGCGGTATATGTAAACCTCACTCCACTGGCCTCAAGAGGCAGACTAGCAACTTATGGTAGGGGCTGTAGCCTTTAGCATCCTTGTTAGCACGCCCACCTCCCATTACAGTGGTGCCGTGACCCGGATGGGAGTGAAGTTTAGGGGGGTGATTGTAATGGGATCTGGTATGTGACAGCTGTGCGGTATGTGTAAATCTCACTCCACTGGCCTCAAGAGATGGACTAGTGACTGATGCTAGATGCTGTAGCCTTTAGCCTCCTCATTAGCACATCCTCCTTCCATGCATGCTGATGCCAGTTCGAATCTCGCTTGGAGTGGATCATGTAGGACCGGTTACACCTGTGCAATGCAATCTAGATGCTAGGATGTTGTTGATGGTTGCCAGGGAATTGCTAAGGTGTTCAGAGTGTTTTTGTTTTTTTTGCATTGGTATGCATTTTCTAGAGTGTTCTGGTTGGTTGCTTTGGTGTTGTTAAGTGGATGCTGGGGTGTTGCTAAGGTGTCCTGAGTTGTGTTTTTGTGAAATGTGGTCTCTAGAGTGTTTTGGGTGATTGCTGCCACATTCATAGGTAGTTGCAAAGGTGTTCTGGGTGGTTTCTAGGGTGTTGCTAGGTGTTTGCTTTGTTGTTGCTAAGGTGTTCTAAAGGGTTTTATGGTGTTGAAATGTGGTCTGTAGATTGTTTGGGTGGTTGCTGCTACATTGTCACTGTAGGTAGTTGCTAGGATGTTCTGGGTGGTTTCTAGTGTGTTGCTAGGAAGTTGAAGGTTATGCTATGGTTTTCTGAGTGGTTTTTAGTGTGTTGCTATGTTTTCTCTAGAGTGTTATGTGTGGTTGCTAAGTTGTCGCTAGGTGGTTGCTAAGATGTTCTGAGTATTGGTTTTTAATACAAGGTAGATAGTTGCTAGGGCGTTCTGGGTGGTTGCTAGGGTGTATCTATCTATCTATCTATCTATCTATCTATCTATCTATCTATCTATCTATCTATCTATCTATCTATCTATCTATCTATCTATCTATCTATCTATCGATCCAGGTCATGTGTGGTTAGCAAATACAATATGTGCACTTAGGCAAAGCATTTAAATGGATGCATTCAGAGTTCAAATATTTGTCTGAGGTTACATATTTCATGGCTCATAATTCAAGCTATCTGTCATGCCAAGTATCAGTTTAAAAGCAGGCAAATAATTGCTAAAGTCAACAAGGTACAGTGCATTCCTTCTCTGATTCAGTCACTTGGCTGACACTCACAGAGTTTGGCGCAGTACAGAAACAATACCCCATGTTTAGGACATGCACTCTCTGAGCAGTAATTAAGGACAGGTGATATCCTGTTCTCGCACTGTGACAGAGAGCGCTGGCCAAGGCTGTCCGCACTCGATTTCCACTTGTCCATCAATGTAGCAGTGTGTGATTTCGGCGCTGATAAACCACTTTCTGCTGAGATGAATTGAAACTTTCAGGGTGACAGGCACCAGATATGCTGAAAAGCTTGGGTGGATAAATATAATCACTGTAAATGATGACTTGACTAAAGAAACCAACAATTCTGACCTTACAGGTTAGTGGTACCTTGACTGAAATTATAATATCTTTTAAGTGGGTTTGGGTGCAAATAAATAACACTACAATAATTATTTGTATTACAGATCTTTAAATCTAAAGTGTGTACTTTTTTCGATGTAAAAATACATTCTCCCATTTCATCTTCATGCAGAGCCAACTACGTGTCAGCCATTTGTATGTTAATTCCCCCGAAAAGGTTAAACAATGCGTCTCTGTGGCAGACTTAAATAGCAACTCTGGCTAGCGGCATTAGCAATATAGCAATATTGACTTAGTTTGGACCAGGACTATCTTGTTGTTCGAGTTTGCTGGCATCGGATTTGCAAAGCATGTTGTGTGGGGGTGGGGTTTTGGAGAAAGGGCATGTGGTTGAAGTTAGCAATATGGCAGAAGTTAGCAAAACAGCTAGAATCGCTTTCAGCACCTCCCTTACAAAAAAATCTAGAGTTCTGGCAAATTAGCTGCAAACATGTCACTAATTTGCCACTCGTTATTTTCACATGAAAATGAGCTTGTGATTCGCCACAGATGTTTGCTAAAAGTTTGCAGCTCTTCAACAGTAATGGTGAACCTGCAGCAAACCTTTGGCAACAATGGACAATTTGCTGCAAGTTTTTGCAAAGCTCATTTGCATGTGAAAATGATCAGTGGTGGATTTGCTGCAAGTTTTTTGAAAGGGACTTTAATAAACTGCATGCACAATAATTACACAAGAAGTATATTACAATGTTGTTTATAATAGTTTTAGATTAAGTCAATGTCACATTGCAGATCACAGCTAAAACTGCCTGATAATGTAACATGCTACATAACGTCAATTCTGGAATAAAAGCTGACAGAAAAACATGCTCAGTATTTATCGTTAGATGAAGTGGAGCTCTATCTCATACCTGCTATCTGTGTTTGCCCCTGGTGCGTAAAGGAGTTTGGGCTGCTAAGAGAAGGCCGCAGTGTTTGTGTTGGCATGGTAACCCTCATGGTGCTCTGCCGAATACGCTCTAGTTCACTGAGCCGGTCGGAGAATAGTCCGGCTTTCGGTGAGTCGTCCAACTTCGGCCTGTGCCCTACAATAAAGAAACCATCATGAATAAAGCTGATGACTACCCTGATGTCACTGAGCAACACCAACATCACTCTGACTTTTATAACATGGGCTGCATAATCTCTATCCAGATATAGAGGAATATGTGAGAGCAATAATAAATTATCATTTGTTTCTATTTTGACCTGACAATCCAACAAGTTAAATGTCTATACGTTTGTTTGTTTGTTTTTTTGGGGGGGTTAAGCAACACTACATCTGTGTGCAGATCATAGCGAATCACCCATAAATATCCTGATCAAAAGCACAATGGTTATAGTTCCTGAATTGCCCTTTTCACTTACTAGACTAAATCAAGTCTAATATGTACAGTATATTTATGCAATGGGTTTGACTATGACACAGGTGTTCCATTTCCCCTCATAAAATCTTTCAATATGCCCTGTGGCATTTAAATCTATTAAGCCACAATCTACCGTGACTTTGGCATATGGAATCAAATCACATCTAATTTAATTTCCAACAAAAAAGCTTTATATATTAAGTTTCTCTGTCCCACAAATATCATCTATTAATCGGTCCCATTAGGATGGGGATTTGGATTTGAAAAGTACACAACCAGTCAAAAGTTTGGACACACCAACTATTTTTTTTTATTGACTTTCCACATTTTACAATAATAGTAATGTCATCAAAATTAGAATATAACACAAATGGAAGTATTGGAATTATGTAGTGACCAAAAATGTTAAACATATCACAACTATCTTACACTTTAGCTTCGTCAAATTAGCCACATTTTTACTAGACTAGCATAAATTCAGACAAGTCTATCCAAACTTTTAACCGGTTGTGTAAGTGCCATACATTGCACAAGTTGGCATACACTGAACACTCAGCATTCCCAGACAAAACAAAACTTGTATACTGCGAGACCACATGAACTTCCCATCCATTCGATGTGTCCTGACACTGACCAGCACCTTTCTGGAAAGCTATAACAAGTGCTTAAGAGTCCATAGCCTCAAGTCTATTCTTGACAAATTAGAAGAGGGATAAAACAGCAGAGTGGCCCGATACACAACTAGCCCCTTTTTCCGCATTAAAATGGCCCTGTGTCTCCCTCAGCTTGCAACAGTTTTCCTGAGCAGGCAGTTAAGTAAATATCAAACAGAAGAAAGAGTAAAACTCCTGCTGGAATTGGCAGCGATCCAGTTGGCACCAAAAGTATGAGCTACCTCTGGATCTCAACTAACCGGACTGCGCATTGAACAAAGAGAGGCAGCGTAAACACTCCGAGGAAAAAAAGGGAGTTATTTTTCATGATAACATTTTTATAGAGGTCACATCCTTGCAATACCAGTCATAAGTTTGGACATGCAAACTCGTTCTTTATTATTTTACAGTATCTAGACTTATACTATATTACTAATTTCCACATTTTAGAAAATACTAAAGTTCATTCAATTTCCATGAATATGTGATTCTCACAAAACCTGTCAAGAACATGTCACCAATTTTACTTCTAAAATCAAAAGAATGAAATTTGTAATTATATTGTGCATATGTATCCTGTTTTGGAGCCATTAAGATTTTTTAAATTGTGACATTGATTCATTACAGTCACGCACATTCTAGATAGATAGATAGATAGATAGATAGATAGATAGATAGATAGATAGATAGATAGATAGATAGATAGATAGAAGATATGATGAAAAAATCATATCTTATGGAAAGATCATTATAATTACTATGAGTCTAACCTCATGACATATTGCATTGCACTCTCCCTTTGAAAACACAAGTAAAGGCAACAGGAAATGTGACATATATATAAGCTAAAAGCTATCATAAGTCAACCTCTTAGGAAGTGCAGTACTTAAGTAAACTGTGCCCTTTCACACAAAGCCATAACTTTTTGTGACAAACCAGACAGTGATATTAACAAATTCTGGTGGTGAAGCAAAATGGACAAAGATGCGCAGGCTTATTTCCTAGAGATTTTGATAAAACATTATGTTCTGTGCTTGGAGAGACAGTGGAGTACCATTAAATGAAAGGCATAGTTCAACCAAAAATGAATAATTCTCTCATAATTTACTTAACCTTATGTTGTGCCAAACCTGTATGACTTCTGTGGAACACTAAAATAGATGTTAGGCAGTATGACAGTCTCAGTCACCATTCACTTTCATTGCATCTTTTTTTCTATGCAATGAAAATAAATGGTGATTGAGACCGTCATACTGCCTAACATCTCTTTTGTGTTCCATGATGGAAGCAAGGAAGTAATACAGGTTTATAACAACATGAGGGTGTGTCGTCTTAGGTTGAGACTGTAGACAACACTAGAGATGAATTTGCAAAATAAGAGGAATTTTAAAAATATACAGTATATATTGCTTAGTGGCTTCTCTTTCATTCTGAAAAGTTTTATGTCCATGGTAAATATGTAGCCATCTCAGTTTCGATAATGTATATGGTTACATTGGTTCCCTCAAGAAAAATATCTTGGAGGAAGTTCAACCAGCCAAGTGGTTAACAGTGTGTGCTGCTAACACAAAGGTGTAAGGTTCAATCCCAAAGGTGTGGATCAAATACAAACACAGGAATGAGTGTTTCTGAGATCACAATTTTGCTCAAGCACCTTTGAACTGTTGAGCAAAGCACAAAAGCTAAGGTTGCTTCTGCGAGACTGTTCCTCAAAGTACTACTGTTTTCTTTGGATGAAGATCTTGGAATAAAATGGTGAAAAATAAAACATATAATGGGTCTCTCACTCACAATTATTTGATGCTGCTGTACCAACTATGATTAGTGAATGTTCTGTTGTTTATATTCCTGTTGGTTGAAAAGAGCCATGCGACTCGTGGTTCACCGTTGCTCTATAAATTCAGCATTTTGAACGTGACGTCGCCTCCTGAGGGATTTTGGGATCATTAAGTGTCCAGTCGATCCAGACTTCTGAATCTCACTGGAAATATTAGGCCATCTGTTGTATTTCTCACTTACTGTTTCATGAATACTGATACTACAGAGTGCAACAGTCTGGTTCCAGAAGTAAATATCCCATAACATTTTTCATAGACTAATTGATTTTCAACAATGACTTTTCATTTCAAGACAGACCACCCTGTTGGAGCCATTCACTGCATTATTTCAACTTCATTGTTTAAATAGCTTGTTTGATAGCGGAATTCCAAGTAAACAACTACATTTCCCATGGTACAACTGAGAACGGTTCACCAATCAGAGAACCACGTCCATCAAAGCCCACAAAATTTGCCTAGGAGCGACCACCCACTCCCATGACACACTGTGATTAATGTAATGTAAACGGTCTCCCTTTACCATTAAAGTATTATATAATTGTACATATCTCAATATTTAGCAATAAATGTAAAATATATTGTTTCTGTACTTATAATAAACAACCTAAAATCAATAGTTTGATATATTCCCATTTTTTTTTATTCAGTTACATAATTTGCAATGATTGATGGCATTGCAGTTTGTACCCTCGTGAAGGACGGTAAGTATCACAGCCATGCACCTTTGTCTTTTTGTCTGATTTTCAAAGAATTTTTTGAGTAAAAGTGTGTCGATGTCATAAAATAGCAGGGTCTGAGTAATAGAGAGAAGAATACGTATTTATAAAGGCAAAATCAGCCATTTAAGTCATGATTTGTGTGAAAGAGAATAAAACACACAGTTGCTGTAGCACCTCTAGTGTGCATTTCTCCTGGAAACTGCAGGGAGCTGTAACTGGAGACATGTTTAACAAGTTTTGCAAAAATGTACTTTATGTAGAGTCATGTTTTCACTATAAGACCAGGTTGCAGAACTCTTTTATGGAGGATTTTGTGAGAAGCCTATGCAAAAAATCTATAAGTGGCGGGGCACTGTTGCACACTATTCCATTGGCATACTGTTCTTGGTATACTATATAGTAGTGTTGGGCCTCGTTTCAACAATTAGGAGACAAAAGTAGGCCTACATACAGTTATAGAGCCTGACTGCGGCCTATACGAACACTCAAAGCCTGATAAGAACAACCGTGCCAAAATCAACTAAAACAGACTACCCATCAAGACTGGCTCACTTTACACCTATGTGTGAAATTCTGAAGGATCGAAATCTCAACTCCTATTGGATGAAACGCATGACAGAACAAGCCCCCAACCATGATGACATCGAGAGTATAAAACCAGGAAATTCCTTGTAGGCTTCGCTTCCAGCGACAGTATGTGCCTCGTCTAGATGTAGCCCTGCTGCTACCAGGTGTAGCCTTGTTGCCCAAGGAAGTAACGTACATTCCTGAACATTGGCTGTATGATCTCCATCTCTCTGGATGAGTTGATATTTCTCCGTGATCCACAGAGCATGCTAGCGGATCCAAAGGAGACTTCACCCTTTTGCCTGTAGAACTGAAGAAAGAAGATTTCTCTTCCTTCTTCAACCAAGTCAACTTTGCTGTTTTTTTTGCTGGCCTGGCAATAATTAGCCACCATACCGCCCGCCAACAGAGCAGAGGAAACGGCCTCCCGTCATCACCTGAGACGTAAGGAACCCGGTCGAAGTCAAATGATGGACGAGCACACATTGCGTCCTCATGCACCTCTAGTAAGAGGTTTACGTCTGGGCAGAGATAGATTATTATAGTGTGTTTTCTTGTATATAAATGTAAAAATGAGCTTGTACTGTTTAAGGACCGCCGAGTCCGCTCATTGCTGCTAATAAAACTCAAGGTATTATTAGTAATTTACTGTTACCACAAATGAGATTTTCTTGTTTGCAACGTGGTTGAATGAAGCACCATTGGACTGTTTATGCATTTCCGCCATTGTGGGTGAGACCGTCACATTGAGTTTATCCAATAAAGAACCAACGATCATGGCAGACGCATTACAAGCCATTCTCTGTGTCTCTGAATGATAAAATAATGGTTGCCCTCTATCCCACAATCGCTAAAACTGGCTTCGGTGCCACCACTCTGTTCTCTCTCTCTCGTACTAAACGCACACACACGACCCCTCACAAACATACCCGCACATATATTTGGCAAGCAGATTGAGCCCACTTTGTCCCTAAGTTATTGTACCAGCGGAGACACGCGTTAAATGGGCAGACACCATTAACTTGTCTCAACGGCCAGAAACCTCACGTGACATTCTCTCCACTTGGGCCACATCCGGCATTTTGTGCACTCCACTCCACTCCACACACACACACACACACACACACACACACACACACACACACACACACACACACACACACACACACACACACACACACACAAACAAATTTCCCAATTTGGAATGCCCAATTCCCAATTCCCATACTGTCAATCCTTGCATCTTATCACGTGGCTTGTTGAGTGGGTTACCACGGTGACCTAGTGCGTGTGGAGGCTTCACGCTATTCTCCGCGGCATCCACGCACAACTCACATCCCACCCAGAGCGAGAACCACATTATGGGGACCACAAGGAGGTTACCCCAATGTGACTCTACCAGCAACCGGACCAATTGTTTATTTAGAAAGCCTGACTGGAGTCACTCAGCAAGACTTTACTTGCTGAGCTACCCAGGCCCCCATCTTTGATGATTGTCGATTTGAAGGATCAATAAGAAAATGTTAATTCTAATCAATGTTCTATTGATTTTATTAATTAATAATAGGAGCGGTCCTGAACAAATCGCCTGACAGTAGGGAAGTATGGATCTTCGGACACAGGAAGTATGTTAGCTTTGTCAACAATCTGAAAAATCCCAAATACTTGCATTGACACTGACAGAATGTTCAAACAGGCCGAGACTATTTAAACTCCAACTTTCAAAAAGTAAAAAAATCTAAATGTAAACAAATGCACAAGTACTTTAATCTGCTTTACAATGCATTCTCTTCTTTCTTTCTGTCTTTTATCTTTCTTTCTTTCTATTAATAATTGCTTAAATTTGTATCTGCTCACAAAGTAACTGTATGTCTTCAGAGGACTTGGAATATGTTGCACATGGACTACTTTTATGACACTATGGGTGCTATTTTAAGCTTAAAAGTGAGTCACTATTAACTGCTATATTATGGAAATCAGTGATTCCAACATTCTTTTATCTCCTAAAGTCATACGGGGTTGTAATGACGTGAGGGTGAGTAATGATGACAGAACTTACATTTTTGTGTGAACTATCCCTTTAAATTAAGTACTTCAGTAGACCTGTGCTGTGTGTGTTGTATTTTTTCTTTAAGGATCCTGAAATGAGTTCTGTTATGAAGGCATGAGGGACATCAAGTGTGAGGAAAGGTATTTAAGAGGGCCAGGAAACCAGATGATATCACTGCTGGAGGGAAAGTCCCCAAATTTCCTATCATCCCTCAGCCAGCAGAGTGAGATTTTCGATAGCTAGCACTTCCCTGTCCAATCACAGAGTGGAAGTGCAAACACATTCATTCCAGATGTTTAAATGGCCCAGTGGGATGTGGCTCAGTCTTCAGCTGATGAGATTGTATCTCAGGTTGAGAAGATACAAGCGTGTATAACTAGAGTGATGTAATTCTTGTTTTCAGGCTTTAATTAATGACAAGGGATTCTGTAAAGCCAGATGAACTGATCTAAGAACAATTAAACAAATGTAATGAGTGATAAATAAACAATCTGTGGTTTCCTGGACTATTCTTAGACCAGTGTGAGGGTCTGTTTGGACAAGCAAATGCTTCCAATGGGTAAGAAATAGACACAGAAGCTAATTAAATGAGGACACAGTAAGTGTGCGAATTAAACACATTTTTTAATATAATTTCTAAACATAATTTTCAGGGTGCAGTCTTTAGGTGCCCCTATCGATGTTAGCCAGAGAGTATTTAGCAGTGACGGGTCACTTCTATTAAACTGAATGGGAGAAATTAGAATGCCCAATGGTCACCAACGTTCAACGGATGTAGAAATTAAGTCCTGCCTTCAGGTAAAAGAACCAATCATCTTTTAGAGACAGACATCGCCTGTCAATCAACTCGAGAACGTGCATGCTCAAGCTGAAAAAAGTAGCTTTTTAGCATAATCTGGGGTAAAGGAGCACAATTTATGATACCACTGTAGTTAGATTTTTACTGCTGAATTGTAATATGTTCTTTGATCATAATCTTGGCCAACCGTCTTGGAGAAATCGGTCTCTCCCCTTTCAAGTAGATTGAAGCTGCAGTGGCATGCCGCTTGTTTATAGAGAAAAATAGTTCCCCATGAGTGTTCCAAAGATGGCCATCAAGTGAACTGACTTGCTAAAAAAGACTTTGAGTAAGTGCAACTCTTAAAAACAAACAAACAAACATTTTTTGATGTAACATTTCTTTGTGTGCATTACTTCTGATGAAGATCAGTTACAAAGTGAATGCTAATAAAATGTAGGAATCACGAGACAGAAAGCACACTTTCAAGCACAAATTTAAAAATACAATTATTAAACATTGGTGTGTCATGCATTGTTTGTGCTACAGACATGAATGTTGCCTTAAATTGGCTTGGTGACTGCATAGTCACTTTAGATCAGATCACTTTAGCAACTGTATACATTAACAACACCCTGGCAACCATCTACAACACCCTAGCAACCGCATACACACTAAAAACCACTCAGACACCTTAGCTACTATAAGTATACAGTATAATAACCCAGGCAACCACCCACAACATCCTATTGATTGCATAGTTATGCACTAAAAACACTCGGAACATCTTAAAGCTCAGGTATATTTCAGCTGACTGTGTTCCGTATCGAATTTCGGTTGACCGCGCTGTATTCCTGAGTATACTCCATTGACCCTGAGTGCAGACAGACGTGTTTGATGCATGCATACTACAGGTGCTTTGTGATTCTTTTGCTGTTGCTTTTTTAGTGGAGTCAATGGCTGGTGTATGTGCCGACAATGAGCAGACGATGACCGCGTCCGCGGGTCGAGAAAATCTAGCCAGCGTGCAGTCTGGCCGCATGGACTGGCTTATGATGAAATTTACATCATGCATACTGTGCGTGGAGTGATCAGCAACGTGGACAACCAAAATACTGTATACTCAGGCCTTTAGCAACTGTATAACAAAACCCAGGCAACCACCTACAACACCATAGCGACCGCATAGTAACGCACTAAATACCACCCGGAAAGCCATAGCTAATTTATACAGTAGCAACACCCTGGCAACCACCCAAAACACCCAGCAGTAAATAATACACGAAAAAACACTCAGAACAGATTAGTAACTGTATAACAAATTCCTGGCAACCACCTACAACACCCTAGCAACCACATAGTAACACACTTAAAGCTGAAGTACTGTATGTACTTTCTGTGTGACTAGTGCCACTAAATGGCATTACAAAAATACACTTTATTTTCAAAACAGCTTTCTGAATATGCCACCTGTTTGCCGCTGGTCAAACAAAGAGATAGAGTTAGGGTTAGGATTAGGTTTAGGGTAAGGGTTAGCGGTTAAGGGTTAGCGGTTAAGGGTTAGGGTTTGGTTAGGGTTAGGGTTGGTCGAGTCAATGTAATTGTGCCTAAAAGGTCGCCTAAAAGGATTTCATAGTGCTGCAGAGACACAGTGCTTACAGTTTTCAAGAAAATTAACATATGAATGGCACACTTATAGGTTTAAAACCAACTCAGAACACCTTAGCAACTGTAAAGCAACACCCTGGCAACCACCGCCAATACCCTAATCCAGGCAAACAACAATCAAAATGTTTTTTCTTCTTCAGAAAAAAAATCTAATAAATAAAACAACAAAAAAAATCAAATTATTGTGTACAAACATCTGAAAAACATATTGAAAAGAGCCAATTACAATACATTCTAAATCACAAACATCACGGAAACATCTGCAGAATGTCAATTTAACATCTGACAGGGAGCGTTGAAGAGACGTAATACAGATCAAGTTTTCATCTATCACATAAAACCTCACACATCAAAAAGACATCCAGGCGACCATGTGGGCTATCAGGGTCAGGCCGGAAATTATGGAAATTCATCACCACCTGTCATCAACAGGGTTTTTGGGAAAGTCAAAGGAATAAGGAAAGTCGGAATAAACTGGCATAAGTTACAAACATAGAGAGAGAGAGGTAGAAAAGAGAAAAAGCCAGGCTGCTGTGGAGTGCTGCCAGATGCCTGTGTGGTCTGTACATTTCAGCATTTAGGAGACAAGCCAAGCGGGGAAGGGGTACACACACACACGTGTGCACGCGCGCACACACATAAACACACATACATACATACACACACACACACACACACACACTCCAAAGGCCCACTGCCATTTTTAAACCGCAGGCACACGTCTTCATCACCTCCACACGAATATGAAAGCAGTGTGACTCTGAACAGAATGGCATCAGTATTTCTCTGCTTCTAATGATGCAGCACTGATGTATGCACCAACTATCCGAACAAGACACAAACACACTCACAATCCAAGCCCTCGACCTTGTGGTTGGTACCATCACACGCAGGCTCGCCGTGTTCTTTCACAGCTCCAATTGGATCGAGACTACTGCTCTGTTTTTTTGGACTTCTCTCTTGTTTGGGTTGGTTTTATGTGAGCAGTTCCCATTGTAAACTTCACTCGCCCCAAAGTGACGCCTTCGCTAGACAAAACCAACTTTTTTTCTCTGTATTGTAAGGTTAAATAATGTCTATCAATCTTGTGTGGTCTGCTTTGAAAGGAACACTGCACAAATCTGGTGTTTTATTACTGCTATTGCTAGGACTAAATTATTAGCCACTTTCAACTTGTTGATGTGTGAGATTGTCAAAACAATGTGACTTGCGCGTTGGATTTGGGATTTTAGCTTCAAGCAAATCCGCTCAGAAGGGGATTTTCAGCAGATTTACTTGTGGTCTTGGTGCAGTTTGAGTGCTGTGATTGAGCTACAGAGACAAAAATGCATATTTCCTAAAATGTGTTACAAAGAGTGACAGTCTAACATGGAATCTATAATTACATATGGATCCCAGTACAGGTATGTTAGTTTAACCAACCCCACCCCAACCATTAGATCAAATGACACTTAATGAGAGCTATTAGGAGTTAATGTGTACACAAACACTCTGACATGCACACACAAAGACATACAGTACTTGATGGAAACAGAAAACCACTTGGTATTTTAAAGCAGTCATGTCCTGTTAGCATAGTGGAAATTTAAGAGGGATATGATAAAACTCAATATGGATTCACAAATATTATAGCTCAACTTGTAGCGCGTTGGTGCGAGAAACACCAGGGGTTTCGCCCGGGGTTCGATTATCAGGGAACACACATAAGGTGCATCCCAAACTGCACATTTCTGCATTTTACGTCATTTTGTAGTGTAAGTAGTGCGAGTAGTGTGTCAACACTAAAACTTCAACAAAAAGTAGTGTACTATGAATACCCAGTCATTTGGGACAAAGCTCTCCTGATAAAATGTTGATCTTGAATCCACTGTAAGTTTGGATTGTTTACAAAATAATTTAGTTTAGAAGTAGCCTATATATTCACATTTTATGGTTAGCAAGGCAAGCCACAAGAAGTGTTACAATGAATTTACAATGTGGTGTGATAAGTGCCACGCATAAACCTGAGTAGTTTTGCTGTAGTGAAATGGAGGCAAAAACAATATGCTACAAGACACCAATATTCAATAAACAGCCAAATTGTGTATGTTGGCTTATGCTACAGACTTGTTTTTTTTTTGTTTTTTTTTAAATCCCTAAGTCAAGACCATACTGTCTGACTGTAATTCCTCCTAAAGCTTTTAAGCAACATCCACCAAACTTGGCACAGACCTTCAGCCTGTTTTGACTCAGGTTGCTATATCAGACTTACGTTTTTTCTGTAATAGACGATCAAAAATCCCCCAAATTCCTTAGACTTAGTTAAATGTTCAAAAAGAACTCCAACTGCCTAACTCTTTTTTTAAATGTAAACAAACAAAGCATTTAGGTCCACATCTACACTAATCAACTCTGTTTTCAGTTTCCTTATGCCATATTTTTTTAAAGTATGAAAAAATAACAGCGTATGTATTGAGTACGGAGAGCATTTTCGAAAGTCTTCATTTTCAGTGCTGTTCCAGTGTGGATGAAAACCGTAAAAATAGTGAAATGAATGCATTTTTAAACAAAAACATATTAGCGTGGACATGCACTTTTAAAAATGCTTTGATTTAGCTACATTTACGTCTTTTCTCCAGACCAGAATGACATTTTCCACCACCCAAAATGAAGCGTTTAGAAAATGGTCTCATTTACTGAATACTTCCGAAAACGATGCCTGTAGGAAACTGAAAATGGCATTTTCAAACGAAAATGTTTTTGTGTGGATAAGGCCTTAATCCCAAAGTATTCTTCGCTAAATTATTCTACGTTATGCTAAGCATCTGCATACAGGACATGTGATGAAAATATTATCATCAGCAGAGTGCTCGAGCACTGAACACGTGCGGCTCTATTTTTCTAACTGCCTGTAATTTGAATGCACAGGATGCGCATGCACCTGTAACTATTTGCACTAATAAGTGGGTCCACTAGGTGGCAACACTCACCATTGAGCAGCTGTTGCTGTTCAAGAAGAAGATGTACAAGATGGAGGTGGAGAGTGCATGTGTGAAGAGTTCAGGAGATAACTGCATTTGTGTATATTGAGTCCGAAGGTCTATGAAGACATCTTTATTGGCCTAAACTCCTGAAGAGAAATAGTCCAGTATCTCATAGCATTTGTTGCACACATACACCAATCGCCTGTGTATGCGTGCGCAGCTAAATTAAGTATATAGTACTTTGAAAGGCTGAGAGTTTGACTGGATGCAGATGCTAAGCGTTCACATCAAAACCGAAGTGTGCTTTGGGCTTTAATCTGCTTTAATCTATCTTTAACCTCTAAAATTGTATTTTTTTTAACTAGTTCAAACTTTCAGACAAGGCTTTTCTAAGCCAAACTCAACATGCTTATACTCTCTATATATTAATAATTATCTATATTAACAATTCTTATTGACAATTAGTCTCAAATACTATGCTTCAAAGCTCTATGTGGTTGTAAAATAATTTTTTTTTGTGTTTCTTAATGGAACAGTAGCCTATCAGCAACAACATACATGACATACGGTATGCACAATTTTGTTTTTCCTATACTAGCATTAACTTTATAAAAACCCTTTCCATAATTTCATTCAAGTGTTGTATCAGCATGCACTGTTATGATACAATAACAAGAAAAAACAGGTGCATAGGCCTGCTGAAGATTTCTGTCTGTGAAAACAACCCACATGCGTGCCAATCAAGAAGCAAACTCATTTACTGATCTGAGGGACGTCTGTCATGGCAAAATACTTAACGCTCTCGTTGTTTTACGCACTGTCATGCCTGTATTGATTCACAGCTCTGGGCTGTGCACAGCTCTCTTCAGGCAGAATTCATATGGGACCCATTAAAATCTATTAAATACACAAACACATTCATTTATTTCCTGGATATCAGAATGAGGCCAGGGTGGCAGACAAGAAAAAACATGACCCAAATGAACATTTAGAACCACCCGTATGTGGCATAATGAGAGCAGGATATATATATATATATATATAATAATTATTTTATGTACGAAAAAATGTTCATTGTCATTCTTTCAGTGATTTTTAAAACTATAATTTTGGACAAAGGAGACACTCTATCAGCTGTATGTCGACAATTATTTAGGGATTGTCTGAATGTGTGCACTGGTCCTCTTCCCTAATAACCTGCTCATTAACACCAATTTTAGGTTTAATGAGGCATAATTGTAAATTAGGCATTTTCCAATATAATCAGTGCAGAGTAAGAAATGTTGAATTGTTAAGAGGGCACGCATGACTTGCTCTATAATGATTTGTGTCAACAAACGCACAGGCATTGGCATGTGCTCAGAGCACAAGTGAGTTTTGACCAGAATAGTTATGTATGAAATATCAATGTCTTAGATTTAACATCTTTTTCTAGACACATTATTTGATTGGACAACCAAAAGTTTACATTTTTACATAAAAATCTATTTTAAATGAAAAATGACTATATTTATGGTTGATAATAACAGTATTATAATGTCTGAAACAAACATATATCATTGCTTACTGCATACTGATATTTAAAACATTCATCAAACATACTGCATTCTGTTTCATATACACTTTATATTAAAAATAGTAAGGAGTATACAGTGTATACTTTGCAGTATGCAGTAAGCAGTACATTAGTATTCTATTCCAAACTCTATGCCACTTTGAAGTGTCTAAAACATATTATTATTTTTTAAATACAACAGTTTAACAAAGAAGTATAATAATATGAAATAACTTATATTTCAGACAAAAACTGGTCAATTAGTTTGTACATTTCATCTCCGCCAGTGAAAATAATTACAAAAGAATCAAAAGCATCAAGCAAAGCTCTGCAGGTTTCAAATAACTGGTGTTTCATTCATAAACAAATCAGTGGTTTTGAACAAATCTTTCAAGTGAACAAATCACTTTAATTCAATTCCATTTTTCTGCCTTGAACAATTCAGGGTTTTTAAAAAAAATCAGTTGAGTCACAATTCGCTTGTCCTACCTACTGGAGTAATTATGCAATCTCCATAAAGGGTCACTCAACGAACCAGTGAATAGACTTAAAAATGTTAAAAACCTACTATTTGGTGAAAGCAATAAACATGGAGAAGACACCAATTACTAAATGTGGAGTAATACAAATAGTACAGTGTCCTAGTGATGGTGGACTGTATATCAGCACTCTTGGAATGCAGCTCGTCCAATCAGATTGGAGGAACGGAAATAACTGTTGTATAATGTTGAGTATGTAACAACCAGTACACTAGTATTCCATTATGAACTTATTTCTTATTTTATAACTTGTAAGTTCCTTCGACACATCTAAAAGCTTTGCAATGTAAAATCCTTAGGTGGTATTCTTAATAGAAATCTGACAGTGTACTGCAGCCACAGAAATGAAACAGCCAAGGCAGGAGCTTTCCAATATCAAATCATCACTAAATGAAAAGCACCGTGTAAATGGCCGCCAATTTTCTGAAACTTTCATCTGTTACTAAGCACAATAGCATGGCCTGCAAGCCTTTCAAAACTTCACTTATAGATAAGGCAGAAGTAGAGGAAGTCTTCAACATCAAAGACAAGGCCTGCAGTTGCTAGAGGCCATTGTAATACAATGAAGAATCTAGACCATATACAGCCATTGTGTCTAAGGGCCTTTAAATACAAGTACCATATGTGTTCATTGAGAATAGTCTGAAAGTAAAAGAGCGGGAGAAAGAGACAGAGAAAGAGAAAGAGAGAGGGAGAAATGTTGTTAGGGATGTGATGGCTTGAATTCTTTGCCAAGACTAAAGTATATATTTTTTTCATAATAAAGTGAAACAGCTGCTTGCCAGACCAGTTGGCACTGACAGATGTAGTAGTTTTTCCCCCCTCTATGTTTTATAAGAGCCATTAAAACAAGCTGATGCAGCACAATGGTACTATGGCGGAGCCTCTGTGCAGACTATCCTGACCAGACAGACAGCTTGTTAAGATAAACAATGAAAAACCATCTGGCTACCAATAGCAACTTAGAAAAGTGTGAAAACTTTAACGTCAACATGAAAACAAAAGTGACCCTATTTGTGGAACTTAATGCATGTTACTGATCTTATCATGATGGTGTAAGTTTCATATGAACGTTGTGGGGTGATGTGGAAATGTGGAACGTGGGAAAATCTACAACTCTTTTAATTTACACCTGTATTAAACAGCCTTTATAGGCTTTTCAGCTAAATTTAAAAGCACAAAACATTACACAACAAAAATATGCCTTCATAATATAATATAGATGATCTTTGCCTTTATATGTGTTTGTGTGTATGTATACGTGCGTGTGTGTGTGTGTGTGCGTGTGTATATATACACACACACACACACACACACACACACACACACACACACAGTATTTGCCCCATCCTGATTTTTTTCTGTTTTTGTGTATATCTCTTACTAAACTGTTTCAAAAATTCAAACCAAATCTAATATAAATCAAAGGCAATCTGAGTAAACAAAAAATACAGTTTTTAAATTTTAATGTTTTTATTGAAGCAAAAAAGTTATCCAATACTAAATGGGCTTGTGTGAAAAAGTTTTTGCCCCCTTAGTTCCCAAATCCCCAAATCTATGAAATTGCATTCATAATAGGGTTCAGCTGAACTAGACATACCCAGTCCTGATTACTTCCAGACCTGTTCAATCAAATAAACATGTAAATGGAACTTTTTCAGCAGCATGAAGTTGGCTAAAAGGTCTCACCCAATAGCACATTATGCCAAGGTTGCAAGAAAATCCAGAAATAATGAGGAAAAAGGTGATTGAAATACATCGGGCTGGGACGGGTTACAAATCTATTTCAAAGGCTCTGGGACTTCAAAGAACCATAGTGAGAGCCATTATCTCCAAATGGAGAAAACTTGGCACAGTAGTGAACCTTCCCAGAAGTGGCCGACCTTCCAAAATTCCTCAAATAGCACAGTGGCGACTCATCCAGGAAGTCACAAAAAAGCCAAGGACAACATTGAAGGAACTGCAGACCTCTCTTGCATCAATAAAGCCACTGTTCATGACTCCACTGCCAGAAAGACACTGGCCAAAACTGGCATCCATGGAAGAACATTAAGGCTCTTTTGAATTTTTCCAAAACACACCTTGATTATCCTCAAACCATTTGGGAGAATGTTCTGTGGACTGATGAGTCAAAAGTGGAACTGTTTGGAAGACGGGTGTCCCGTTACATCTGGTGCAAATCAAACACAGAATTCCACAAAAAGAACATCATAATTTTGGTCAAGCATGGTGGTGGTAGTGTGATGGTGTGGGGATGCTTTGCTGCTTCAGGGCAACTTACAGTTGAGGGAATCATGAATTCTGCTCTCTACCAGAAAATCTTAAAAGAGAACGTCCGGTCATCAGTCCGTGAGTTGAAGCTCAAGCGCAACTGGATTATGCAGCAAGACAATGATCCAAAGTATAGCAGTAAGTCCACCTCTGCTAGGCTCAAAAGAAGCAAAAGTAAAGATTTGGAGTGGCCTAGTCAAATTCCTGAGTTGAACCCGGTTGAGATGCTGTGGCAGGAACTTAAACGGGAAGTTCATGCTTGAAAACCATCCAATGTGGCTGAACTAAAGCAGTTCTGCAAATAATAATGGGCCAAAATTCCACCACAGTGTCGTGAAAGACTGATCTCCATAAAGATCTCCGTAAAGGTGGCACAACCAGCTATTAAGTTTAAGGAGGCAGTTAGTTTTTCACACGGGTGATATAGGTATTGGATAACTATTTTGCTTCAATAAAAAAAAAAAAGAAAATATATATATATATATATATATATATATATATATATATATATATACTGTATATATACACACATAGAAAACTGTATTTTGTATTTGCTCGGGTTGCCATTGTTTTATGTTATATCACATTTGAAGATCTCATAAATCTGCTAACATAGAGAGAATTTCTTCTGCAGTGGTTTCATTAAATCAGATAAAAAAAATCAATAAACAACACATGCACCGAGTGACCACAAACCTTTGATGAGGATCGATTGTGGCCTGAAAGAGTGGTGAATGTGATGACATGACTCATGGATGTGGTTAGTCACAGCATTATGTAATATAAGGTGTACTCACTCCTGGGTTCTCGGGGCCCGTCCACCGTGACCTTAATGGCTCTGTGGTAAGTGGCCACTTGCGGTGGGTTTGTGAATACTGTAATGGTCAGGGTGAAGCTCTTCCCTGTGCAAACACAAAAATGTTTAAGGGTTTTACTTACTGTTAAAGCAGCTGCCATACTCAGACAAGACTCCATAAGCTCCTTATTTTGAGGGATTTAAGGGGATTGAGGGATTGATTAAGATTTAATCAATTAGGAATCAGCAGTAGACACATGAATACAGCATAAACTTCCTGTTTTTTAAATTGTATTTTTTTTTTAAATTATGGGATAAGACTGTACATAAGGGTAGTGAACATAAAATGCATTTGGGAATTTTACATGTTCTGCAGTGTGACATGCTGTACTCCACCTTAAACTATTTTAAACAGCTTTAATTCTTTAAAAATCTTTTATATGGAACTTTTATGGCCCCATATAAATTTATAGGGCTGCATGGAATAGTTATACTTTTAAACATTCATTTGTAACATTGGAGAACCTTTTAAAATAAACAAGTGAAGGCAAAAGGGTGGTTAAAAATGGTGAAAAACTTAAAGGTGAAGTGTATAATTTCTGCGCCTCTAGTGGTACCAAACGGAATTGCACACATAAGTAAGTGTTCATTTGTGGGAAAGGGAATAAAAGTAATTCTTGTTTTAGTGCCTCCAGTGCCGGTACTCTAAATATTACAAGCCATGTTAAAATCATTTTGTAAAAATGTAGGTACAGTAAGGTGATTTTATGGGACAAGGTTGGTTTATGGACATGTTGTGTGTCAACTGCCCATAAAGAGGACCGTAGGCTGCTTGGAATGTTAAGCACAGAACTGTACCACGCTACTGTGTGTATCGCTAAAATTGACCTTCATATCATTTCCCTAACAAAAATTCCAGTCAATTTGTGCTCTCCGGTGGTTTAAAACAAGGGAACAAGGGATTAACATGATGCTCCACTGGTTCTTACTCATGAATGCCCCTGGTTTGCTGGGGAGACAGGAAGTAGTGGGCGAAATGCTTTGGCAATGCTGGGAAACAGCTGGCAAGACACATGGAACCTCAGCACCACAAATCTGCTGACACTGATTTCATAAAACTCTCCATCATAAAATATTGAAACAGCACCAAATTGCTCTGATAATGTAAAAATAAATGTAACATATTGGTAATACAATATATGGCATATCTTCATTCCCTTCAGTGGCAGATTTAGGCATGGGCGACATGGTCAGGGCTGACATGCGGGGGCGACAAGCGCAGGTGGCACGAAGCCAACCCAATCCAAACCCCCAAGCCCCCTCCCCCAGTAAATTGGGCATCTCCCCCAAGACATTTTGTTAGTGTGTAGGGTGCTGAAGGGGGGTTCGCCCAGGGCACCATAAAAGCTAGAAACGGAACTGGTTCCCTTAGAGTCTTTGGAAAATCAAATAAATCTCAAGTGTCAAAAATCATGAAGCTTTAAGAATTTAATATTTGGATGAACTGAAAGAACCTTGTTGTTTGATCTTTGTAAGGAGTGTGCAAGCTTTAAACAATACAAGACTTTTGTGGTCTAAAATACTTTATCCTTTCTCAGTTTAATATGCAGAGACAACATTTATTTATTCATAGGTTGATTCCCCCAAAATATTTAAACACTTTGTGCCACTTCCAAAACATTTATTTTCGTTCGAGCATCCAGACCAGCCCAACAAACAACATTAGCCCAACCAATGTGTGAGTTTGGGACGTGGTCTACCTGGACTCATAGAATCACATTAATGCAGAATACATACATTTTTGCAAAATTATTTTTACGTGGCTGTTGCACGTTTCCTGCCAGTTTCCTGGTGAAATGAACACTAGAGGCGCTACAACAACAATGACTTTTATCACTTTCACACAAATCACAATTAAAACGTTTAGCTAGACTTGGAGTTTATCAGTTGGTTCTCAATTATGCAGATTGGTTCGCATTTGTATCACCGTTCATCTGATTTTGAAGTCTAGCGACACATCTGAAGTATCTGGTTTAGCGGCGTCAAATGCACAGGTAGAGTCACAACCTCCGCTAATGCACCTGTATGGCTCTGTAGATGGACACGGCTCAATGGAGAGAGCAGTCCAAGGCAAAGAAGGGACATTTTTACTCGCAGACTGGTCTCGAGCTCTTAAACACGCAGCTCTGCGAGAATCAGTGGTTCTCCGATGTGGTTGGTTTTGAAATGTTGAGAACCACTGCTATAGCATATGACTTGTAAGGCAATACATTTTAACATTTGCATTACTTAACCAACAACATTTACAAGTTTGTTTGAATGCGATAAAATCGCACTGTAGTTCAACTGTCAGAGCGTTTCTCTTGCAATGCAAAGGAATGGGGTACGAGTCCCGAAGAACACGCGAGTCGACACGTGAGTTGAAAGAGTGACAGAAGCACCACAAAATTATGTGATTGCGTTTTTCATCTTACAATTGCTATTATGACACTATCGGTTATACTTAGGTTAAAGGTTCGTTAAAGGTAGGTTTTGTTGATTTATAACCTCATCTGTCTGGGAGAAAATTTAATTCGCATTCAGCATCACACAGTGTCATTTCACTTCAGAACTGGACAATCCGTGTTACAAAAGTGTTGCCTCAGTCTCGTAATTTTCATGAGATCAGGCTGGGCGTGGTTATCCGTTTGTCCAAACAATGGGAGACAGGGGGAGTGTTCGGGAAACTTGTTTGTAATTATTTTTGCAGCTCCGAATGACGACGTTGATGGTGCAGAATCACACACTTCACCTTTGATAAAATGATCTGGGCTATAGGCAAAATTCAAGTGTTTTAAACAACCTTCATAACTGAACCAAAATGATATAACCCACATATGACTGTTAGGTGTGCAAGTTACCGTCAATCGTATGAGAAACCTTAGTACAGAACGCACATAGACCTGTAATTTAATGAGTGCGTTCTTACCGGCAGTGTGGTGATGTGGTTTCAATATGGTGATGGCTCGTAACTGATAGCTGAGTACACAGACTGTCTATAATTATTCTAAGAATGTCATGTGTCCCTGTATGACCGCATGCATGTTACAAAATCTCCCTGGAGGACTCCTCCACATCACATTGTGCAATGTAAATATTAAATGATTAAGCCTAATAGAACAAAATCATTGGGTGACAATACAAACTCTCTCAATGAATTAAGAAGCTAAGCTCGTGTAAACAGAAGTCAGCTCATACAATTTTTAAAGGGTCGTGAAAATACCAGTCAAATGTTTGGATACATTTGACTGAAAGTATTTTTTTCATGATCTTACAAACCTGTTGATCTCATGCTTAAATGCTTGAAATTCATTTTGAAGACAAATTGAAATCGTGACAATGAATTAATTTCTTTACATAACTTAAATTTGAATTTATTCATGCCATATGTCATTTGTTTATTTATTTTTAAATGGATGCATTGGACAGAAATAATTAAGGAAAATCAGCCAACAACTGTCCAGTTTACATGGGAACTTCTTTTAATTCTGTTTATAGTAAAAAGCATTCCAGGATGCAACTCAAGTAGTTGGTTGACATTTTTGGTCAATACAAAATGAACAAACTTCTATCTGTGTTATTTCATAGTTTTAATGACTTTGTTATTATTCTAAAATGTGAAAAATAGTAATAATAAAGAATGAGTAGGTGTAATCAAACTTTTCATTGTTAGTGTGCAGTTAAATGCAAGTTGAGCAAATGACTCCTTTTCGATTCTCCGCAGTCAGCACAAACACAATGTTTGATAAATGAGAAATGGCCAAAAAACTCCTTAACCATCCTGGTTCTGAATACACATCCTTGTGGAATGTGCATGATAAGGGTTTTCAAAAATTCCAACATCATGAAAAGGTGGACGAACCTCTGCCACTTCGGCCCACAAAGCGCAGGTCATTGAAGCGGGCCACCTGGTTCTTCATGACACCTGAGGCATTCCTGAGCTCAGCTGAATAGTTCTCATCATTCCCAGCCATCACGGTGACCACCGTCCCATCAGGAACCTCTCCGAGGGCCACAACCTGCATAAAAAATACAATGACCACAGAATTGTTGCATTTCAAATAAATGTTTAATTGCAAACTGTATAGGAGCACAAATGTAAGACATTCTGTTCAACAGCTTGATTAGACAGGTGAAGTCTATCTAAAAAAATACATTTCTCAATATGCACGTTTATGCACATTTAACATGTACAAATTAAATAGTAATAATAATAAAAATAGAATAAAATGTCAAACAATTAATTTAAATATTTAACAGTGACATGATTGATGCTGTCTAAGTAGGTGTTTGTGGGAGTGCCTAGAAAAAAAATTAGTTCTGAAATAAATCTACCATAATAAACCATGAGATGGACAATCCATGCAAATTTGTATTATTGTACATCCTATTTTGGCTCTACAGGCTGTTTATGCTGTGTGTTTGTCTGTCATCATCATCATTATGTATATTTCTGTAAGTCTGTAAAACCTGGGTTACATTTAATTCCCTAAAGTATAGTTGAAATATAAGTCACCTTGTGTTGAACCAAAGGGCACATATTTGCATATGCTCTCTCAATTCTGTCTCTTTCATCATTATCGGCTTATTTGCCAATTACCTAGTTAAACACACCTGCACAGGCCTGACCAAAAACACATGAGCCAAGATTCTGCCACAGGCCAGTTACACATCAAACAGTGAATAATGTCAGAACAATTTAATAATTTTTTATGAAAAAGAGGATTAATATCACTGAGGTGTGATATTAAAAGGAAAGGTCTGTTCACACACTATTACTACAGTTTTAAGGGAACGATTGATTTCATTGACTCGGGGAAGCTATATAATTCTGAAATCATAAATATGCAAATAACAAAGTCAGCAAAACTGACTAAAATTAATAAAATTACCCTTTTCGTTTGAAAATTAAATTAATGCTGACATGTTCCTATAGGGATAGAGAATACAAATAATGGTTATCTAGCAAATACTATACTTTATATTTAAACAACACATTGTTTAAATGATTTGGTGAATTATATATTTATTAATATAGTTTAAATATGTTTTATTAATTAGCCTATTGAATTATTGTTTAATCATTTTGTTATTAATCAAGTGCATTACAGTTTTAAAGCTGCAAAAAATAAAATAAATAAATCGACTTGCACAAGTCTCATATTTTCCACTTTATAAAGTTATACTGACACAAAATCTAACATAAAACAGAAACACGTTATATGTAGCTATTATGTAGCCTATATATTATAGTATGGTGTCCGTGTAACTCGTATGACATGTCAGTCTAATAAATGAGTCTACCCTAATGATAAGAGGAGCTATCTGTTACTATGAAAAGCCCCAGGAAATTATTAAATTACCATACCTTAGTATTAGGCCTACTCGACCATTTATAATTTAACCACAATGTAACATTAACACGAATGAAAAGTTTAACATGTGGGTTTTGGAAGCTTTTCCAAACAACCCATCTCCGAAAGTGTAAAAACAAGTCCGTACCTTATAAGCAACCGGTAGGGTTTTATTACATCTCCAATGAGAAGGCAGAACCGAGCAGAGAAAGTTTGGACTGTCGGTTCGAACCAGTTCGGCGGGGTGGTCGGCGATGATCTCGGCCATGGAGCGGTTCTCTTGCGCACGGAGTCTTGGCACCACCGCGCCATCCTGCTGCTGCTGCTGTCCCGCGCTGGAGTTCACATCGTTCATCTTCACCGATACCGGCGGACTGAACCTCCGTCCGGCGCTGGGATCTACGGGAATGCGCATCACAACAGTCTAATTTAGCCAAAAAGAGGTAAGACGAGCCAGACTGCCCTAAAGACAAAAGTCTCTCCTCTGCTGCGAGTCCCTCTCCGTACGCGCAACGCTGCCAGACTGCGATGAGATTCGGAAGTGCTGCGGACTACACACACACAGACTTCAATTGGCGCTTTGTGCGCAGTCGTCATTAACGTTTTCCTGTATCAAAAGAATTAATTCACCGTCGCGAGAAGTACTTGTAAGGTTTGGTTAGCTTTCCAAAAATGCCATGAGATTGCGTGGATCTAATCATAACAGATTAGACCGATGTCTCGGAAATAATTCGGAAAACCTTTAATGCCACAAGTGGGACTGGAGCGCACCGGTGCGCAGGATTTTATAACATTTGAATAACACATATCATATTAACATTGATAATAATAATAAATAAATAAAACATCATGTTTATTTGATATTTTGTCTCTGGTATAGATCAGTGCTGTCCTTTTAAATTGGGCTACTCTTTGGAAAGCGCATGCATCACAAGATGAAAAGAGATCAGGAGGCAAAATGCTTCCAATGTGGTTGGCCTTTGAAGATAGAGATTTCTTTTTTGTGGTTCATATAATTCCAACTTCATGCAGTCATTACACTGATGCCACTTTTTCACATCATAAAAACTCAACTAGTCTGAACATTTATCTCCATATAACTATGGTTATTTTTATTATTAGGTATCAGGTTTGATTGGGGGGGGGGGGGGGGAAATGCCTCTATCAGTTTCAGACCACTTGGATTTTCCAATTGCTGAATAGATTAAATTACTGAAAACATAATATCATTTTTATGTTGTGCCTCAAATAAGTCACGATAAGGACTTTAGTGAATTAGTCTAGACATTTTTTTTTCTGTGCATATTTGCAATGACATTTTCATACACAGAAATTAGAAAAAAGCCATTAATGGTGACTATTAGGAGAAATTTACAGCAATGAATTGTGATGAACATGTTGTGGTTTTAGGATACAGGAAATCAGATTCCTGCACAATTTGGAAGGCAGAGAGTATTGTTTTTATATTAGGGTTAGACCTAATAATGATTACAATAATTTTCAATGATAACAACGCAAAATATTGTATAATAGACAGACCTTTTAATGTTTTTTTCTTGGTGCGTGAGCATGTATCGGAATGCGTATGCTAATTTCAACCCATAATCGTAAATACTCGAATGGCCCTTTAAGGGTGAGTTCACCCAAAAAGGAAAATTCTCTATCATTTACTCACCCTCCTGACATCCCAGATGTGTATGACTTTTTTATCTGCTGAACCCAAATTAAGATTTTTAGAAGAATTTCTCAGCTCTTTTGGTCCATACAATGTGAATGGGTGCCAAAATAATCCATAAGACTCAAGTGGTTAAATCAGTATCTTCAGAAGCATTAGGTGTGTGTAAGAAACAGATCACATATTCATTTATCTTGTGTTTTTGGGGATTCACATTCTTCATGCATGCAGGCAGAAGAATTTCTAGCAAAAAAGGACATGAATGTTGATCTGTTTCTCACCCACACCTATCTTATCACTGATTAAAACGCTGGAGTTGTATGGTTTACTTTTATGATGACTTTATGTCCTTTTTGGAGCATAACAATTTTGGCACCCATTCACTTGCATTGTATTGCACTACAGAGCTGAAATATTCTTCTAAAAATCATAATTTGTGTTCTGCAGAAGAAAGAAATTCATACACATCTGGGATAGCATGAGGGTGTGTAAACGATGAGATCATTTTTATTTTTGGGTCCCTTTAATGGGAAAAATATTCCCCACCCCAGCTTTAAAGTCAACAAAAAAGTGTTTGAACATCTTCACCGTTATTACCCAGGAAAAAATATACAGTTCATTGAACACACATTGACCTTAAGTGAGAACTTGCTCCAGTAGTGGGGCATGTTGTCACATAGGGTTACTTGTCACAATGGAACCTGCCATTATTACAATGGCACAGGATTCATGTGATCATTGGAGATGACAGGGGACTGTGTCCCCATCAACCACCTAAACAAAATCTACCCTCTCATTAAATCTACTCCTGCATTAAACAGCCTATTACAGGATTTTCAGCAAAGTTTTAAGGTTTTAACAATCAAATATTGTTATTGATACACTGTATGACAAAAGTATTTGGACATTCATTTGGAGACTTAAGTGGAGTGGAGTCAAAGAAAATCATTTGAGGGAGATATAATTATAGAATATTTTCTGAATCATAACATAGCTACACTTTTAACATATACACATTTTGTTAATCTACTGCATAAAGTGCAGAATGAATAGGCAACAATTTTAACACCCTTTGGGCAAAGTTTCTCTGAACAGTGTATCTACTGCTTTCCATGTTCTGCTCTGAAAGTAAAATACTTATGATCTATTGAGCATGAAAACATTATGGATTGCTGTAAAAGTGCATGGACTCTCTCACTGATACTGTAGATGGCAATCTCTCCCTCTGACTTGACATGCTAGTGATGAACCAAAGTCACAAGTGTTTCAGTATGTTTCACACGTTTAAAAAATATCTAAATAAAAGGTGCATCATTTTGATGGGAATGCATGAATAACCAGTAAACAAAATAAGGTATGAATAAGGCATCTAATTATTCTTGGCAAAACTGTGAGAGAAAGCATAAACCAGAGGACGTCAAACCAGCGACACCTGTCAATCAGAATTCCGTCAGATGTTTCTGTCTTTACCCTTCTCCTTTGGTTATTAGATTTTATTGTAATCTTTTAGTACAACAAAAATGAAAAGATGCTTAGACTGAGTTCCTGAAGAAGAAAGTAAGGACTTGGAACTTGAACCTAAAGCACTGTATATAATGTAAACAGTTATCTCTTAGCAAAACAGTATGACCTTTAGGTAAGAATACTGCCAGTGAAAATGTAGACAAACCTACTCATTCTTTATCACTATATATATATTAGAATAATAGTAAGGTAATCAAAACTATGCAATAACACAAATGGGAGTAAATTGTAAACCCACATTTGGTTTTCATTCACTGAAAGTGTATGAAATGAAACAATTTATAGCTGGAGATACATTAAGAGCCCCATGTCTTTGGGATTTAACCATATAGGGCCTTAAAAATGATGATACAAACAAATGAGTTTGTTCTGAACCAGAATGTAAAAGGATATTAAGATATCTTTAATACTTCTGGAGTTATAGGGACTCCATCCTTGGAAAAATTACACCCCCACCACACACATTTTTTGGTGTCACACCATTGGCATATAGTGCATCATGGGAGGTTGATCTCAACTGATTTTAGTTATGGGAATACCCACCTCTTTGTAAAAAAAATAATAATTATGAAGCTGCCACTTTTCTAAGGTTATTCTTTTTTACCTGTATAAACTATAGTTTTGCTCCAAAATCATAGGTGAAAATAGTAATTTGAGCCCCCGCTACAAAATTGTGAATTATTCAATAAACAATGTTCCATGGGATTTCATATTTTCACCGTGATCATCATTTATGCATTTAATTCACCAGTAAAATGATCAAAAACTACATTTTGTGTGGAGGACCTCTAGTTGAGTTGACTCAGAATGACATTAGTAATTAGTAAAGTAGACAATCAATAAGTAAATGTTTTGTTTTGTCAAGAAATTAATATGTATTCACAATTTATATTTGTCTAAAACTAATTTTAAGACTTAAACAAAAGCCTTAAGATCAAAAGGTTAAGATAATGAGAAACTAATTCATTCAAGAGTTTCCAAATTTGAGATTTTTGGTATAAGTAGGCCCGCTTCTCATATAAGATACTATCAGTTAGTTGGCATGAAAAAATTAACAGTCAAACAAAATCAACGGCAAAATTTACTACATCCAAAAGTGATCATTATTGACTGAGAGCTGTTCGGGAACACAGATTTATAACTTACAGATTTGAAACAAGCAAATCCCCTCTTTCTTTCCATATGAAGCTTCAAAATGGGGCAAGTATCTGATATTTACTGTATGAAAGTCATGCTGGGTGGCATGAGTGGGTGGTAGTGGCCTCTCCTGCACAATGTGTGTGTGTCTTGTATGTGGGAGGGATAGAAAAAGTTTCAGGAAGCACTGACATGCATCTGGCACATCGTTAAGAGCTAAAAAAATTGAGCTTGAGTTATACAAGTCGCGATTGAATCGCACTCCCTCTCTGTTTCCCTGAGCAGCAAAAATATGTTCAAGATTGGCCGTCATTAATAAAGATCCATTTCCAATTTATAAAAAAAATGATAAATCAGAGTAGCTGCAATGAAAGTCACAAAAGTATTAAACAAATCCAAGTGAAAATAACTCTGTGTATTATTCAAACAGTAATGGATTTCAGGTTTGTCTGATTATTGCTCTTTCCATCACTGATTTGTTTAATAAATCTTGATGGAAAAGGAGATGATTTAGATTTTTCTTTTGGAGACAGTCCTGATAATAATTCCTCACAGATGGACACCATACAGTCTTCACGCGTGTAGTCAATCAGACACACGAGCAAATCGTGGCTGTCAATAAAACAATGTGACTGAATACATGTCCAAACAGAGAGGCATGTAAAATCATATAAAGTACAGACAGAATGATATCAAAGAGCATTTGTCACATCTGAATTCACTTTGCCATACAGTATGGCCACCATCTGCCAGCAATATCGGCACACAGCGAACGCACGCAATTTAACGTCGCTCCCTGTAAGTCCTCGAGAGCAGGACTCTGCCCACTTCTTTTTGGGCGTCTCGTTTGATCTCCTAATGAGCCAAGAGGAGTCCACACAGCTGGCTATGATGTGCTACAAAGATGAGGGGTTAGAAGCCATCCACCGAGCAAGAACCTGGGATGGCTGCGTGCTATTCTGAGCTTTTTGTCTCCAGACACTCAAGCTGGATCAGACCCAGCTCAAACATTGATGATGTGATAAGCCGAATGTAACAGAACCTTAAACTACTGATGGCATGACACGCTGAACTTGTAACGGAGTTGACAGCATAATCCAGTGCAGCTAGCTCATCAAACGGGCATTTGGGTTAAGTCTACTGAAAGAGGTCCTGTCAGGACGATTTCAACACAACCAGACAGGTAGTCATGCAAAAATCTGCCAGCAACACTTTTCCCCCTTGATGGTGATCCATGTTGTATTATAAGTGATGATACGGGACAAAGAACCCATTGTTGACTGTTAATGTAAACATGAAAAGACACTGAGCTCCAGGGCTTTAATGATATCCAAATGACTCCAATTCAGATTCATAAAGCCTTGGGATTATGTAACGTGCTACATGAGTGTTTTTCAATGCATTTTTTTTCTCGTCCCGCATTCTTTCGTCGGTTGAGAGGAAAAGTACAGCCACTTAAGTCCCTGGATCAGGGCTTCATTTCACAGTGGTGCATTTTTGAGACACTTAATTATGGCTTTATATGTGGGGAGCAATTTGATGGGGCTATGGAGGCTTCCAATTTTAAATGGTTACTTTCCATCCTTGGCAGGCTTCTGGAGAGAGAGCAAGAGGGATGGTGATGATTCGTACACAGAATCAGAATTCATACCCCTTACCTCACCAGGAAGACCTCCTTTCAACCCCTTGACTTAATCGGGAGACCATAATTGCTGTTTTGTCATTGACTGGTTAGTGACATCATTACTGCAGACCTTGAGGACTTTAAGGCCAGAGTTGCCAGAAAGACATACTGTAATATTAGCTTTACCAGAGCAAATTTCCCTCATATTATGGTCATATAGTCTGTGGCAAAATGGAAAAAAAAGAGAAAGGGGGGGTGATTTCCATTTGGAGGTAAATATCCAGGGAGCTGTGTTATTGGAAGCTACTTTGTAACTACTTCCCAATCTGCAAGCTTACAATATTAAGGCTATTAAAAAAAGAATATAGTTTTTTTACTTCAGTAATATGCAGTCATACATTTAATTAGTGTAACATCCCCTTATGAAAATGAAAGATGGTTTTACTACAGTTCCCATAGTTTAACCATTATACAGTTTTTGTAGTTAAACCATAATAGCAAATAAATACACAAATAATTAAATAAATACCATGGTGACTACAATAGGCCATGGTGACTATTGTAAAATAAAATAATGCAATAAAATAATGATGCTGCTACCCTCTACAAAATAACAGATTCCTCAGTAATTATAATTATTACATTATCATTTATGGTTATCTTTCCATCGAAAAAGCATGAACAAAATACATTTTATTAATAAAAAAATGTATTCCATCAATTAAAAAAATGCCACGAAAGTCCTGCTATTGGCTTGTGTATTGAACCCATTTACCTGCAGCGGTACCCATGCAAAGTTTCCATAAATTTCTGTTCTGACCAGTCGTTAGAGGACATTTAAAGATTTGCATGTCTAAAGCTGTGCATATGTAAAAACATATGTTGATGTTTTATGCTTCATTGTCTGTCCAAATGTACAAAAATGTACGTTTACAACATTAGGTACGAATCACTATGAATATGAAGGAGATGACCCTGAAATATCATGAAAGCGAGGGCTCTCTGTGTGTAGAGTGGTTTTGGATGAGTGCTGTGTTCTTTATGGCAGTTCAGTATGGAAAGTGGGAAAGGAGGTGGGGGGTTGTTTGGGGGGGGGGGGGGGGGGGGTGGTTGCTGTGGCGGTATTGGTAGTGTCCATGGAGGGGGGGGGGGGGGGGGGTGGTGGTTACGAAGACAATTTCCTTTTTGCTCTCATTGGCATGACTGTCTGCCGCCTCTAGCCTTCATGGAGGTCCTTAATTGAGATCACTTGTACATAAAAACAGGAACAAAATAGGAACTTCTGCGGCTTGTGAAGGGGGGGGGGGGGGGGGGGGGGAACGGCTGGTAATATGTGACAAGGGCTCCAATTAAATATCCGATGAGGGCTCCCATTTAATATCCATTTCACAGTGAAGTCAGATATATACAGTAGATGGAGGGTCATTGGAACTTTATTGTTATGGCGCTGGCTAGGAGTTTCATCATCCTGTGTGACTCCAAGTACATGTGTGCCTGATTGTGTATCAGAGTATACAATCCCTGATATGGTCAGTTATGTATAATGTATGTAATTATGTCTTCGGATGGCGTAACACTGATATTTTGATGAGTTAACCAATAAAATATTCTAATATGCCCCCTGAACTGAAATTGTCTGAACCTTAACCCTTTTTACACCTGGTATTAAGATGCATCTCAGGTATTCCGATCACATGTGGTCAGGCGAGACACATCGCTGTTTACACTTGATCACTCAAATGCATCTCCTGTTATCACTGGAGTTCAGATTTCAAGCGCAGGGTCTCTGGGGGGTATTTACACTTGGTCACTACATGCATTTTTACTGATCGGATTGAATAAGCACACTTCATTTACACTTGGTCACATCAGTTTGTCTCCGCCAAACGGATATAAATCAGATCTTCAATTCCAGCACTTTATACAAATAAAACAGAGTTCACATCTGTGATTATGCTAATGCCAGGCAGTATATTTGAAAGATGTGATTTATTATCTGATTCCAAGTGACTGCCCATTGCGAGTATTTTTCCCCTCAGAACTTGTCGTAGGTGAAATGCGTCATGCGCGTCAGCTGCGCGTTCAGTTTAAGTTTCATCAGTAATCTGTATCAAATAAATGAGGAAAAAGTTCTGTCTCCCCTACAACATTTTTTAGTTTCTTAATTTGCAATTTATTTATCATTTTTCTTTTGTTGACATAGCACTGTTTCTCCCAGATGCAATTGAAATTTTATATAAGCACAAACGCAGCAATTGAAGCAGAATTATGCAGAGTACCTGTATTAGCTGAGCTTCAGATATATGTGCTTCTTATCTGTTTCACTCCATGTTGAAATCAGGCACATGGAAAAATAAAATTCTATGCAGGTATATTTTGCTGAGCTTTTTTTTACAATTTTCAGATCTGATGGTTATTTATTTTTAAGGCCACACATAACCGGCAAAGCTTAAAATGTTTGTTTTAACACAGTTTTTGATTGACAGCCGAGGGATGGTGCTTTGCTTCTGTCCAGGATGCATCAGGACAGATTAGCATTTACACCTCAAATACAATGTGGTCACATTGTATGCGTTTTGGTAACATGAGTATGTGGTTTTAGTGATCTGATCAAAAAACATTTTAGACTCTGTTTACACCTGTATTGAGCATCTGACCACTTGTGATCGGACCACCCAAAACGCATCTTAATAACAGTTGTAAAACAGTTGTGAGAGAACCGCCGTGACCGCAGAAGTTCATCACTTATACACAATCCCATTGCGGTATGCTCTTTCATCATTTAAAATAATCATTTAAAAATAAATGAATGCAATACAATAATAACTTTTCTTTTAAAAAAGAAAAAATTCAGGTTACAGTATGACACTTAATTGAATGGGACTATTTTTGGAGGGTTTAAAGGCAAAAATGTGAGACTTATAATTTTATATTAACACTTACATTATTTCATCTGTTAAGCCATAAAGTTGTTTAAATCATAATTTTTATGGTCGTTTTAGGGGGTATTAAGGGGGTTTAAATCGTGACTTGTTGTACAATTGCTATAACTTTACATAGAAAAGGTTATTATATGATTATATCACACTAAAATCATGTTAACATGTATATTGTCTAATGTTTATACTTTTGAAACAGTATTTTAGCATTTATCGATTGGTCCCATTCACGCCCATTGTAAATGCCTTGCTGTAACCCAGACTGTTGTTTTTTATAAGAAGAGGAGAAGTCAAATGTATTTTGTGATTATCAATATTATGCCACAAATGCTGTCAATTGAGCTTAACTTATATTGAACCCGGAATATTCATTTAATGATCATTAACAAGTATACTGTATATACTAAGTGAAACGCCAGCTCACACACAAAAAAAGTACAAAATGTACAAAACTATATTACAACATATTATATAAGTAATGTCTCAACAACATTTAAATAGTCACAAAATTTAGGCCATGTCCACACAAATATATTTTCGTTATGTTACCATAACAGGTAACATAGCAATGGTAAGCTGCTCAAATACTTTCTGTTTGGATCAATATCCGGCGGTATATTGACCAAACATAAAGCCATACTTATTTTTTACTTAAGAGACTTACATGACAAGAACATCACAAAAAAATGCAAAATGTTTTCAATATATTTGACATTTGGTTAATGATGCTAAAGACATCAAAAGACGATCTGGGTTGCACTCCTCAACAGATTGCATCCTGAAAAAAACAGCACCTATAGAAATTCACTGATTGTTATGTGGGAATGTTAAAGATGTTCGATAGTCAGGAAAAGTTAAAGTGCATATCCAATTGATATGTGCTGTGTGATTGAGCAATTGAGGATTAGTGATTTATTCAAGCAGAGTCGAGAGTCAGAATAATCAAGGGATCAGTCTAAACCAGACTCACACATGCACGTCTGGACAAGGGTTGAGTATCACCTCTTTACAAGGGTGTGCTTATTTTGGACCCGATTAACCTTCAGAATTCCATCTCACACTTTCCCCTTCCGCTGTGGATTGCACGGGTCTACTTCCTCTTTGGAACGGCCTGGCTAGTTGAAAAATATTTATAGTTATTACGCCGTTCTCATGTATCCACAGCCCGTTAGTTCTGTTTTGTGTGCAAGCTAAAACTAATAACAGATTTATGTGGGGGGATTTCACCTTGTCCCGCAGTAGATTGAGAATGATTTATTGGCTGTATAATGTGAACCACTGATGGATTGAGAAACCAGAGGACAACCCAAACAGGCAGGTATCCAGAAAGTGACTCGTAGGGGAGATATCACCTATCATCTCCCTGCTTTACATAGCCCTGGCTTTCTATCCCTGTTTGGATGCAGAATGGCTCATGCCCAGTTGTTTAAAGAAGTCTTGATGAAAAGAAAAAGGGAAAGGAATATGACCAGTGTTGGGGAAGCTACTTTGAAACAGCAGTGATCCAGGCTACAAGCGACTCATAATTCAAAGCAATTAAACTTCAGTAAAGCGACTCTCAAAAAGAATGTACAAATAAACTAAATTACTAATCAAAACTATATTAAACTTATTTAAGGGGGCAATATATTTTTAAATACATAATCTCACATGATATAATTTATTTTTGTAATCCAAGTATTTATCTGACTCAAAAACAAAACTGTTGAAAGCATTAAACATGAACAAATACATTTATTAACACAGCCTACAATAAAATTATAATACAGGCAAATTTTTAAAACAGTCAAAGTCAATTACTCAAAATATCATTGTGTACCTTACTATAAAATGCTACAACAAAGACATAAAATGGAACTTGATGAATCAGTTAAATGAATCAGTGAATTGTTTTTTAATGAACTGGTTTTGGGAAAATGATTCACTGTTTCATTTAACTCATTCATAATGAATCGATTCTGTAATCGAATCTGTAATTTGGTAACATCACTAATTTAGTGACTCACCAACATTGAGACTCGCTCATTCAATGGAGTTGCTTTCTTTTGAATGTAAACCTTGGGAAGGGGTAAAGATATAACCTGGCCATATGTGCACAGCAGTAGATTAAATTAATTATTCCAGCATGTCAAAAGTCTGTGGAAACAGGTGATTTGCTTGGCTACTGGACTGATATTTCTCTTGCATAAAAATAAGGCTGCCATTGTTTGCTCGAAATTGAATCATTCTCATGGGGAGCAGACCTGTCCAGCTCCCTATTCTTTTTTTCTAACGTTTCAACCAGAGTTGCTCGTTTGCAACGCTTAGGGGAAAATGGTAAAAAGTTTTCAAATAATACGTTTAGATTTCTCAGTCTCCTATTTTCGTGATGGTAACTGGCTGAATCCGATATGTGGAGGGGGTAATTGAGAGAAAATGCTACTGTGAGTGAGTATGGGGTTATAATACTGCCACAATGTCTTTGGGGTTTGTTTGGGAATATTCCCTTTCTGAACTGACTCCAGTCTACTGTGGATTATATCCAAACTTTTTGAACTCTCTCACCCTTTTACAGTATCCACTTCACTTAAGCATGCTAATTATATGATAAGTGGTCCCCAGTAGTTTAACAAAAAAAATATGTATTTTGCTATATACACAGTATATACAGTATATAATCATCTTGTGTCTGGTAATCTTTGTCAAAGTGAAAGCTTGTAAATTTTGGCGCAGGAATAAGCGGGAAATGTGTTGTTCATTCAGATGCAATTGGATGGACCTTATTCAGAGTAATGCCATATTTACACTGTGCCTGGAATTGGCAGTTTGGAACAGAAGAAGTCTCTTCAATTTGTTTGTACTTTTGTTGTAATTGGTGTGGATCATTTAGCTGACGAGACATTGAAAAAATCTTTCCGAAAAGTTTCAGTAGACAAAACAGACTTACGTTTTGAAAATCAGTAGTGATATAGGACCTTAGTACAACTTTATTGTATGCCACATAAAAAGTGTGTTCCTCAAGGTCTCGTTTGTAATCCAAATTTGTAATCTTTCTCTCTTCTGACTGTCACAAAAGTATCGCGAAGTCGGGATGTTGTTTCCGAGCGTTCCAGTACCCTAGGATCGGACAGATTCTGCAGACTCACCGACAATTGCCATCTCCTATCTGACATTTTTGCTTCGGCTCCAGTTTGTTTACTATCCACTGTGGCACGACAAGAAGTGGGTGACGTCAGCAGAGTAGGAGTGCCAGTGAGAGAACTACTGGCATTATCACACACCTGAGACAGCACTATTATCATCACACCAGTGAGGTTTTACAGGACTAGTGACACGTTGAAAGAAAAAAAGTCTGTTAACACTTGTTTAATCCATGTGGTTATTATTTTATTAAAATGACGATCAACAAAAAACAAATATTGAGAGTATGTCTACTTTCACGAGCCGTCAGATTTCCGCGAGCTTACATTGGAAAACTCTTGAGGAAAAACATGACAAATGTCCCACAGTGCCGCTATGACTTCTGGGACTTTAAATTGGTTCTTGCCCACTAATCACCACCTGATGCATCCTCGATATTCGGCCTCATCAAGAACACATCCGGATTATTTTAAGCATTATCTGTAGTATTGAAATTGAACTTTAGCAGTGGATGATGACGATGAATGAATCCACGAGAATGTAAGAACACATAAGAACGCACATTGAGAAACAGCCCTGGGTTTGGATGCTGCGTTGAAACTGGGAAGTAATCACGTTCGCATAATCAGTGATGAGAGCGATTTGGAAGTTGCATTTTTCCATGTAAAATAAACTTTTTACTCACTGATGGTTCAGTTTAGGTTCGGGGTTTTGGTTGAGCAGTACAGTTTATAAAAAATGCATTCATCTTGACTGTATCACAGCCTGTACAGCTGAAAACAACTCTCTTCACAACAGGCTTTTCTCCCCTACGTGGACATTTCACCCAGAAAATGGAGCTCACACATGCCCATGCGCCCAACAACACTCACCGCGTTGGCCACTGGGGGCAGTGTTTCGCATTTCATCAAGCACAGACTAAATTTAGTTAAAGAACCAACCTACTGTTTTCGATTCGATTTCACAGTGAGATTAGTCAGTGTAATCCACTCACATTTGGAATGCATTGGAATGTAATAGTGGACTTTTATATTTTCCTGTTGGAGCAAATGTTAAATACAAAATTAATATTAGCTGTGGTCTCCCATGTACTTCTATAGAAGTTTACCCTGTTATGGTTTACCTCGGTTAGTGTTAGTGGGACCTTTTTAGGTTAGTTCCAATAATATCTACAGATTTACTTCATATGACACTTTGCAGATGTAACATTTATTATAAAGTATAATACTCAGATATTATTGAACCCTTTGGAGGTACCACTAAAGTAGGACGGTATACACAACTGGAATGGGGTCCATAAGTTTGAAACGATTAATGACTTTGCAGCACATTTCTTGCAGCTGTAGTACCTTTGCTTGTAGTCTTTTCATTATGCAAGAGTAGGAGCAATTTTTCTGCAGCAGCTTGTTTACACCACATTTGGAAATCCAAATGATATCTAATTTAGGGTGTTTAAGCAAACTCAAAAGAATTGTAGCTCACGAAGGAACATTTGACTGACTTCCCAAATCCCATTGGGAGAATTTATATTATTGTTAATAGCAGCACTTAAGGGGCGATCTGCCTGTGGTTTGCCTGTGACATACCATTGCAATCTAGATATTTTTACAATTGAACAAAATGACTCTGATATTTATCTGCAGAGATCTCAGATGTCTCAAAATCACTGCATTCTATGCCTCATTTTATTTAACCTTAAACTTGGATGGTTAAACATTTATAAAACTTCTGACCATTTTGCACAGCCTTACAGTCTAGTACATATCAATTGTTACCTTTTAAGATGTAATACCCATTCTCCACACATCATTATAATTTGATTAATATTTTTTTAATAAAATAAAATATTCTGATAGAGCCACAGTGCCACACTTATTGGTGAAATCAATGTACAAATATCTTCCTTGTAGTTGACTCTGCATATTAAGCTAGAGTATGAGAAAGAATTTTAATATAGAAAAAATTTCATCAGCTTTACTATCAAAGTAGTATATAAATTATTTGAATGCTTTCCAATAGAGATGTAGTGATTGGAAAAAAAAATGTTCTCTTTATTATGCTCATTACGATTATGCAACACATCGAAGTCTTATTAAATCAACCTATTTCGCTTTGCTGATTAAAGGCCCTGGAGGCAGTTTAATTAACCCTAATTACACATGTTTTTATGTAGCTAGCCCCGGGGCCAGGGTGTCTGATCTTAATAAAACATCATTTTCACCCGTCAAATAAAAATAAATCACGCAATAAAAAGGAATACTGTGGAAACTTGCTCGCTACCTTAAATACAGTAGCCTTTTATTAATTTCTCATCAAGGAATCAGTGACTGGGGTCACAAGTCTGCTCTGATAGGGTCGCAGACAGCAGGGAAAAGAAAAAACAATACTAATTTAAAACAATAAAATACAACTAATCATATATCTGTGCATATTTAGGAGGATTCTTAATGTTAGAAGCTGTCCGATTAAAATCTACAGTATTTTGGTGCAAATTTTTAATTAGCATAATCGATTGAAAATTGTGGGTTTCAAAGAAAAACCAGTCGAGAACCACTGCTGTAAATAATGTCTCTCTGTCATTATGCAAGGAGCCTAATTAACTGATTAATAACCAATAACCATATATAGACCCAAACCCACAAAGGACAGCACACAGGGTCACACGGTATTGGTTTTACGATACCTCTGTAAGGTCAAGACGGGCCGATTTGAAGGCAAACAGCGTTAAAGTTCTGGCCCCGTCATGCTTTGGTTAACCGTACTGTAATTCTGAGGCCTTGAGGAGTGACCTAACAGTCATTTGGTTGTTGTTTACCAGAGAGATAAATTTCCTGTCCCTGAAGTTGAAGGCCATGGGCAGCACGTAGGCTGAATGTGTATATCAGTGGTAAAGTGTAGGTTGGCAGGAACATGTGGCTAGAGTGTGTTCACATATATGTGGGATTATATGGACTTTTCAAAGGCATTCAAATGACGGTCTGAATTCAGATCAGAAAGGGCTACTTTGTTTCCTCAGAGGGTCTACTGATTGTTTTATTTTCTTTGTGTTTATACACTTACATTTATGCATTTAATAGTTGCTTCTGGATAAGTGACTGACATTGGCAGCAACAACGCCAACACTGAAACTGAAAAAATGTCTTCAAAGTTGACTGAATATTGATACAGTGTGGCAGGATGAACAAGAGACAGATATAGTGGGTGTGGTGTCCGGGATGTGAGCGGCTCGGCTTCCCGACCCTACTCCCACTCTGTTTCTGGACATATGAGGATGGCAGTGTGTGCACACAAGGAGACAGAAGCCAGCTCCCCGAGGAGAGATGTGCTCTACGTTTCAAAGGCAGCGTTGACTGGGCTACATTCACAGTAGGTGTGCCTCATTATCCGCTGCCCAAACGAGGCTTATTATATTGCACCTCACCTCTCTTCTGCCCACTCCCATTGTGAGCCTGGCTGAAGGATGGCCCTCAGTGGCAGGTCGATGATGACAAAAGGGAGGGGCAGGTCGTTCCGCCACACAAGCCAAATTTTTACTGTTAGACTGTTAAAATATAGACCGTTTTCTCTTAATCTGAGCATAGTTGTTCAAACCAGTCTGGCAGTAGACTGCTTTAGTTATTTGTTTCCCACAGTTTATTACTTTTTAAGTAGTGATAATTGAAAAATTAGAATTTTGTCTTTTATAAAAGTTCTCACAGAGAATGTTTTGGGAGTTAGATAATGTTTTAAAATATGCAATTCTGCCTGTATGGAGTGATCCAAATCAGATATTTATGAGGTCCCTTTAAGGCTCAAGAGGACTTCACATTGAGCCCATTTACAGTACTGTGCAAAAGTTTTAGGCACTTGTGAAACTTTTGCATAGTAAGTATGTCTTCAAAAATAAGGCCATAAATAGTTTTCATTTATCAATTAACATACAATTAACATACAAAGTCCAGAAAACATAAACAACTAAACACTGTATTTGTACATCAATATATGCTGATAACTCCCAAAAAGCAGCTTATTTAAAAAATATAACAAAGCAAGAAAACTGGGTTTACATAAGATTGAAAAAAAATCAGTTATTCTCTGCTTTTAACATCAAACCATAAAGAGGCATGTGCAAAACACGTGCGCACACAGAACGGCAGATAAGGTTTACATGCAACGGGAAATCAGGGTAATTCGCAAAAATGTACCCATGTGGATCAGTTTATTCTTAAGCCGTATATGGCATTGCACTGCAAAAATTGGTATATTCTTACTGAATTGTAAAGCACTGCCCCCAGTGGCCAAAGCAGTAAATTACGTAGGGCATATGGGCACGAGTGAGCTCCATTAATTTCCAGGAGAGGTCGCCAAAAGCTAGTTGTGAAGCGAGTTCCTTTCAGCTGTACAGGATATAATACAGTCAACATGAATGCATATTTTATGGACTCTGCCCCACAACCCAAACCCAAAAATAAACCTAACAATTAGTGGAGAAAAAATTTAATGTTAGAGGGAAAAGTACAACCTCAGATTCATGCTTGTCACTGATTATGCGAACGCAATTACTTCCTGCCTTCCTGCTGACACAACACGCTGCTGGTCGAGCCATGTGGGAATTTTTCTGGTGAGAAATGTCGTATGTCAGTAAGTCGGCATAATGTCGCCGATCCTAGGGTACCGGAACTTTTCATTTATTATGCAAAATCTGTGTAAGAACGTTCATGTAAATGAACGTTCACTGATAGCAATTAAATTGTTAAAAGTCAGATTTTGTTTTTAATGTGGTAATCAGCATTATGCCATAAATGCAGACGTTTTCACTCAACTGCAGTATCCAACTGTATTAGGCGTTGAATCACTATCTGTAATTCTATTGGTAGTCACTGCGTCACATGCTCATTTGCATAAAGTTGAACTGTGTTCAGCTTTGTCGCACCACCAATTGCCGCTCATGTCACTGGAAGTCGCCAAATCTCATTGAAAGTTAATGACTTCAAGTTGCTTTGACACCGAAAATCGCCATCAGTGCGAATGCACAATTTGAAGATAGCTGCTTATGTAAACAGTATACAGCAGAGTCAATGTGAAAACATTTCACAATATGCTTTCAGATCCCCTGGGAAGTTTCTTGTTAAATCAGTGTTTTGATGTTCTGTTTCACTGCCTAAGAGAACAGACATTCCATTTCCCACATACACATCAAAACAACGTGCAGACATGCACGCCACCAACAAATCAAAGAAAATTGTAATTAAACTCAGTAGGATGTTTATTGCATTTGTTGTAAGTGTAAATGACCTATTTAGTCAATGCAAACCTTATTTTACTTTCAACAAACCAAAGTTGAAGCCATTGACTGAAGTTCAAAAATGTGTTTTTGTAGACTTTATTGGGCTTTCACTTTGTATCTCTTCTGAATGCTTGTTGAGTAAAAGTGAATTGGGAGCTGAAAAGAAGGGCTATGTTCTGAATATCATACTAACATTTTCAAACCACCACAGTATGCACAATTTCTGTTTGTCAAAAATGTACAATATTCAACAGAGGACACTGTGCAGAATATTGTTTCTCACAATGCAATGCGCTCAACCTGACCTTGCTTTTCCAGTATGATAAATGATCTGGAAGTAATTATAGCCAAATTCCCAATGCGCTTTTAAGTCCTCATGGTCACGTAGTGACTAGCCTCAATCCAAGTAGCGGAGGATGAATCCCAGCTGCCTCCGCATCTGAGACCGTCATCCCACGCATCTAATCATGTGGCTTGTTGAGCGCTTTGCCAAGGAGATATAGCACGTGTTGAGACTTCACACCATCCACCACTGCATGCACGCTCAACTCACCACGCACCCCACCAAGACCGAACCTCATTATAGCGACCACGAGGAGGTTATTTGATTTGACTCTACCCTCCAAAGCAACCGGGCCAATTTGGTTGCTTAGAAGACTCAGAGTCACTCAGGATGCCCTTTAAACAAGTGAACCCCAGGGGTGGTAGCCAGCGTCTTTACAGTTAAGCTGCTGCATTTACAATATTATTTAATGGGAAGACTGCATGTTAGTTTCCTGAATATTTTGCCACACATATTCAGACCCAATGTGCCAAATTCCAGACAAGTGCCACCATGAGGTGAATGTTGATGTTCTGAATATTGTCCGCTCTGTGCCTTTATGTCAC
Source organism: Moxostoma hubbsi (assembly GCA_032164185.1). Lineage (NCBI taxonomy): Eukaryota > Metazoa > Chordata > Actinopteri > Cypriniformes > Catostomidae > Moxostoma > Moxostoma hubbsi. Next base: position 5,797,370 of record JAVLUX010000022.1, on the reverse strand, counting down.
ATCCTAGATGATACTTTTCAAAGAAGTATGTGAACATTTTTTTGTCTCAATACTGTGATGGTTAGGGTTAGGTAAGTTTAGGTTAGGTCAGGGTTAAGTGCAGCGGTAATGAATTACAAATACTCAAGTTACTGTAATTAACTACTTTTCCCAAGATTTGTACTTTTTTAAGTAGTTTAAAAATTGTATACTTTTACTTTTACTTGAGTACTTTTTAAGTGTTGTAACTGTACTTTTACTGGGCTATTTTCTCATGACTCCCGTCAAATCAAATCACATGTAAAAAACTTGAACGATGGCTGTAGATCTTACACCAACTGTGGAGGATGCCTCAAGCAAAATTTACAGCAAAAGTACACAACATAACACCTAAAAGGGCTTTTAGCATTGAAAAGGGAAAATTGCCTGATTGTGTCATGTGAGTTTAACTTGCTCAAGCCAGATATCGGCATTAATCCTGCCTTTAATTTGAAAAAACTTATTGAGGTAAATTTAATATTTCTTCTTACTCGATTCTGTGTGTCTCTAATGTAGCCTGCAAATTAGCTATCTATCACTGAGATTATTGGGTTGATATGAAAGATTAATGCAATATTATCAATAGGGCTGGGCAATAAAATGATCTAGATGTTTATCTGAAAAAAGAGAGATTTCCTCAATCAAATTGTTGAGTAATGTTTTATATATAGCCTACGTTCTATATCTAGAACAGAGGTGTTCATTACATTAATCGAGATAGCAAGAACACCACTGGTTGGTTGATCTAGATGAAATATAAAAGATTGACTTTTTATTTCCTGATGTCTGTAGCTGCATGTTGTTTGATTGACAGGCGGCTAATGTTTGAATGCTAATGCAGTAACGTGCCGAAACTATCAAATACACTTCATAATTTCACCAGTGCCCATCTTGGTGAGGCATTAATGTAAACACAGTCGTTTATGTCTAAAGTGAATTTAAACAGTGGGACAAAATGCGTATTTGCAATTGAATTCAGCACTGTTTAGTAGGCTGTCATATAAAGGCCATTAATCAAACAATAATAACAAGGAAACGAGAAAAACACACTACTTTTGGCGAATAACTTGAGTAGCTTTAGAAGTATTCATGTAACAGAATAAAACAGTGATATTTTTAATAAAAATATTTGTTAAAAATATTGTTTGTTTTTTAATAATACCGACTCCTAATGTAGAAAGTGTGTTAATTGGTATAAAAAATTACCAGGAAAGTAGAGATGATAAAATAATTTATAATTATGATTAGCCTTCATAAAGATTGAAAAGTATCAACATTTGTAGAGCAATAATTCAGCAGAAAATTCACAAACCAGTCACAAACTTGTGAAAATTGTGCATCAAGCATTAGAATGAGAACACAACTATTTCTGGGCTTAAAAGATACAAGAACTAAATCAATGGTGAACACTGTATCTCAAAAGGAGGACAAGGATGCCTCCCATGTGCCTCCCATGTGAAAAATAATTCACTCAAAAATGAAAATTCTCTTATTTACTCACCCTCATGGCATCTGTCTATTACTTTTTTCAGAACACAAATTAAGATTTTTAGTAGAATATTTCAGCTTTGTAGGTCCATTCAATATAAGTTATGGGTGGCAAAATTTTGATGCTCCAAAAACCACATAAAAGCAGCATAAAAGTAATACATACAACTCCAGTGGTTTAATACATGACTTCAGAATTTATATGACAGGTGTGGTATGAAAAAGGTCAATATTTAAGTCCATTTTTGCTATAAATTCTTCTCTCTGCCCAGTAGGTGGCGATATGCATGAAGAATGGGAATCACCAAAAACACAAGAAGAAAGTAAAAGTTAAAGTGGAGATTGACTGAGCAGGGAGGAGAGTTAAAAGTAAAAAAGGAATTAAATATTGATCTGTTTCTCACCACATCTATCATATCGCTTCTGAAGACATGGATTAAATCACTGGAGGCACATGAATTAGACTACTTTTAAGCTGATTGATGTGATTTGTGGAGCTTCAATATTTTAACACTGATTCACTTTCATTGTATGGACCAAAAGAGCTGAAATATACATCAAATTTTTATTTGTGTTCTGCAGAAGAAAGATACACATCCAGGATGACATGAGCGTGAGTAAATGATGAGAGAATTTAAATTTTTGGGTGAATTATTCCTTTTCAAGCGTGATGTAGTGCCTGTACCAAACAACTTTTCCCATGCCTGCTCTACCTCCTCTATTGTGCAGGACATAACGAGCCCAGTGATCTTGCTTATTTAAATTTTTTTTGCATTCCTTGCATTGTTTTGAACATGTTTTATGCACAACAATAACGCTCTGTTGGCACTGAGGGACATTTAGACCCTACACATAAACTGATTTTAATGTAATTGTTTCATGCATTACGATTTAAAATGGTGATCAGTGTATTGAAAATAACTTTTTAATCTTCGCATTTCTATTATCATGTCTCCCATTTATTTTTTGGAATCAGATTCATGTAGTTTATCACAGATAAGTGATGTATTTTCAAATTTGGCATACAGTGTTCATAATAATGGGGCATAGGTTTTGCAACTCAGTACTCATGAGTAGGTTTAAATGAGCAACTCTTTTACTCTTACTTGAGTAGTTTTTAGGACAGCTACTTTTATCTACTCACACTATATTTTTGGGGAATTAACAGTACTTCTACTTGAGTATGATTTTTAAGTACTCTTTCCACCCCTGGTTGTGTAAGGGTTAATGTAGGGTTAGGTTTAGGAGTGGGGTAAGGTTTACAGTAAAACTACAGATTTGAATTAAAAGCAGGTACAATGCAACAATACATATGTACTTAAAATGTGCATTGCATCAAATGCTTAAGTACATATTAGTTAAAGTCACCTAAGATAAAGGGCTCTATTTTCATGAGCGTGCAAAGCTCAGCGCTATGCGCAACAACCCTGTGCAACGCCTTATCCAATTTTCGTGCCAGTGCGAAGCACGAGTGGGCATGGGTAATGGAACATCAAATTGTCTCAAATTATGTGACAATCAGAGTATTATATGAAAAAAAGAGATTTGTGTTAAACTATCTATAGGTCATGTTTTAATTTTCAATTATTATTATGTTTAAATTTACAATTGTATTTATGGTCTAATTTGTAAGGTATTTTTCCACCTGTTGTTGTAGAGGGATTTTTAAGTCACTGCAAATCGGGCCAGTGGAAGAAGATGGAGAGAGTAAACTGTTTGGAATGGTTAGACTATGATTTTTTTGACCACTTCGTTATTTTGATGATATTTTTGTTTCATTTAAATGTGTACTTTAAATTTAGAAATCGTTTTGGTTTATTTTTATAGTGTTTCAATAAATTAATGAAATATTTCAAAATCAACTGGTAGATGTGAAGTGCATGCCAATACAATCACTGTTAATACTAGCCATGATTTTGTGTTAGTAGATGAAAATGATTAACAACATTTTCCATGTGTATGAAAGGATTGTGTCACTGTCATAGAAATATGCCCGACAATCATCAAGGATGCATTTTATTGCACAAAATAAAGTAATTTTCATTTACGGGTGAGATTTCATCAGACCTACTTGCGCTTAGACTTGGCACATGCTTGCACAAAAATGTCAAAATTGAATGGCCATGCCCACTGATTTTGCGCGTATGACTTAAGGCATAGTGTTACGCTTAATGCTAGCGCTCTTCAAACAGGGCACAGAGTGAGTCCCAAAATTGTTTTGCTGCCTATTTTTTAGATTTTTCTGCATTACTCATGCCAAATTTTTTTTTCTTTCAAGAATGTCATCTTTTAATGAGCATTATATATATATATATATATATATATATATATATATATATATATATATATATATATAAACATCGGAAAAAAATATACATTATAATTATTATAAAAATTATAAAAAGTAATAAAAATTACTTTTGCTTTTAGTAACTGAAAACATGTTCATTATAGAATACGTATATTTACATTGTTTGTGTGAATTGCATTTTTAATGCATTTTTGAATTACTTAATAGATCTGGAACTAAGAGCGTCACGTCACTGACCTTTTTTTGAGTTTTCACTTCCAAGTTTCTATTCGATTTTCATGATCAGTAAATAAATGCAAGTGTGCAATGAAATTGAACCATTTGATTTTACATGAAAATTTAAGGCAGCAATTATATTTTTAGTGGGTAGACATATGTGTGTGTGTGTGTGTGTGTGTGTGTGTGTGTGAGTGTGAGTGAGAGTGTGTGTCTGCTGCACAGTTTTTCATTTAGTAGACAGCTAGTATTCCATTCTGAATATTGCTAAGATCCCTACCTCATGTTTTTCCTGCATCCCTAAGGACACTTCATACACAGCTTCATCATAGTGACATCAAAGGCAATTACAGAACACACTGCCAAGGTGTGCGCTCCCCCTTGCCTTTGTGTCGTGTGCATATTTCATTTTGGTCTTTGTGTAAGTGGATGTGTGTGTGGGATGCTGTGGGCGTGAACACCTCCCAGAATCTTTTGTGCCCAGTTCAGGGCACAGCGCAGGTGGCATGTCAGTGATTCGAGGGGCTTTTTACAACAGACAGAGGCCTTTTGTGTGCCGCGTGATTGAGCTATCACATTTAAATGTGTGGGAGGAAAGTGGACCAGGGCGATGAAGATGGGATAAAAGTTTCTTGCTGCCCACCTCAACCGAAGCAGATGGGTGGTGTCTGATTAACAGACTTGTCTCTTGTGACATACTACTACAGCAGCTCTGAGCTGCAAGGTGATCCTTTTTTCTTCCTATTCTTGTCTTTGGTCCACTCAGATTACAGAGTTGGGCTTGTGTGGGCGTCCGTGGGTAGACCTGCCAACAAACTAATCTTCAGGTGTGCAATTGATCTAACCCATCCATTTAACACCTTTATCCTCAAGGGGGTGTGTGGGCTGGTAATTGAATCAAATTAGGGGATGGTACTTGTAGTATAGAGATCCAAATTCCATCCTTTTTTGGCCTCTCATTTCCAGGGTTCTGCACTATATATTGCGTATATGTTCTGACCATGACAAAAGGGATCAGGTTCACGTTCTTGCGGAGTATGACTAAGTGCATTAATCAAATTGCTTCCTCCTTTTCTCTCTCATTAGTTTCTACCAGCTTCCCTGCCAAGATCAAAGGCTGATTTTAATGTGTTGGACAGTATAGCACATCCCACTTAAAGTGTAGAATAACTTACAGCATAATTTAGCTGTACATTGCAAAATTAACTCATCACTTATTTATCCGGTAGTGAGTTTACTGTTGGGAGACACCATGTTGTGTACATGGACTCTTAAGGCAATTTACAAATGTGTGAATATCATTGCATTAGATAGTGAAAGAGTAAAGAAAGTTGCATTCATTTGAAAGAAATTATCATTTAAAAGAAACTTTTCAAGAAAGATAGTACATGCACATAGTATAAAAACTACATTTGTTGTCAAACATACAGTAAGTGGAACATGTTCATAGTTAATGTGATGAACCTGTGGTTAATGTGCATCAACTTGAGAAATTGCAGAAATAAGAAAAGTAAGTTTGTTCTGAGAAAAGGTCCAGCATTGTTTGTATATGCCACCTGGTTTGAAATGCTGTGTCTAATGCAGAGAAATTCAGACATCTTTCACATATATTGGCCCAAAAAGGTACTTTTATTAGGGCCACTACATGTCTAGCTGCATAATTTGGTTCTGTTTATCGGTATAGAGGGGTGTTTTTTCATTTTTGGGTATTTCATGTTTTAGGGGTTGATGTTGATGTTATATGGTCTCATTAAACTTGACTGAAACTTCTACCAGGTCTTCATTATTTATTTTTTGTACTTTTCAAATGCCCTCTATATATAGATTTTACTGTTTTAGCCTTGACCCAGACACAGTTTTTCTATATTAAACTATGAAAATCCATTCTAAATATACAAATTCTTACATAACTATGATAATTGAAACAAAGAGTGAAATAATAAAAAACATTTTAATACTCATTGAATGAAAATGATTTAAGTTTTTCCAAAATTACGACTGACACAGTTGTGGCGTCATTTCCACCACATCAAACAATTTCCCCCAAAAGCATTTATTTTATTTTTTTTCAAAGGTTTGTGTACTTGTTAGCAACTCGACCAACGTGTCAGTTAAGAGCATGTTTGAGATGAAATATGAGAAATATGATGTTTGAAGAAAGCAAAGAAAAAGGTATATATCACATGTGAACATGTTTATTGGGCGCCAATCTGTAATTTTGCCAAATCATACAAAAAGTTGAAAATATATTTTTAATTTTGTGTATTAAGGATACGTTAAATGTTAGCTACAAAATTTATTCAAGACAAAGGAGTCGTCCATTTCATTTCAAAAACATAAAAATAAATAAATAATAAAAAAAAAAACAATTCCATCAGCATTTTTTTTTCCATAACATAATTCTAGTAAACACAAAACAGAATTTGAGATGTGCTGGAAATGACACTGTGATGGAATGTTAATGACTAAAGAAAAAACAAACAAACCCATAAATCTCCTGTGATGCTTGTACATACACTATTGGACATTATTACCAGACACATTTGTGAAAAACATTTTAACAAGACGACTTTCTACAAGTCCAAATTGCTAAAAGTTGAAGAAACACCCTTGTGCTATACCAACTCTAATATAACTTGCATGAAAATTAATTTTCAATTTCAATTATGAGTTGTAATAATATTCTAAATAGATCTGAATAGTTTTTATTTTATGGTTTTAGTCATATAAATGATATCTGTTAGTGACAATTATGTGTAGAATTGGGCAAAAGTGATTGAGGGAACCTTATAATCAATACATCATATTCATCAAAATATAAAATTATTAATGAACAACCTTTTACAGAATAAGTAATGCACAAAAAATCTGAACTCTACCTTAATATTTGCAAATGAATAGATCCAAGGACCATTCAATATCTAAAAATTGCCATAGAAATTACACGTTTGCTCGCCAGTTACAATTACATTGCGGTAAACATGTCTTATTTTTTTAAATGTCTTTTATGATATTTTTGAATGGTCCTCCTTTTCACAGTAGCTGCAACTCAGAGTTTGAGATTTTCCCCTAGCTTAAATTACCTATTGATGAGAGGGCTTCCCTGCTCTGGCCCTGCTTTGGAAAAACTATGTCTGGTTTGCTTTTAAATTGTGTTTTAGAAATGAAGGCCGGCAGTAGGATCTATGCAGGCAATGCCTGCAACACAAGCTGGCTTTTGATACTCATCTGATGTTACTCCTCAAATGATTTGGGATTCTTGGAGTATTCGGAATGCTCATGGACTTTAAGTTCTTAAAGTAACCAAACAATCTTCTTTTCTTTCATCAGGTCTTAGTTTTATGATTTTTGCTTTTTCTATCTGTCTCACATTCTCACTAAATGATAATTGCTACCATGGGATAATTGTCAATACTGTTGCTCGGTTTTGATAATGAGCTACAAAACATGCCCTGGAGAAACCTATAGCGAGTCTGTCTTGTGCCACACATGTAGACAATTACTCCACACCCATTTGCCATTAGGCAGAGTTACAGAGAATGTTTTCTACTTAATTAAATCCAAATCTCTCAGTAGTGCAGCCTGAATGAAATATAACGTGCCTGTTTGGGTCTGTGTTTTTTGGGTGTTAGGGGTTATCTGAGTTAAGAACTCTCTGGCAACCTAATTTTAAATATGTTAATATTTTTAGAAAAATGTGCAGTGCATCAATTCATAATTGATCCAAATTCGGCTTTCTGGTCTACAGCACAGTTTGCAGTGCAATCATTTAGGCTCTTCAATGATTAACTCTTGTTGTATTATCAGCATAGCAATTTGAGTGAAAACTTGATTTGAAGAGTTCAAATGAATTTCAGAATTTTGCAGTATTTGCTATGTCCCACTTTTTGCTTTAATGGCAACGATTGACAATGATTTGAGAATATTCCAAAGCATCTTTCCAAAGTTTCCATTAAGGTATATTCTGTGTCTTAATGGAAGCAAGGAAATCTGACATTTCTATGCAAAAGAGTTAACATGGTCAACGCCACAAATTTGTTTATAACTGATTAATGACTAGTGAATAGTGCAGCATCTGAATAGGTTCTTAGTAAAGTTTCTTTGTTTCTAAGTTTTTAAATGAAGGAATAAAAAAAAGAAAAGAAAAAAGAAATCCTAGATTTTCAATATGGTCACAGGCTTTTGGACTCCACTGTGCATGAGCTATAAATCCAGTCCACCAAATGCAAAACTGCTTCTTTATTGCAAAAATCGAACATTTGTGCAAAACACTTAGAACTGCAATGAGCCAAAAAAAAATAAAAAATGTGCAAAGAATTAATAATTTCAAAACAACTCAAACGGTATTTCTCAAGTGAGTTTGAGGTCTCAGGTGCATGGGCTTTTCACTGTTTAACAGAGGTAGTTCATTTGCACATATCTATACTAACCACAAAGAAGACATATCCTCCTTCAGCAGGCTCTATGATTTACCCCATTCCCTTCTTATCCTGGTCTAGAGCAGACAGAGGGTCAGAGGTTAACATGCTAATAGAAGGTGCTGATTGCTGCGAGTGACTCTTTGCATCTCTGCCTGCATAGAGCAGAGCGCTGCACACGTGCTGCTGAAGGAAAAGGCCTCGCACAGCTGTGTTTGGAAAGAAGACATTCAGACTTGAAAATTGCTTTTCAACATTGCTCTTGGAGGTATCGGCAAAACCCATATATCAGTTGGAATGATTGGGCTCTCTTACTTTCCTTTAGTTTGACATGGGAAAGTCATATTTCTTCATGGACAATATGGATTTGTGCTTGGAGTCTCCTGTTAGGTTTGTTTGAATAAAAAAAAAAAAAAAAAAAAAAAAAAAGAAGAATATATATATATATATATATATATATATATATATATATATATATATATATATATATAATTTGCATAATGTTTAGGTTTAAACCCTTAGTTTAAAGACACTTTTCTTTAGAATTCTTTACACAATGGGCCGCAAAAGAGCATGGACTTAAGCCACACTTACAATTTATGAATGTCACTGCATTAAATAATAAAATATCAAACCAAGAGGCTTTCATTTGACAGAAATTCAGCCCAAACACACTTTTAAGCAGAACATTCTCCAAAAAAGGAGTTTGTTTGGTTTAAAATGAATAATTAAATAGATAGATATAGTGTTCATAATTGAGATGAAAGTATTGGGACAAGTTTTGGTTGTCGAATGAAAGTAGTCTATGTTTAATGTGATGAACTACACCTGTGGTTATCTGCAACTGTAGGACACCTGTGAATCCATACATCTTTGAAAAATCACCTTGACACATTTGGTTAAATGTCATTACCATAACAGCTAAAAATAAGTTAATAAAAATAGATTAATAAATAAATAAATTGGCTTTGAGAAAATCTCTACCAATATTTGTTTGCTGATGCCATTGGAAAAGCAAAAGTAGCTGGAATTTATTATGGACAAATCCGGACACCTCAGTAGCACTGGATGTTTCTAAAGTTAAAAATAAAAAAAAATCTAAATTAAGTGAACGAATATCTAGTACATTTCTCGCGTTTTGTTGCTCATCTCGTGATTTCAAGGTGAATTTCTCTAGTGTGACTTATTTTGAGGATTGCTATACCCCACAAATGGGCTTACAGCTTGTATACGCCCATTTACTCAACAGTCCATGTCATATTTTCCTTTTTTTGCCTTTATATTGGAGTTCATACCCCTGCCTTTTGATGCACATCCAAAAATGTTTCAGTTATGATGAATATAAAATGACATTGGTTGGAAATCTCTCTCCAGTACCCAAGTTTTGCTACAATGCTTTACACCCAGTCAGGCTTTACAGTGGTTGGCCTCTTGGGGAATGTTTGTAAACATCAACACGCGATTGTTGTTTCTCAAAATGCACCTCCTTAACATCTACCACATGGCACGATCCAAAACAAGGTCAATAGGCACTTACCCCAGAAGAAGTTCTGCTGACATGAGGTCACAGAACTGAAGAGGCTGTTAGATGCCATGTTGGTCGCCAGCTTTGGTCAATTGGCATACAAATTTCGTTCCTTAGAGGTTGACGTTGACCCTTGATGCGTCTTAGGTTATTAGAATGCACGGTGCCAGAGTAAGATGTACAAAAAGGAAATGAAAAAAAACATCCACAAGAATTGTGTTTTGGTATCAACTATGTTCTTGACCACAAGTAATGACCAGTTATGGTGTAGGAAAAAAAAATGTCGCCTTTTTGGATAGGATAGAGCCAGGCACGCTGCAGTAGACAGTGCGGTTGAAGCGTACTTACTGGTCGGTGCGGTCCTCAAACCCGATGTTGACCAAGGACAATTACCATTGACGCACTGCCGGTAGCCAGTGCAATAATCCCGAACTGAAGTTCTGCGGTTCTGTGGTTGCTCGGGCTGAGCGAAGCCTTCACACAAACTCAAAATGGCATAAGCCTTTAAAAATCTCTTTTTTCCTTCCCTCACAACACTTTCACTGGAGAAGCAGGATCACATGCTTGTGACATCAATAAAGCTGCAAAGTTTTGTGGGCCAACTTGCTTCTGTGGCTTTTCGGCTTCTTTTTCTCCCCCCTTCCTCTGGTGCCTTCTTCTGTTTTCCTTCTTTCTGGAGATGCGTGGTTCACCGGCTCTTCCTGGCAACTCAGGAGAGGCTGTGGGGAGGGAAGGGGTGGGTGTGAATGGTGTGATGCTGCTACTCACCCCTCGTGAGTCATAAGGCTTCGGAGGAGGGCGTGAATGCTAAACAGCCTCCGTTTCCCTCTACATATGGATGACAGTGTGCTCTTCTTGCTTTCCTGCCTCCTTTCTACCTCTCCATCCTTCTGTTTCTCTTTTCTCACTTTTTCTCTCACCATAAGCTTGCCAGGTGACGTGCCACAGCCTGTCATTGCCGTTATGTCAAAGACTAACCTTGAGGTGATGTAAGGATAGCTGGTTATATTGTGGAGGCGTGCATCTTAAATGTTTAGCCTCTAGGATGTTACAAGGTGGCTTGCAAATATTTCCATGACTGATGTCTTATTTCTGCATTAGTAATCCTACACTAAATGCACTGTGGCACAAAAAACGTTTTGGTAACTTTGTTTTTGAGTAAACTGTGCCTTTATTCCTCAGAGACCCAGCATAGTGGAATCTCAACACTTGCTTAAAGCATTTAAATAATGAGTAATATTCATTAAATATCTGTATATGAAATATCAACACTCATGAATTGTAGACATTTTTTCTAAGCCTAGCAAAATTGCATCGCTGGGCTTCAGTGGTCAAACGTTTTCTATATTCACACAATGGAGCCATTTCAGTAAATCATATGGAAAACTATTTCAAAGTCATTTCTGTACTGTTCTGTCATTAAAAAAAACACTTTGTATTGAATATACATAGAGATGGGTTTACATAGAGATAGATTGACTTTACATAGAGATGGGTATTTTTTTGTTATTTTGATTGTACCAGCAAATATATAATCAGTATCAATAGTCCGTATAAGTTTTAAATAGTCACATTTCTTGACTGTTTATGAATTTAACTTTACTGCTTGAAATAAATAATTTTTTATACGCTTTGTGTGTTGAATTTCTGATTTTCTGTGTTGAATATTCTGATTCTGATTCTGAATTTTCTTGAGAATTCAAAACTTCCACTTACTGGTCATGGAAGTTCAGTGTTCACCAATGGCGAAATTTTGTAAAGTATGGTTAGAATAGGACGGCACCTTTGCCATGTGTCCAGGGACAATATCACACTGGCGTACACACTACAAACATGCAAAATTCCATATGAATGAATTATCAAAGTGATGTGGAAAGGACCTCTTTCAATACTTAACTATGAATCATTATGCGATTATTTGCGATTAAACATTTTAATTGACTGACGGCACTAGTTATACATATATCATATAGAACGTTGTTCTATAGTAAAAGTGTTTAGAGGTCATAAGATTAAGAAGCATTAGGAACAGTGTGAAAAGTAAGTGTTTATGAATGTGTGTGAAAATGAAGGAAAGTCATTGTTGCTGTAGCGCCTCATAGTGTTAAATGTGGCAGGAAAGTCCTGCGGTAAGTACAACGAGGCATATATATATATATATATATATAAAATATGTACTTTTTTTGTGCAAAAATGTTGGTATAATAACGTGTTTCTATAGGGCCATGCTGAAATACTTTTTGGGCCACTGTACATACAAAAAAATCTCTCTGGTATTTTGTCACAGTATGTGTGAGTGTGGATGTTTGTATGAGTCGGCCTCTACGTTCTCTAATTGGCTGGAAACTTAATGAGCGGTTCCTGTAAGAGGCAATATATTATGATGTACCTGTCAGCCGGGGTGTATTGCCTCCCAAACATGTGACAAATTGCAATCATGCATTATGACTCACTGATTTCACACACTATGCATGCCGTCTTTTCCTTGGCAGTTGCTCTGGGCAGCTTTGTGATCGTGCTTGTAGGTATTTGTTTAAACAGATAAAGTAAGCCGTTGTTATGAATGTATCGGACATTTGGTATGTATGGAATGTGTTGATATTTCCTTTCTTTGCAAATTCTACCTCTTAGAACAAAGAGATGTTTCATTACAATGTGGATTAACTTACTAAAAGTAGCAAGATTAAACTGTTTCCAAAATAACATAGCTTTTATAGTAACAAGCTATGACTAGCGGTATAGTGGATTAAAACAAAAATAAATTTAAAAATTTAAAAATTTTATGTGCAGTTGTTTTTGCGCAGATAGCTTTATTGAGTAAACTGAGATAGTCAGATTTTTTTTTAAAGTGCATTAGTTTGTTTAGAACACTAAAAGCGATTCACTGATTTTTAGCAAGGATTTTATGTTTACTTTTTTGTAGTCGATTATCTAGTTATATAACATATTTATATTTTTTGTGTTGTTTAAAGGGATAGTTCACCTGAAAATTCTCTCATCATTTACTCACCCCCAGGCCATCCAAAGTGTGTATGACTTTCTTCTGCATAGCATAGTTGATTTTTAGAAGAATATCTCAGCTCTGTAGGTCCATACAATGCAAGTGAATGGAGACCAGGATTTTTAATCTCCAGAAATCGCATGAATTCAGCAAAAAAATAATCCATACAATTCCAGTGGTTTAATCCATGTCTTCAGAAGCGATATGATTGGTGTGGATGAGAAACAGGTCAATATTTAAGTCCTTTTTTACTATAACTCTTCATTTTCACTTCCACATTCTTCTTCTTTTATATTTTGGTGATTCACATTCTTCATGCATATTTTCACCTAGAAAATATGAGAATTTATATTAAAAAAGTTTAATGCTTTTTTTTATGTTTATAGATTCATCAGGAAATTGTAGCTTGCAATGGAGCTAACTACTTTTTTTATTATAATATTTTATATTATATATATAATATTTTTTTTTTAGCTTAAATGTTTTTGTTAATGATTTATTTTAGTTTGGGTCTCAACTCCTAATGTTCAGCACAAGCTGAAAAACACTTTTAATTTATGGCTTGTTTTTGCCATCTTTGTTAATTATAATGTCAATGACTTTATAAAAAAAGAAAATCCTGGCATGCCCAGGGGCTCAAAGCTCATTATCAATTCCTGTGAAAATGTTTTCTCTCTATGCTCTCTTCACACCCATATTACTACTGTTACTAATGTTGTTTCTGACCAATTTAAATATTAGCTTCGTATTTCATAATTCAAATGGCAGTACATCTTACAGGAAGTATATAATGTATATTCAAAACCAATATGAGGACTTTTATAAACTCTGTTTTCCTTTGTTTTACGTTTTGACTTTTTCCACTTTTTGAGTCTGTTAAGATATCTTGGTATCAGTTTTAAAAAGCGTGACATTATCACATGCTTAATTTTTTCTGTATATTTGTGCAAGTAAAATATAATACTAAAGAATAAACAGTAACACTACAGTTTGTTCTATTTTGCACTAAATATTTATTAATTAATTAATTTTAGAGCTAATATCTAAAATGTGTAAATGGACACCACATATAATGACCAATTTGGCTGGCGCAATGTTTGCAAAATGTTAAAAATAAATATTGAAAAACAGAAATCATATATTTGCATGTTCAGGATTGGCTTGATTTCCTTCCCATTGCAGAACGAAATGAACAAGCATGTATAGTGATTTAGTTCCACATCTGTAAAATGCCAGGCTATTATACACTGAGGCCACCTCTGAATTAACATGCTTTTATAGGAAACAATCACCACTTGCAAGCAATTCATGTTGGCGGGAGCTGCAAATACAAATATTAAGCATCATTAAAGGTGGGGATCTACTATATTAAGATGATTTGAAAGATCTACCATACTTAAAGGGTATCATTGTTTACTCAGACTCATGTTGTTAAACCTATACTTTCTTCTAAGCATTACAAAAGGAGAGGTTAGGCAGAATGGTAGCCTCATTCACCATTCACTTCCATTGCATCATTTCCCCCCATACATACACTCATCGGTGGGTATATTTTCATTTTCTTTTTACTTCTCACTTCTTCCTTCTCATTTTGTGTTCCACAGAATTAAGAAAGTAAATGATGGCGGAACTGAGGAGAGGGACTCGAGAAATACTTTTCACCTTCAAGAAAGTCCAAGGAACACCCAAGGAACAAGAAACTCAATACATTAAGTAATATTTCCAAAAGGATGTTTATATTTGATGTGACTTGTTTGGTATAGTCCAAAAGGTATCATTTGAATGAAAGTTTTTCTTTTTGTATTTTTCTGTTGTTCTATTCAATGGTGAGTTTACATCTTCCTGTGAACTAGAGGGCATTTCTTGTGTGGTGTTTTGTTGACTGTTTTTGGAGTTGCAGCTTGGAAGGATAAACAAAATCACCCTCAGTGTAGGATGGGGTGTTTGGGTGGGCAGAGGGGAATGTTTAATATCAAATGGCACTCTTACAAGTAAAACATGCATTCAAAATAATTCTCTGAGTTTAAATTAAATCACATTTTTTAAAGAAAAAATAAAACTTCAAGAAATAGGGCAACATTATTTTGCTAAAGAGGATATTTTAGTTTGGTGGCCTAACCACTGCAAACTCAAGCAATTTCTTACTCTCTGCCATTTTAATCAAGAATCACATCCAGTATAAACATGAGTGTACCTACACAGCAGTTCAAAACTCCAGAGTCTCTGGGGAGCTGAAGCGATGATTTCCAAGGTTTCCTTCATGAGTCTAAAGGCTTGTTTGAAGGTGTGTGTGGGGCTACCTTTGTACACGTGTGTGTTCAGCATACAGTTCATCCATCAACATAGCAGAGATTCTTGATATATGAATAAGTTAAATGTCCACTTGAAACATACAAACTTTTTCCTCTGAAATCAAATAATGGCAAAAAAAAAAAAACTCCAAAAGGGCATTTTACAATGGTTAATGGGTGTTAAGTACAGCATGCAGCCAAAAACCAAAACCCTTTTATTCTGTAATTGTAATGGAAAAAAAGAAAAAAATGTTTATTTGTTAACTTCATCATGTATGGTGAATTTTGGTTACATTTTGTTTAACAAGACATGGAATTTTACAGTACAATATTGTGATTTTTATTTATTTATTAAAAAGTACGGATTTGATTTGATAAAAATGTCATTTTCTACGATTAATCGCAATTAATCGCAATTAATCATGGTACATGGTAAATTACAACAACCATTAGAAATTATAATAATAAATATTTACTTTATACTTTGTCTCAAAGAACTTGCAAGAAATTGGTTAGTCAAAATTTATTTAAAAAAAAATAATGTATATGATAAATTGCTATTTATCATATTTATTATTAAAAGTTCAGAACTCGCAGGCCCAAGATTGGCCGCAAACCACCCCTTTCTTTGGCACAATGAAGTAAGGGCTGTTGAACCCTTTCCCCATCTTGGGTTGAGGGACAGGCTCTGTCGTGCCCTTGCGAAGAAGGGAGGGTGGCAGCGTTCTCGGCCTGTACTGGATTAAAGCGGTTCCTGGTGAACTGAATCACGTAGCCAAGTTGGATGGACCTGGCCAGTCACCGCGACGGGTTGGTAAGCGTTAGCCATGCATCCCAGCCTGGGCAAGGGGCACTAAGGGGATGATCGTATCTGACGTACCTGTGGGTGGGGCCTTGCGGCAGGGGGGGAGCAGGCACCACTACGTCGAGGGCAGCTTTCCCCCGTTTGAAGAATGAATGAAGCAACCGCTTCAGCGATCGCAATGAGAAAATTAGCCATCCACAAATGCTGCCTCAGTGTGATCGCTGCCCAGACACATGAGGCAGCGCCTCTGGCTGCTAGAGGCGGCGAGATAACGATCGCACCAGAAATCACACAAGGACGGAAAGGCATCATTAAAAAGATTTGTATTTAAAAAGATGTTCAACGTCAATGTATGTGCTCTTTTAAGGAATATATTTTTTTAGCAGAAAATATACTCTTTAGTAGCACTGTCGAAGCTGCAGTTGGCATGCAGAAGGAGAAAAATCAGCTGGAATGTGTCGTATATCCAACAGCATACGCTTCTATAGAGGTGAATGGAACAGCAGAAGTATTCAGTTTGCTAATAGTACAACTGCTCGGCTCCGAAGACAAAAAATCGGAATTAATCCTGCATTCCAGCTCCCTTTTATACCCGTAGGTTCGGGGGAGTGGCATGCAAATTCCACTCGCCCATTTTCATTGGCCTTTTCTCAAAGATCCGCGGTGATCAGGGCTCTCAAGATCGACCCCTAGATCGACACAACGTCGAGTGAGTGACAGAAGGGGAGCAGAAATTGGGTGTTCCCAAAAGTACCTGCTTGACCCAACACATTTCATTATAATTAATTGATATAGTTGTGTTTCCTATTTTTTTTTATAAATATATTTGGCATTAAAATGACATTATGTAATACTTGAAACATTTTTTACTGTGAATTTCTGGCTTCCAGCTTTTTACCATTATTTAACAGGATTTTTTTTTTTTTTACATTGCCTCAAGTAGCTTGTTTTATAACATAACGGCAACAGCAATATGATAAAAGACACCTATCTTCAATAAATTATTATATTTATTTATTGTAATAATCACAATAAACAATTCTTCCACCAATAAATACATTTCGTTAGCTTAACTGTATGCCAGGCATTAATGATCAAAGGCTATTATCAAACGTGGCTTGTATAATAACATTTTATAGCTGGAAATGTACATTTAATAAAAATGTACTGTCAAAAGTTTACTTAAAGCTGAAGTGCGTGACGTTTTTGGGGGTTAAATTACTTTCATGTGTCCCAACTTAATATGCAGAGATAGCTATAATAAAGTCATTCTTGGGTTAATTTTATCAAACTGTAAACACTGTGCTCCTGTGTTTACACAGTAAATATAAATATGATAAATGGTCGTGGGTATGGGTATGGGTCAAAATGTGCTTATTCACCTTACCTGGGCTTAAGGCTAAGGACTGTTTGCTGAACACACTAAAAACCTTTGCTCAACATTAAACATTTCCATAGTTGGAAATGTAAATACTCAACCAATCACAGACAGAGAGCACTATATTGTCATTGTGATATTTATTTGTGTTGATTTACTAGTATGGATACAATATAAAAATAGTATATATCTGATTGTATTGTATGAGTAATACATTAGCCTTATAGAGTACATCCTGAATTGTAAAATAAAGCTTTAGCACAATTCTTCTGGCTTTGGAGGAACACCTGAGTTCAGACTCATAACTATATCTGCAAGTACCATTCATCTTCATTAAAGAAAAGCTTATGGCTTTTCCTTGATTAGTTTGCTGCTCCCAAGTCCAAAATCAGGTCTATTGTTTTGGGCCAGCAACATCTTATTTCTGTTCACTTCTGGGATAAAGAGATGTCGAATTCTCTGATGATCAGTGGGTACTGAATGCTCCCTATTCAGTCATTTTGCCTTTAGTGATGGTTTTGGCCTGGGCCCAGAACTGTACCTTCAGTACGTATTACTCAAATATTTACTCTGCTGCTATATTGAGATGAAACAAGGGAAAGATGATTTAATGGGCTCACCAGAGAGTCTACCTCTGTGCCAAGAATCGTGCATTCTGGTGGTCAGTTTAATCCTCAGAGTTCAGACACTTACAGACGTTTTTTTTTCGCCATAAAATATAATGATTCAACAGCCGTGACAGCCCGTCATCTAGAGTTGGATTTTAGGTAAGGAACACATCCTGTGGAGTACGGCATTTAACATTGGGCGAAAAAAAAAACCTAACGATAATCACGCATGACCGAATTCGGGATTTCAGGACTGAAATTAATTGGAAATGTAATTGGTTTGGATGACATTATGGTGTATTATATGACCACAAGTGAAAGATTGATAGATATCCAGGCATTGTAAGCCTATTTTCATTTTATTTTTTGATGGGGCACCAGTTGCACTCCAAACGTGGAATAAGACATCACTAAAGAAAAAAAATTTTATTTTTATTTTAGTTGCTCCTTTTGGAAGTGTAAGACCAGAAACATACTTTCTTATGTAAGTACGTGAACGCAGATGCAAACGCTTGTCGACTCATAACCAAAATGCACATACTAACATGTGTTCTTGCATTACTGTGGCGGTAACAAACCCTCAAGTCTCAATGGGGCGATAGAGTTACTTTCAAATGTCAGTACCGTAAAACCGAACGTGATGTTATTCCGATTACATGCTATGAGTAAATTGACTTTAACTTACTCAGCAATATTGTCTTTTGCTACGCTATTGTCAACTTTGAAAAAAAAAATACCGTAGCAGTGGACATTTCACACTTATGTCCATTATAGCGCCCCTAGCAGTGCTGAGAATGCAATGTGATTATGACAGCCAATGATGTATTTTTTCTTGAGAATAATGTTGATATTTTGATTTCAACTCCTTTTGTGTTTCACCAGAAAGAAAACAAAAATCACACAAATTTGCACCAACACAAAGGTGGGTAGACAATTGCAGCATTTTTCAGTTTAATACAAATGATTTTCATGAGGTGTGACTCAACTGAAATGACCAAACTGGCAACAACATTTTAGACAAACACATTTGTTTCTTCCTACAACAATTGTGCAACTTATCAAAGATAGAAATTTTCCCTTTTTTGGGGGGAGAGTTGTATTCAAAATTGGCTTGGCTCAAATATCTGAGGGGCCTCTTGGCTCAGTTTAAACAGGCATGTTGCTTGCCATAGTTAGGGCTATTTTGTCATTAAATTGTCTTTAATTTATTAGTATGTCCATTGGGTCTAAAGCTAAACACTATAAAGTTGGATCCAACATACATATTTGCCATTCTGTTTGCTGACTGTTCCTGGAATGACTGAAAGTGTCCAAATGGTCACGTGCAAGACATTTTAGACACCTTGGAGGTTTTTCTCCTTCACCCAAATGTCTCCATTCAACCCAGACTTACCAGACAACCCATGAAGTATTTTTCCTCATCTTGACAGTTATAAAGGCACATGGTGAATAAAGCTGGTGTTTTTATTTAGGTATGCAAAATGTACCAAGCTCCACTAAAAATAAGTGTTGGGGAATTTCTTGGTTTGGTTAACTTCTGCCTCTACCTCAAGCGGTGAACAGACAACGCTACCGAATCTGACCTCCTCAAGTCCCAAGAAATATTACGCTTCCTGTAATGAAACACAGCTTTTAAGCTGCTCACAGTTTAAAGCAGTGTTTGGAAGTAACTGACTAGAAGTAGCAATACTATTAACTTTTATTCTTATTATTTCTTGTTATTTTTTACTATTAGCCACATACAGCATTTCAGTAGTCTGACAGTACTTTTAATGTTCTCATATTAACGTAGCTTTACAAGCTACTTTTTCCCAGCAGTTACACATTTTTATAAGATTTAGCTTCAATGTCATTAGCTACTTTTTGTTAGCGCTTAAAATATAGCTCCTTTTCAAAAGAGTAGCTTGTGTTCATCTAAAAGACTGTACTTCAAGATTTAAAGTCTGAATTGTAAGTAGCCTGAATTCTGAGGCTATATATTTAATGTAACTTTCCCAAAACATGTTTCAAGCATGATTTCCTACTCTCTGTTGGCATAGCTAGGATTCATTTGAAGGGAAACAATAGACGAAGAAAGTTTTCCAAGTTTAGACAGTAGCTTATCTCTGTATGTTCTCGCCAGGAAATATAATAATCAATTTACAATAAGTCACTGTGGTCTTGACAAACAACGATAACTTTGATAGCTCTCCTGAATTTGAGCACTTTTCTTTGTCTCATTTCAGTTTGTGTCCGTGTCACATATAATGTTGCCGAAACGGTTATTTTTGTTGGAAAAGATTTAAGCTGGGATCTGATATTCTGGGATTGCTTGCTTTGGAACGTTAAGGGCAAACCTTGGAGGGCTACAGACTCCGGATACAGTGTTCATTTCAAAAGAACCTTCCATTATTGTGAACCTTTCAAGGAAATGTGTTATTTCATTCCTTTTAATATCTTCCCTGTTTTACGATTACACTCTTGTGTGTGGTCAATAAAGCAGAACTCACATGCCTCTTTGAAAATCTTCAGTAAGACTCGGAGTAGGATGAAATGACACCCAGTTCTTGGGTGGCCATAATGAGGGGCCATTTGACTTTTAAAATGGTTTCTATGCGTGACAATTTATTACACAAGGCTTCCCGTTTTTTTTTTCATTCTTTCTTGAATTTCTGTTTCGGTAGACTAGAGAATACTAATGTCCCCCTATGGTTTTTATTATAGATTTTAGTCAGCTGGTCATACTGAACTAAAGTTTGTAGCAATGTTAAGGGAGCAGTAACACTTGTAATGTTTAACTATAAAATCTTCAGCACTTATATGGATTTATACTTGCCGACATCTCTCATTTATATGAAAACCTTTTTTTTTTTTTCTTTTTTTTTTTTTTTACCTTAATCTGTTCAGCACAGTATAACCTGTTGTATTGTGTAATAGCCATATTTATTTTTGTTCATGTTTTTAAAAAAAAGAAAATGATTTGTTGTTACTAAAATCATTATATGTTTTTGCTAGACTTATTAAAACATATTAAAAGATTGTTCCGGGTTCAATGCAAATGAATCTCAATCAACAGCAGCTTGTGGCTTTAAAAAAAGCAAAAACAAGGTTACAGTGAGGCAAGCGAATGGGGACAATGAAAGTGTACGTACCCAATGTTTGGAGGTTTTAAACACAGACATGTGAAGCTTGTAATTTCATAATAGCACTTGCATGAATTCTACTGTTAAAAATTGTGTATTATTTGAAATTTAAATTAGTTTCAATTGTAATTTTTACAGTCATTTTAGGGTTTGTTGACATTACATTGTCATGGTAACGAAGTTGCAAAATTGGCTATAACTTTACACAGAAAAGGTCAGTACGTGATTTTATCACACTAAAATCATGTTTACATACATATACTTTATGTCTAGCATCTGTATGTATCTGAGTATTTTAAGGTCCAAAAATGGGCCCCCATTCGTTTCCATACCAAGTGCCTTTATTTATTTATTTTTTTTTAAAAGAAAAGGAGGAACAAGTCAAAATAATTTTGTGGCAATCAATATTATGCCAAAAATTTTGTCGATTGAGCTCAACTTGTGTTTAACCCGGAATATTCCTTTAAGCAGTATCACATGAGCAAAAGTGCTGCTGTTGATTGTTCGCTGATATTTAGTTCAACAGCATGAATGCTTGTGTAATATACCTTTAATACAACAGTTTTATAAAGCGGTTCAAATCTATTAACTAACATTTTTGACTTGGCTCAATCGACAAGAGTAAATATTTTTAGCATAATGCTGATTACCACAAAAAATTATTTCCCTTTCAAGGGCAGTGAACAGGGCCAGTCCATAAACATTGAAATATGTACTTTTTCTAAAGGACCAAAAACAAGATGTGAACATTATACGTAATAACATGATTTGAGTATGATCAGATCAGGGATTTACTGCTGTTGTGGCTCTTGCTAGATTATGGGGTTATTTGTGTTATGTTGTCGTGACAACAAAGTTGTAACGTTGGATATAAATTAACACATATAAGGTTAATACATTATTTTATCACACCAACATCATGTTAACACGTCAAATGTTTATGCCTTGTGGCTATAATTTTGAAACAGTGTGTATTTCAATGTTTATGAACTGGCCCTCTTCACTTCAATAGTAAGTGTCGTGAATAACAACGATTTTTGCCATTTTTTAAACGAGCGAGGGATGAGCCATTTCTTTTTGTGGTAATCAACATTAAATAACAAATGCGGTCAATTGAGCTTAACTTGTATTGAACATGGAGCATTCAAGATAACACAATCTGAGTGATATACAGTAAAGCGTCCCAGTGCTGTTGTTCTAAATATCAGCACTCTTTGAACGCCGTATTCTCTAGGGAAAAAACTGCACTTACAGTTTTTTTATTTACACAGTGTTAATGGACTAACACAGCTACTCCAATCTAATTTTTATGAATTAAAGCAAATGAGTGTCTCACTGCGAGCTTGAGTAGTAGCACTAATAACATTTACATGAACCAAATTGTTGGTTTTGTGGTAAATCAAATCTCAGATTGATCAGTAAACACTCTGAGACTGAATTAAGGAAGATGGAGAGATTGCAAGGAAAGAGCGAGGAAGCTGTTTTTTTAAATCTCTTATCGATATATTGGATGGCCTCTCTTCACACTCTAGAGAAAGGATGCTAAAAAACAGGAAGAATGAACTTACAAAAAATCTTAGACAGGTATAGATGACCTATGTAACGGAAATAAAAATGAGACTTTCAGATGTCAGGGAATGTTGTACTGTTGTGTAGCTATGGTTGTTGCTCATTCAGCAGATTCTGGTACACAAAAGTACGCCCCACACAACATTCATCCATTTGATTTTTATTCACATAAAATGAAATATGTCTTGTATACCTGGGTGAATGACTGGACACTTTACTGTCCCATATTTCCTCGGGACCTGAGGAGATGTAAAGGAGTCAGAGAGTCGGATGGCTCTTTTAAAAAAAAAAAAAAAAATCACTTTTTCTCCCCAATTTGGAATGCCCAATTCCCACAACTTAGTAGGTTCTCATGGTGGTGCAGTTACTCACCTCAATCCGGGTGGTGGAAGACAAGTCTCAGTTGCCTCTACGTCTGAGACAGTCAATCCGTGCATCTTATCACAAGGCTTGTTGTGCATGACAATGTGGAGTCTCACAGCATGTGGAAGCTCATGCCACTTTCCACGTTCCATGCACTGGGAGAATTTGGTTGCTTCGGAGACCTGGCTGGAGTCACTCAGCACACCCTGGATTTGATCTCGTGACTCCAGGGGTGGTATTCAGCGTCAATAGTCGCTGAGCTACCCAGGCCCCCCGGACGGCTCTTTTTTTTATTGTAAGTGCTATAATGTACCAAGAAAGTTATTCTGTGTGTTTAAATGGCTCTTGTTAACATAACCAAGTAAATTATTGTTGTTATTCCGACATATATTCAGGTTACGGGACAATGCCCACATTCCCAATTGAAGTATGTGACAAATAGGGTTAAGTGATATTTCATAATGACATTGCGATAACCAATTACATCATCTGACACCCCCAAACACCCTGCCCTGCCCTTACAAAAAATAACCATGGTTTTACTACAATAATAATAGTTTAACCATGACATTTGTACTAAAACCATAGTAAACACAAAATAAACCATAGTTACTACAATATTACTATAGTGAAACTATGTTATACTCCAAGAAAACATACAGTAGTCTCTACAATATTACTGTAGTAAGGGTAAACCATAGATAAGGGCTAAACAAATAGGATAACACAATTTAATTGAACATTAATATATACTTAATATATTCTAATGAATTAGAAATCAAAATTGTATATAACTGAATCGAAATATTGTGATAAACTGCAGCAATTATCAAAATATTTTGCTTCAAAAAAGAATGCAAAGTTCCTTTAAGGCTGTTTAGGGCTCAAGCAAATCAGTGAATCCTTTACGTGTGTGAACTAGTTAATTCACATGAACTGTCCGAACTAACTGACCAGGGACATGCACAGACATTTTGGGGAGCAGGGGCTCAAGTGGAAAAAAAGGGCACTTCTCGTAATTATTTATTTAGAATTTTTTTTTAAACAAAACGTTAAATATATTAACACAACCCTGACTTCCTTACCAATTAATTCCCTCACACTCACGCAATTGTTTCATAATCAACAGATTTCTACATAATAATCAGTTTACACAGAGACCATGGTCTTCTTTAGTATTCACTAGGTTTATCACAAGAGCAGGCAACAGCAAAGTAAACTATGCCACAATGTGCATGTTTTCTATGCTACAAGTTTCAAGTATATATTTAGAATAAATGACTGCACCAAGGAGTGGGACATAGTTTCACTAATAATTGTTTTATTTTGCCCAAGGCAATACATTGTTTGAATTATTTTGGTGTCATTGGAATTCATACCACTTCAATGTATGCAAATTAGCACATTTTAATTAGCTAATTTGCATATCAATGTTGCGATTGTGATGACTTTATTAGACACAAATTTTACTGTATTCACCTGTAGTATCTCCATTAAGTACAGTACATTAGCCTGTATGATCTATTGCCTTAGCTAAACTTTAGCTAACTTATTACATTAGCTTGTAGCTCATGAGTCATGTATGTTAGCAAGACACAAGTTAAATATATTTAAATTTTGGCTAATTAGCTGTAAAGTTAAGGCACTGGTAGCTTAGTCTTTTGTTCATCACCACTCACCTCCACACAAGCCAAGAAAAACACAAGGTGGATAGGAGCTGGGAGGGGCTGCTGTCTGCCTGTCTGCCTGTCTGTGTGCTGCACTGCTGGCAGAGACACGGAGGGGGAGAGAGAGAGAGAGAGAGAGAGAGAGAGAGAGAGAGGGATGGAGGGTATCGGAACTCGACAATTCTGATAATTCGATTTTTTATTCAATAAATATATTTGTTTGACAGGGAAGCTGTGCGCAAACAGGAATATATATATATATATATATATATATATATATATATATATATATATATATATATATATATATATAAATGTATTTTTTTAAAAAGCACCCCAGAAAAAAGGGCACTTTTTGATGCAATATATTCATTTATATATATATTTTACAGCCTAAACCTAACCATACCCATTTATTAAGCATATAAAACACGTAACAGGCAGATCAATTTAATTGCAAAATTTATTCAGAAAAATTTCAAAATTCAGTACAGTCCGATGTGCTCCCAGACGGCTCCATAACGGTGCTGTCATACCTCATTCAAGCATATACATGTCGCAAAGTGTCACAAAGACACTTGAGAGCCAATGAGCATTCGACTTAACTGCCGTAAAACCACTGGAGCTGGTCGCATAAACATACCCATTAACTTAAGACTAACAATTAATCTGACTAGCTAAAAATGTCATAGAAAGCCAGTTGCATAAAGTAAACTCACAGTTGTCTTTAGTAAGACAGTCTAATTGGCATTGCATTGTGGGAAAAGTTAGACAATGAACAGCTTAAAAAAAATGTCAGACTCTGAACGTTAAATTAAATTTTAATTCGCTGAAAATATTTGCTTATTAGAGGAACACGATGCTTCAAAATGTATTCTAATGAATAAATTCAGTACTTTTAACCCTAATAATAAAAAACACAAGACACTTTGTTACCATCATTGAAGTCAAAGTCTTCAACAAAGTCTGAACTCAAGCCCCTTTCAGCCCTCAACTCAAGCCCTCACTGGCTCAGCTGACAGTTATTTTCCATGGCAACATAAAATGTCAATGAAAGTTATCCTAGTGGTCTGCTGTCTTACATTTCGATCTTAAATTAGACCGATCTATGCTTTTATGCAACTGACTGAAAAGACCTGATAAGACCAACATTTTAGACGACTAACTAGTAAAAATAGTCTAAAAAAGTTTCATGCAACTGGCCCTGTAATGCTTTTTGGGGACAATTTTTGAATTTTGAAAATAAAACCAACCAACGCGGGTTGACGGTTACAGCGGGAGCGATGGCGCTGTGGGGGATGGAGACGTTGAATAACAGGCTTGAATTTGGGTCTATTTTTCACAGAAAGCAGTCTGAAGATTTGGATTATAAATAACAAATTTATAGATTCATTTTATTGTTGTTTTATGGTGCTTTTTGTGGTTTATTTAGTTTTTTGGCATATTCTGAAAACAGCTTTTGTGTCCCATGGCAAACAAAAATAAAATAAAATGCTTAATAAATGATTAAACGATTACAGTGCTTTTATTCATTTTAACATTTTAAAGTTTAGTCTTGGTTAAAGTGATGTAATCCTTTAAAACGTTGTATAGGGCTGCAGAAATCACACAGAACTGAATGAAACTGTCATATTATTATGTCAACTGCGTTAAATAAATTTGATGGCATTTAACTTATCTCATTGATTATGAATTAAATTGAATTATCTGATTAATTTTATGAATTATTCAATATTAATCAATTCAATCAGTACACATAAATGGTCTGCACTTATATAGCGCCTTTTTAAAATTAGCGGTATTCAAAGCGCTTTACACTGTGACTCATTCATCAATTCACACATACATTCACACACCAATAACGGCAGAGCTGCCATGCAAGGTGCTAGCCTGCCATTGGGAGCAACTTGGGGTTCAGTGTCTTGCCCAAGGACACTTCGCCAACCCTGCATTTAGTGGGCAACCTGCTCTACCACCTGAGCCACAGCCACCCCCACATCTGTACGTTTCCATAGGTGTTAATACATAAAATTATGACGTTTAGATAGTTACGATAGTTTATGTTTCAGTGTCTGTGCAAACATAAGAGTATGTACATTTGCTTGAACTAAACTTTACATAAAAATACAAACTAATTCTCATGAGATCACATTGGATCTTATGCTAAGTCAAAAGTCTAATTCAAAGAGTCTACCTAGATTTGATTCTAATGCTCAAGCAACACTTACCACATCTTGCACCACTATGATTCAGGGTGATTCCTCTGTGAATGACACCCCACATAAGTTTCCAGCTCACATATGGTTTGAATGCTGTAGTCAGAAGAAAATTGAGAGCTGATGAGAGACAGTAGTATCTCAGAGTTCTCAGTAAACCCACAAAGTCATTGGCAAATGTGAATAATCATGACCAGGCGATGTGGGGAGTGACTCCTTGTCCATCAGACACGTGGCTCTGGACTGTATCGCAGAGATTTTCTAACCAGTTCCTTTTCTGCCCAAGGTCCTTCATCGGAATGTGATTTACGAATGTGTGTTTAAAGGCACTGACTTACAATATATTACTCACGTTAAATGCAGGCATTGTAATTAATGATGGCATGAGTCTAATGAAGAATTGCTGAATGGAGCATTTATTACGATGAAATACAGTGACAATAATACTCTGTGCCCCAGTTCTTCACTTTAGAGCCTTACAAATGCCCATTTCAAGATTTAGTCACTGAATGTGTTTTGAGTATGCAAGTTTTCCTGTGTAGTTAATCACCTCTGTGAAATAATTCTACTGTCAGCTTTGTTTTATGAGTACATGCACAGTTGGCTTACTGCTCTTGTTTGAATCTGTAATGTGTGTAGGGGAGACTGGGGGGAATTGTAACACACTCGATTACTCCATTCAGAAATAACTGGACTGATGACATGCACAATACAAGTGCTCAGTTGGGTGAAAGGTGAAAAAAAACTATTACTTTTTTCTTTAAGTAAAGAATAAGCCTTATTAAGTAAAAATCTGAATTTGCTGGCCCAAATGGCCTTGCAGAAAAAGTATTTTTTGTTGAGACCTTATCTAGACATATGTTTTTGTATATTTAGGCTTTTGGTTACAGATGATACCAGATACAACATAACTGAATTTTTGCATTTTTTTACATTTTTACATTTTCTGAAGATAATGTGAGTGGTGCCTGCTGTACATAATCTACCGCCTTGATGCTAGAATCTTGTGGGTCGTTGCCAGGGCATTGCTTTGCGGTTGCTAAGTCTTATGCATGGTAGTTAGGCAGGGGTGGAAAGAGTACTGAAAAATCATACTCAAGTAGAAGTACTGTTACTTCCCAAAAAAATGTAGTGTGAGTAGAGTAAAAGTAGCTGTCCTAAAAACTACTCAAGCAAGAGTAAAAGAGTAGCTCATTTAAAAGTACTCATGAGTACTGAGTATTTAGTACCGAGTTGCAAAACACTGTATGCCAACTTTTAAAATACATCACTTATCTATGATAAACACTACATGTGTGATAGATAATGTAGCCAGACTACGCCACCCAATTGAAGAGCTGGGACTCTATTAAGTTAAATGATTTTAGCTTGCAAGTTCTTTTAATTCGGCGGGAGCAACACAACAGAATTACCCAAACAACAGTATAAATATATATCTAAAAAAATATATTTATTACAACTTCTAATTTCAAAGATAAAAAGAAAGGGCACACCGTGCACTCTCAATCAAACTTCAAAAAAACTGGACAGCAAAAGAATATTCGCAAATTCACTGGAAGTCCATAAACGGTTCCTCGCACCAAGTCCGTCTCGCTGCAAACAGCGGCGTCTACACAGCAGCCACCTAGCATTCACTCATGCACATCAACACACCACTCACACAAACAGAGGAAGAGCCGCCAGTATCTCCACAGTAGATAAACACAGCATAACACAACAAACACCACGATGAAATAACTTAATCGTGCAACATTCAATTAGATCATTGCAGTTCGTGAATATGCATATAAATAACGGTGACAGTAGACAAGCTGAAACTCTCCAATTTAGGTGAGACGAAGATCTTAATTCCAAACAAGGCAAGGCACACAGTTAACAGGGCGTCACTCACCAATAAACTGGGAGTAGACGAATCTAACTCCCAGTCCTGTTGAACAATGCTCCACCACACCAGGACAAACCAAGCAAAGCTCCAGGTCACACAGCAGAGAACAGCAGCGATCCGTAACGCAGCAGAGGCGGCAACAATCCAGCGCAGCAGAGAACGGCAGCAATACCAGCGCAGCAGAGAACGGCAGAAGTCCAGCGCAGCAGAGAACGGCAGAAGTCCAGCGCAGCAGAGAACGGCAGAAGTCCAGCGCAGCAGAGAACGGCAGAAAATACCAGCAACCACCGGATTAACAGCAAAAACACTTCAGCTTCAACGCGGGCAGCCAATGGTCCATGCAACAGTTGGAGCAATGAAATAAAATAAAAAAAACAATTGCGACTACCATCCAGCAATAAAATGTGGAGAACAGAGCTGCACAACAGAGTTCACGGGTCACAGACGCTGTTGTCAGTTCCTTCGCCTTTTTGAACCGTCTATGATTTAACATGGCAATTACCAACAGCTGTCCATCTACTAATCAGCTGTGATCCGGGCTTCCGAAAATTACAGGGGCATTACCCCACACTCTAAATCATAATCAAGAGTCACAAAAATAAAACGTGCATAAAAACAAATCAAAAAAGAACACCAAATCAAAAGAAACAAAGGAACAAACAGTGCCAAATACACACAAAAACACATAACATAAAATAGACCATAGGCTCTCCATATGACACATGAATCTGATTCCAAAAAATAAAAAGGAGACATGACAACAGAAATTAAAAGATTAAAAAGTTATTTTCAATACACTGATCACCATTTTAAATCAAAATGTATGAAACAATTACATTAAAATCAGTTTATGTGTAGGGTCTAAATTTCCCTCAATGCCGACAGAGCGTTATTGTTGTGCATAAAACATGTTCAAAACAATGCAATAATGCAAAAAATATTGTGAAATAATCAGGATCACTTGACACGTTATGTCCTGCACAATAGAGGAGGTAGAGCAGGCATGGGAAAAGTTGTTCTTTTTTTGTTCCATCCTGGATGTGTATGACTTTCTTTTGAAGAATATTTCAGCTCTTTTGGTCCATACAATGAAAGTGAATCAGTGTTAAAATATTGAAACTCCACAAATCACATAAATCAGCATAAGTGTAGTCTAATCCAATTAATACTTAGGTTAAGGGATCTGAATAAATATAGAAAGAGAATTCATTCTTCAACCAATTGAAATATGGAAAATGTGAAGAGTAATAATATGAATAGCCAGTTTATGTGTGAATTTTTGACTTTTTAAATCCTCAGACATGAGTTTTTGCTGACGGTCTGATAAATTATAACCTGTATCATCAGTTAAAACAACAGTTAAAAAAACACTACCTTCAGGTACCCTAAGTCACGATTTACTTTCATTGCGTCTTTTTTCAATAAAATGAAAGTAAATGGTGGTTAAGACTGTTATTTTGCCTAACATCACCTTATGTGTTCAATGGAACAAAGAAAGTAGATGAATAAATGACAACAGAATTTTCATATTTGGGTGAACTATCCATTTAACCCTCAAATTCATAACCTTGCTTGTGTGTGACAATTTATGTGTATATTTACAAAGTCGATTTACAAAATCAAACAAACAAACAGAACAGAAATAAATCACGATACTGGCACACTATTTTTGTGCACATTCCTGCTTGGTGTGTGAATGTCATTTAGGTTCTCTTTGTCCTTAGAGGAAGTTTTAAGTGGGTGGTTTGAAGACCAACTGTGGTGCAGATATATTTCTGGTTTTGCTGTGGGTAAGACACTCCCAAGCTTCTCGCCAGAACTATGCAGATCAAGGCCACGATGTGGAGTAGACTATTAACAGCATTAAACCATGACTTATTGAGGTCTGTCATTTTCTTGTTGCTTGGAAGTCATCTAATGGCGAAATTAATTGAGTTTTCTCATCGCATGTAATAAGAATCTTTTCCTTTCTTAATCCCATTTCAGCTTTGCTCAATGGACTGGCATAGCACACTTGACTAAACAGTAAAAAGAAGTTTGAATTCCAAATGCCATTGAAAGTGGGCAGCAAAAACAATAAAGTGCTGTTTAGACACATTGTAAGCATTGCAAACTGTGACCATATCCTGTTTTTAAAGGGATGGCAGTTTTATTGCTCTCTGACAGGCAAACTGAAATGGTACGCACTGTCCTGTTGGCCTTGTTAGAATCTAGCCAGCGTCTATAGTCATGCATTAGAAAGAGGGATTTTTAAGTGCTATCCGATGCTTGCGGTACAGTATGTGGACAAAGTGGACTTTTTTAGACGTGCCTTAGAATGAGTGCACAATAATTTTACAATTTACTGTGGTTAAGTGATGGTGCACTGCCACTGGTATATTTGATTGGAATGTACCATTCTATTTTTGTGTTGAGTTATGAACCGCACATCTCTGCACCTCTACCCCCTCCCTCCATCCATCCATCTATCCATCCATCCATAAATCCATTCATCCATGCATGAACTTGAAGGAAACTTGACTTCACACATTCACTAACAAAATCAAGAAATGATTTGTTTTTGTTTGCTTATGCCAATTGGTTTGATGTTTAGTTATCTATAAAATTACATTAATAATTTTTTATGTGTGACTTAAATGTCCAAAAATGTCCAAATACATTTTGGGACCCCTGTAGCTGTTTTAAGACCTCTTGGACATTGAACATTGTTTCAAGTCCAGTTTAAAATATAGGAAGCAGTTAACATTTTCTAAAGGAATTTTAAATACATCTTTTGCCATTTTTTTTTCCACTTTCTCAGGCAGTGCCAAAGAAAAGCAACATGCCGTGCAGCAATGATGTCTGTTTTTAATATTAACAGACATGAGCCTGATATTTTGAAACATACCAAAATAAGCAGTATTTCTATATGACTGGAGCCTGCCAATAGAACGAGCACAATAAGCAGTTCAATTGCACCACTAGGATTATTTATCTGGACAGAACATATATGTTATTTCTGAATTAACTGGCAGACTTCAAAATATTTAATGGAAAGGCACCAAACAGAAGAAACTTCAAAGGGTCTCCATCATCGCTAATACTAGCCTATATTAAGATTGTCAAGATGTTAACTTATATCAATCACTTCAACATAAATAATTTGAAGTTGAAGTTCATTAATGGTGCATTACAAGCCTTCAGTGAATGTAGCTTATATAGCATGACATTTTGCTACAAATCCAATTCGTAGTTACTACGCCAACATGCCAACTGAGAAAAATGAAAAGTAAAAATTCAATTTGTTATTGACATTTTTTTAAATTATATCATAAATATTTGCGATGATATTTGATTCAGTATAAAGCATATTGAGTAGAAGCACAAGTCAGTATAATTTCAAATTTAGTTTTTAAAATGTGTGTTTAATTGCTGATTTCCTGGTGAAGAACTACACTACCCATAATCCTAACGATAGATCGCCAATCAGAAAAGTCTCTGTTACCATGGAAACATTCATTGTGACAAAATAGCTTGCAGTGGGATTGTAATTCATTCCCTCATTTGAGTTGTTATGTACACAGTCTTGTACTTTTGTCAAGTCGATTTTCAAATATATTTTTGCTTCAAATCAAAGCTTGTGTTGTGAGTTACCTCAGAGATGGTTGATTTGGTTAATGGCACAGAATTATCTTATGTAGTACATTATGAAATGCCGAAAAAATGACTGGGAAAAATACTTCCGGAACCAAAATGTCTGAAAAAATGGGGTTGCACTGTTGGCACCCTCCCTACACTAAAAAATACATACGTAGTTTGATAAAGGCTATATCTGAATATTTGGTAATAAACTTAACTTAACAAAATATATTGTTTCTACTCATATAATCAATTACAACAAATCAAGTTTTATTTAGTGCCATTTTTTATTCTTTTACATACTTTGTAGTGCTTAAAGATTGTTCATTACCAGTCTTTACCTGTATGGTTAAATTGGACAGAAATTATTATGTTTTACCTCAAATCATATTTTTAATGTTGTGATTCACCTCGGAGCTAGTTGTTTTGGTTATTGGATTAAAACTCTTTGTTACATTTTTTTAATAAATCCCTACGAAGAAAATGAATGTGAAAAATATTTCTGAAAACAACGACATTGAAAATGTACATGATCATAGTCTCGCTCTGTTGAATCCACAGCTTTACATTTTCAGAATTTTGAACAGGGTGAACATGACAAATGACCATTAAGTGTTGACAGACTTTGATATAGACTGTAGACATTTGCACAGGAAACTTTTTAATGAGGTGCGCCATTCATACAACAAAAGCCCCATAATCGCATTAGTCCATAAATAATAATGCCCCTGTCAAAGAAGTTCCATTACTCCAGCCGTTGCCACTGTAAAGAGACTGTGGGTCCATTTTGGCAGTCTCGCTTTGTTTGTTGTGTTCGTTTCTTTCAACTCTGTGAAAATATACATCAGGCGTCCTGTTCATTTTGGAGTTGATCATTGTTAGTTTAATTGCAACCGAATCTGGCTTCATGGAACTATTTTAAATGTATATAATTTCATATATTTTTTTAAAAACGCAATTATCCCAGCTTGTATTGCTAATGCGCATGCATGTTCTAGAGTTGATTGACAGGCGATGTCTGTATCTAAAAGGTGATTGGCTCTTTTAACTGTAAGGCGTGACTTCCTTTCTACATCTGTTGACTGTTGAGTGCTACAGCATCTTGGTTGACATTCCAAATTCTCCTATTCATTTTAATAGAAGTGGCCCATCTCTGCTAAATATTCTCTGGCAGCAGTCTCGGCTTGACTCTGAGTAATATGGCTTCAATAAATTTGAGTGTCAAGTATGCTTGATTTATTTGAAGTGGAGGGGAAGACTTTAATATAAGACACATGTTTTCAATAGATAGCTGATGTTTGAACCGATAAATCACCTGAAGATGTAAAATGGCAATACAACAGGCAGCCAGTGATTTGTAAGTAATATAGGGTAGGCACACGATACTCTATTTCAGATTAATCATGGACAGTTTTTCCTATTGGTTACAGTTTAGATTTTAGACTGCATGCAATTCAGAGAGTAATTACAAAGCACATTGGATGTAAATCCTTGGAGATGGTGGGCTTATACACACATACAGTATACTGTATATATTACAGTGTGTGCATCTAACAGTAATAAGAAGAGTGACATCACTGTTTATTTTTTCATGCCTTCATTAAAAACACAATAACAGAGTATAATTAACTGGCACCTAATGCCAGAATATAAATATATATGCTTATATACTGCATATTTGAATGAATACATTTTTCTCAATTCATTGAAGGTATTTATTACAAAGAATGTTGCCATCAATTTGATATAGGGTGTGATTTTGTAAACTTTGGTATAATAATAATAACAATAATAATATTTAGTTTTATACATGTATACGTATATATAAATATATACGGATATGATGTAATAATAAATACATATAATTTTTTTTGATTTCTCAATTCAGACTTTAACTTCAAATTTGAAGTGTCATCAATTCATTCTGC
Source organism: Moxostoma hubbsi (assembly GCA_032164185.1). Classification (NCBI taxonomy): domain Eukaryota; kingdom Metazoa; phylum Chordata; class Actinopteri; order Cypriniformes; family Catostomidae; genus Moxostoma; species Moxostoma hubbsi. The sequence goes on along the minus strand of JAVLUX010000022.1, from coordinate 5,762,943 downwards.
TCTCATAAATACAGTACAGACTGTAAACAGGCTGGTGTATTTTTTGTGCTGTTTTCTGCTTCTTCTGTTTCACTGCAAGACAAACGAATGATTGTAGTCAAAGCATGTTTGCACAGAGCTGTGCCAAATCAAAAGCCACATGCACTAACAAACGCAGAAATTTGCAAAACTGTTATGAATTACGGGGGTTTCCTCTATAGACAAAACACTGGCAGAGCCTACAAAGTTCTGTGAGGTTTACCACACACTAGCTACTACAGAAATCTGCAGAACAAGACCATTTATTGATACATGCAGCATTGTGTATTGTAGGCACAAGGATAACAGAATACTTGGCCCAAGAGTTCCATTTACGAACACAAATTAAAGCTTACATGTGTTTTTCATTGGCATTTTGACCCCTCGAACCAATAAGGTTCAGATATAACATTGCTCTTGATTCAAATAATACAGCGTCCTTTTAAAATGAACAACTGTCATCATCTACTTATAAGTAAATACGTCCAAAACTTCACTGTTGCCAAGCAGTGTGGCATGAAACATATAATGTTAACAGTTTGATCTAATTCTATAAACCGTAGTGAGAGGTTTGGGGTATGCACGCCATCAAAAGAACACCATATACATGTAATGTACAGTAAAATGCCCAATATGATGTGTGAACAGCCAGAGGCCATAATGTGCGGATATTCCCTGTATATTTGGCTGTATAGATGTACTATACAACAATGTGTTTGCTTGACTTTTTATACTAGCAGTCTAGTTAATGGATTTGTTTTATGCATCTTTGCTAAATTTAATATACGTTTTCCTATTCTTCCAATGCATAGACTTGGCTTCAAAATGCCTCAAATGGGCGTTGGTTCCACAAATAACTTTTTATAGTGCTTGCAAGGCAGCACTGTATTGATGCTTAATTCAGCATTGCTCAAAAGCAATGTTTTGATGGCACCAAAGAGCCACAGTATCTACACTTTTCAGGGGAATTAATCTAAGAATGAACCAAAAAAAATAAAATAAATATATATATATATATATATATATATATATATATATATATATATATATATATATATATATATCTGAACAAATTGTAATGAAAAAAACAAGAACTTTTGTTTTACTCTTCAAAGAATATAGGCTCCTTTTCAACTATAAATTCTCCTGCCCTGTAGGTGGCGATATGCACGAAGAATGCAAATCACCAAAAACAAAAGAAGAAGAATGTGAAAGTGGAGACTGATAGTAAATAAGGACCTAAATATTGATCTGTTTCTCACTCAAACATATATAACCTCTGAAGTTGTTCTGGATTACTTTTATGCTTCCTTTATGTGCTTTCGGAGCTTAAAAAATGTGGTACCCATTCACTTACATTGTATGGACCTACAGAGCTGAAATATTCTTCTAAAAATCATCATCTGGGATGAGAAAATAATGAGAATTTTCATTTTTGGCTGAACTATTCCTTTTAGCACCCTATGCAGCAGGGTTTGGATGAACTATTCCTTTAAGATTGATTTATATCTCATATGAAAATAGATATAAACTCACTCCAATTTTAGCTGACTGTGTTTGGAGTCTCGGAACACATACTCAGATTTACAGCATGTTCAGTTCTTCCACACGTCCCTTGTTGAGTTTGAAAAAGGCCACCAGCTGTGCCCTAGAAGGGTTTACTTTAGGGCAGGCAACTTATATTTTGATGCTCTTTTTCCTGAAACTCTGAGTTAGACCATTTCTACAGTTTTCCAGCATTTGTGCCTACTCACCATTTCTGTGTTTATCTTAGTGGGGTCTCTTAAAGACAAATCTAGTAATGGCTCACTCTGTACAATGGCCGAAGTGCTTTAATATTAAATGTAGTTTGAGAATAGAGGAAAGACTGTGTATATCACTGGAAATGACTGGACACAGAGGATAAACACAACCATAGCACCGACATAACACACCAAACTGTGTATCCAACTCCACTAGAATGTGGGCAGCACACAGGGGCGACGTGCGGGTGGCATGCAAGGTTAATTTCCACACCTGTGTGTGGGTATTTCCTTAACCAAGAAGCCACATTGAAAAACTGCCCAAAAGCTATGCACAAGGACAGGAAACTTACGCCTTTCAAAAGTGTGCTTTTTCTGGCTGAATATTGATTTTATAACTTGCCAAACAATCTGAGTTCTGTAATCATATAATCACCCTCATGTCGATCCAAACTGTGGGACCTTATTCTGTGGAATACAAAAATTGAGACATTTATAAGAATGCCCAAGCTGCTCTATTACAAACAATGATAGTGAATGGTAACCAGGGGCTTTCCAGCTTAAAAAAGGACACAAAAGCACAATAAAAGCATCTTAAAAGCAGTCTATGTAACTTGTGCACTATATTACAAGTCATATGACAGCAATATGCGAGGAACAGGCTGAAATTTAAGTTGTAATTCACTGAAAATCTTGCCTGAGGGCCATGGCCACTATTCACTTTGATTGTATGGAAAAGAGCAGCTTGTATATTTTGTTATAATTAACTAATTTTGTGTACACAGAAGAAAGTCATACAGGTTGCAAAAGTGAGGGTGATTCATGAAATTCATTTTTAGGTGAACTTTTCCTTTAACTAAGAATTGTTTGAAATCGAACTGATTGAAATAAAACTGAAAATGCTTCCATAAGGCAAGATTTTCTTGTCTTTTATAAAGCAGAACTCATGTCTTAACATGCATTTAAAGATACAAAAAAATGAATAAAAAAATTCCAATTAACTCTTCCTCTTTCTCTTATTTATTGCAAGTTCAAAAGGTTTTACAAGTTTGTTGGAAGTGTTATGTTGCTTTTACAATTGAGGATAAAAAGCGGCAGGACAATGCACTTTTACAGTACACAAAGCAACAAAACCTGCAAAGCAAGACAAAGACTTTAAAGTTCTGCTTTGGTGGCTGATTCACATCCTGGCTGATTTCTGCATGTAGGCCTATTCACTTAAAATTTATTTTGTCTTTTTAAGAATGGCTGTTAAATGTCGCACACTAAGAAACCACCGTTTAATGACATCTTTTTTTTCGTCCTTATTTTGAAGGTCTCTAATTAAAGTCTACACAAGTGTCTTTAAATGTGGTTTTCTACAGCTTCAGATCATCAGGAAACAATTCATCACCTGCTAGCTGGTAGGCAAACCATTGTTTGAAATATTTCTCTATTTACAGAATACTGGTAACCCATTTCTTCTTATGCAATCAAAACCATGTGAATGGAAACTATTTTAGATGCCATCAGTTAAAGGAAATGTTCACCCAGAAAATAATATTCTCTCATTATTTACTCATGCCATCCTTGATGTTTGACTTTCTTTCTACTGCTGAACACAAATTATGATTTTTAGAAGAATATTTCAGCTCTGTTGGTCCTTGTTTATTTAAATTTTTAACATCCCCCCCCCCCCCCCCCCCCACCCTACATGCACGAAGAATGTAGAAGGGAAAGTGAAAGTGGAGATTTACAATACAAAAAGATTAAATATTTATCTGTTTCTCACCACATCTATCATATCACTTCTGAAGACATGGATTTATCCACTGGAGTTGTATGGATTACTTTTATGCAGCCTTTATGTGCTATTTGAGCTTCAAAATTCTGGCCACAGTTCACTTGCATTGAATGGACCAACAGAGCTGAAATATTTGTAAAACAATCTTTAAAAATCTTTGTGTTCAGCAGAAGAAAAAAGTCATAGCCTACTCATCTTGGGATGGCATGAAGGTGAGTAAATGATAAGAGAATTTTAATTTTTGGGTGAACTACCTTTAAACTGGAGGTCACACTTCTGCGACACCTTCTTAGATTAATACATTCACATTGATGCAAATTTTTTTGTGCAAGGTAACGGATTCACCCTGTCTTGAATAGATACACATCTGGGCAAGCCGAGACTTTTGCTTGTTCCTCTGTATAAAGCCATTCCAAACGTTTATGTCTGAGTATGTGTTTTGCTGTGGCGAATTAGTCTGTCAAATTAGCCCATGGGCTTTGTCAGTATTCCTGATGTCTGATGCATCAAAACATCACCTGAAATTACGTTTGAATACAAATTACATGTTAGTAGATGCCAATCGGTCATTAGCAGCATGCTTAAATTCATTACTATAGTAACTGTCTCTCTATGATAAATCTACACACCTCACTGAAAAACTCTCATGAGATTTTAATCATAATCTTGTGTTGCATGACAGTGTGAATTCCTTAAGTAAAGGAAAAAGGAGAAGAAACCAATCTAAACCTTGATAAATACAAAAGGGATAATTTAGTATCACCCTGAAAGAGTTTATTACATACCTACTTAACACATAAATAAATGAATGCACCTGAAATATTGATTTCAATTGTTTAATTATGAGCAATGATAGAGACCATAGTAAGACATGAAACTAGCACAGCTATGTAGCAAATTGGTTGGCTTGATAAATAGTGAGTCAAATATTAAACAAACATATTTGACCATAGAACCGACCAATCAGAATCAAGTATTCCAGACAGTCATGTAAAACAATCTTTAAAAGGAAAAGGGTGGAAAACAGCTTGTTGGGGAAAATACATTTGGTGTTGCTTGTGGAGGAGAATATTAAACATTATCTACAGCAAAGATCTGCACTATCAGCATTCCACAGAGAACTCATAACCTCATTATAAAATCTCAAGCTCTTCTAAACATTGGCAGAAACAAGCGGCAGATTGCAGGAATGAACATGCATGTGTAGACATGTCTTTAGACACAGTTGGGCTACTATTAGTTAAGACAAAAATGGATCAGATGATACAACAATCTCTAGACACAACAATATCATCCATAAGACTGCAATGTTAAAATCCATGTCTTCAGAAGTGATATGATGTGTGAGGTGTGGGTGAGAAACTACATGTGAAAGTAAAAATGTAGATTTAATTTAATAGATTTAATAAAAATGTAGATTATATATTTAATCAAAACCATGTGAATGTGAATAGTTTATGTTAGATGCCATCAGTTAAAGGAAATGTTCACTATTTATTTACTCCTCATTATTTACTCATGCCATCCTAGATGTTTGACTTTCTTTCTACTGCCAACACAAATTATGATTTGTTTTAGAAGAATATTTCAGCTCTGTTGGTCCCTTTTTTTTTTTTTTTTAACCATAAATTATCCCCCCTGCCCAGTAGGTGGCGATATGCACGAATAATGTAGAAGGGAAATTGAAAGTGGAGATTTATAATACAAAAAGACTTAAATATCGATCTGTTTCTCACCACAGCCATCATATAGCTTCAGACAACATGGATTGAACACTGGAGTCATATGGATTACTTTTATACTGCCTTTATGTGATTTTTTTTGAGCTTCAAAGTTCTGGTCACCATTAATTTGCCTTGTAAGGACCTACAGAGCTGAGACATTCATCTAAAAATCTTAATTTGTTTTTTTAAATAAAGAAAGTAATACACATCTAGCAAGTCATGAAGGTCAGTAAATGATGAGACAATTTTGGGGTGAACTATAACTTTAGATGAGCTTTGCCAAGTACCAGTCACATGTTTTTTCCAGAAAATTAAAAAAAAAAAAAAAAGAGAGAGAGAGAGAGAGAGAGAGAGAGAGAGAGAGAGAGAGAGAGAGAGTGAGAGAGAGAGAGGTATTTCTAATGTAAGACCAGATATTTAGCCATCGGAGTTAATTGCAGAGAATTTAGGGCAGGTATTATAGATTGTAGTGTGAATTTTGTGCTCTCCACCCTATTATTCAAGTGTATTAGTATAGGTCAGAGGTCACTAGCTGTCCTACGAACTGGACTGTAAACGTGGTCATGCTACTTATACAGAGCCTGCACCAGTAATACGCTAAATTATATGATAAATTCACTCCAGATGTGGCAATCATCCCCAACCTGAATCTGACAGTGTGCACAGCAGCAGCTGCAGTAACTTTTCAGTGATCAGCTCTCTCTTTTTCTGCCTTTCATACACACTCACAGATGGCGACACTGTGGATTGTCCAGAATGTTTGTGCTTTTTTAAGATATTGCTTCCATACCTGCTTTGCAAACACTCGGTGACTCTGTTTCCTTCCACTCTGCTGAAATAAAGACCGTATTAGCAAATAGAGTTTATTTAACCCCTTAATAGATGCACTGTGGTGCAAGCTAGGTGGAGGCCCTTCTCAATACAAAGCTTTGCAGCTGACACTTTGATTAATGTGAACTAACACTGCAATTACCAGTTTTGTAATTGAAGATCCGAGCCATGCTCTTTAGAGATGCAATCAACCAAAAGACACTAGTTGAGCTCCAGTGCTTGAAAAGCATGACTCTGTTGCTGCATTCAAGTCATGATGCAATGTCGTATTTACAAATGACTGCACAAGAATGGCACTAGCATGCCATATTTTTACCAGTGTGGAACTCTGGGTTTACTTTTAAACAAAGACTTTTCGAGTTGAGGGAGTTATAATTAAAGAATCATGGCAGAAGCAGTTTGTTTCTGTGCAAAAATAATATGTAATTGTGAATATTGACCATGCATTATTTTTTATAAGCATTTTGTGCACTGTTCATAAGGAATAGAGAGTGTTGGCACAATGTTAATAATTACTATTTTAGGGGGTCTGGGTAGCTCAGTGAGTATTGACTCTGACTACCAACCCTGGAGTCACAAGTTTGAATCCAGGGTGTGCTGTGATTCCAGCCAGGTCTGCTAAGCAACTAAATTGGCCCAGATGCTTGGGAGGGTAGAGTCACATGGGGTAACCTCCTCGTGGTCGCTATAATGTGTTTCTCGCTCTAGGTGGGGCGCATGGTGAGTTGTGTGTGGATGCTGTGGAGAATAGCGTTATGTCTCCACGTTAACACGCTCAAAAAGCCACGTGATAAGATGCGTGGATTGATGGCCTCAGACGCTGAGGCAACTGAGATTTGTCCTCCGCCACCCGGATTGAGGCGAGTCACTACTCCACCACGAGGACTTCCAAATTGGGAGAATGTATTTTTTTTTTTTTACTATTTTAGATTTGGATTAAAAAAGTAGTGCAGCAGATTACATTTCAAACTCTTTTAGTGCAGTTAATCCATTACAATTGCATTAGATGGGAAGCACATGTTTCTATAATAATATTATGTATGTGGAATACATTTATGTGGTTAAACATAACATTAGGCATATTTTCGTAAGCATGCAAAGTGCAGCACTACGTCCAAAGACTGTGCGTTTTGTCTTCTCCAAATGTTGTGAGAGTGCTAAACCTTAGCTCAATTTTCGTCCCAGCGCAAAGCATAAGAGAGCATGGGTGGGAGTGTTTGCACTGTCTGTGGGTGTACGCACGCAAATTGTGGCTGTATTTATGTTATCGAAGTGGTGCAAAGCACAATTTGCTATTTTCCTTAGAAACAGGTCATTGTGCTAAGACGTTTCAAAACCACATCTGTTTTCAGCACAAAGTCTAAATTCTGTCCCTACATTTGCAGTTTGGAGATTCCACCATCAGGTTTTGTAAAACAAAAATTTATGAGATTTGTGCACGGTGGCGCAGCGGTTAGCACTGTCGCCTCACAGCAAGAAGGTTGTGGGTTCAAACCCGGCCCCGGCCTTTCTGTGTGGAGTTTTCATGTTCTCCCCGTGTCTGTGTGGGTTCTCTCCGGGTGCTCTGGCTTCCTCCCACCATCCAAAGACATGCAGGCTAGGTTAATTGGTGTCTCCAAACATTGCCGTGAGTGTGTGTCTGTCTATGTGTGGCCCTGCGATGAACTGGTGACCTGTCCAGGGTGTACCCCGCCTTTCACCCAATGTTAGCTGGGATAGGCTCCAGCCCCCCGCGACCCTGTACACAGGATAAGTGGTTGATGATGGATAATAATAATATTTTTTTATTATTATTATATTTACAATTGTAGTCATGATATAATTTGTATTGTTTTTTTTGCCACCTGTTGTCATAGAGTAATTTTTAAGTCACTGCAAAAGGGGACATTGGAAGAAGTCTAATCTCCAAGAAGTTGGAGATTAGATTTTTTTTTTTATTATTATTATTATTTTTGATTATTTTTGTTTGAAGTGTAATTTGAATTTAGAAATATTTTTGTTTACATTTTTTTGTTTCAATAAATTATTAAACATTTTTAATCAAAACTGTTAATGCTAGCCATGATTTGTGGGTTAGTAGACTAAAATGATTCATAATAATTACATTCTCTATAAATTAATGGAGCCTACATCCACATCCTGAACCACATTTTCCACACTTATAAAAGTGGTGTGTCACTGTCATAGAAATATGCCTGACATTCAACAAGGACATAGTAGAACAAAAGAATCTAAAACAATATTTACATAGTCCATATTTCTATTCTTCTAGTTAATTGCATACAGTCCAATTACACTACTGACTTCTATGAGTGTGCTGTCTTTGTTTATTTCACTGGTGCTTGAGGGAATGGACTCTATATAATAGGAGGCAGATGCTGATATAACCAGAGAAGAACCTCTGGATTAAATTACACTTGGTCTCCATTAGCCCATTAGCGCTTTGTGTGAGCGATTTCGCCAATCCCGCTTTCGCCTAGACTTAGAGCATACTTGCACGAAAATATCAAATATTCATGGCCATGCCCATTGACTTTGCGGCTATGACTATACAATGCATCCGGAAAATATTCACAGCACTTCACTTTTTCCACATTTTGTTATGTTACAGCCGTATTCCAAAATTGATTAAATTAATTATTTTCCTCAAAATTCTACAAACAATACCCCATAATGACAACGTGAAAGATGTTTGTTTGAAGTCTTTGTAAATTTATTAAAAATAAAAAAATAAAAGATCACATGTATAGAAGTATTCACAGCCTTTGCTCAATACTTTGTTGAAGCAACTTTGGCACCAATTACAGCCTCAAGTCTTTTTGTGTATGATGCTACAAGCTTGGCACACATATTTTTGGGCAGTTTCTCCCATTCTTCTTTGCAGGACCTCTCAAGCTCCATCAGGTTGGATGGGGAGCGTCGGTGCACAGCCATTTTCAGATCTCTCCAGAGATGTTCAATCAGGTTCAAGTCTGGGCTCTGGCTGGGCCACTCAAGGACATTCACAGAGTTGTCCCGTAGCCACTCCTTTGTTATCTTGGCCTTGTGCTTAGGGTAGTTGTCCTGTTGCAAGATGAACCTTCGCCCCAGTCTGAGGTCCAGAGCGCTCTGGAGCAGGTTTTCATGAAGGATGTCTCTGTACATTGCGGCATTCATCTTTCCCTCGATCCTGACTAGTCTCCCAGTTCCTGCCGCTGAAAAAAATCCCCACAGCATGATGCTGCCACCACCATGCTTCACTGTAGGGATGGTATTGGCCAGGTGATGAGGTTTCCTCCAGACATAACGCTTGCCATTCAGGCCAAATAATTAAATCTTTTGTTTCTAACGGTCTGAGAGTCCTTCAGGTGCCTTTTGGCAAACTCCAGGTGGGCTGTCATGTGCCTTTAACTGAGGAATGGCTTCCGTCTGGCCACTCTACCATACAGGCCTGATTGGTGGAGTGCTGCAGAGATGGTTGTTCTTCTGGAAGGTTCTCCTCTCTCCACAGAGAAACGCTCTGTCAGAGTGACCATCGGGTTCTTGGTCACCTCCCCGACTAAGGCCCTTCTCCCCCGATCGCTCAGTTTGGCCGGGCGACCAGCTCTAAGAAGAGTCCTGGTGGTTTGAAACTTCTTACATTTACAGATGATGGAGGACACTGTGCTCATTGGGACCTTCAATGCTGCAGAAATTTTTCTGTACCCTTCCCCAGATCTGTGCCTCGATACAATCCTGTCTCGGAGGTCTACAGACAATTCCTTGGACTTCATGGCTTGGTTTGTGCTCTGACATGCACTGTTAACTGTGGGACCTCATACAGACAGGTGTGTGCCTTTCCAAATCATGTCCAATCAATCCAATCAAGATGTTGAAACATCTCAAGGATGATCAGTGGAAACAGGATGCACCTGAGCTCAATTTTGAGTTTCATGGCAAAGGCTGTGAATACTTATGTACATGTGATTATTTTTTATTTTTTTTATAAATTTACAAAGATTTCAAACAAACTTCTTTCATGTTGTCATTATGGGGTATTGTTTGTAGAATTTTTAGGAAAATAATGAATTTAATCCATTATGGAATAAGTCTATAACATAACAAAATGTGGAAAAAGTCCACTGTCCTTTTATGCATATCATGGTGCCATTTAGTGATTCATTTTGCATAACACGGTGGCTCATTTTAGCTTATTGGAGCCCATTCAGCCCGTATCACGGCCGACCCACTGTTCAAAAGTCTCCTGATTGGCCAGCACGCCCCTGATCGGCCCCAAAGTGCGTTGGCCCACCGGGAAAATGCCCTGTATGCCAGATTAACCGTACAGCTATGCTTGCCATAAAACACTACTAATTTTACCATATGCTGTTAACATACACAACTACTTTTGATTGGCTGTGAATAGAAAAATAGTTTTTTTACTGCCATATGGTGTAGTTACAACATCAACCAGCAGGAGCTAACTGGCCGACAATTTATTATTCACAAGCAAAAGCAAAATTATGATTTTACATAAATAATTTGTAATTGTGTATGTTGACCAGAAAAGTGTTAGTAGGGATTTTAAAACCTAACTTAAAAAATGTGTAATGTATTTTTTTCTGAAGTAGTCACTAATTACAACTTTAGAGAATTAGTTATTAATATACACTAGTGGTTTACTGATATCAATGAAGCTTGCCAGAAAATAAAACAAATTTAACTCTATAACATAAACTAGACATAAGGAAGATGGAATTGTAAATGTTGACTATAAATTTAGTTTGTACACATTTTGTGTACTGTTGACGAAGAATATGGTTACATTTAGATTTTATACATTTACTTAAAGTGGCAGCAAAAGAACGCTAAAATACATACAGTAGATAAAGTGTTAGTTACTTTTTGTGCATCCCTTTTCTCTTTATTTTGTTGTGTGCAGTAAGTGCTAAAAAGCTTCCTGTGATTATCAGTAAGTGGAAAAAGAAAGAAAAATGCAATTCCCCCAACATGTCTAATTTTTTAAAACAAAATTACTTAAGCGCACGCAATCTTAATTGCAACTTACAAGCTCGAAAGTGCAAACTTACGTGGAATTGAAGGCAGCATGTCTAGGGAACTAAGATGCCATAATGTACAGATTATATAAGCTTCCTGTCACTTTCAACAACATGAGAAATAATAAGAAAAATTGATTATGAAACTTAGTTGTTTTAGCAGAATGACTTGAGGAAAACATATTCAGCCCATTATGTTTGTTTTAAGTTGAATTTATATTATGGAAGTGCTTCTCTAACAAGTATTTTAGTCATTAAAATCAACACAATAAGGAAATTGTTTTTACAGGAAAATAAATTGTCTTGATATGCTTTTAAGGATCATGAAAGGCTGTGTCTCCATCAGATGCATTATGAGCAAAAAACTATGGCTGTGTTAATTAAATCTTGAATAGATGAATAATAGTGCTCTTATATATGGTGGCCAGGGTCTGTATTCAAAGTTGCACGCGAAGTTTCATGATCAGCAAAAGCTGCTGAAGGAAAATGTTGAATTTTGGTGGTTTGCCCAAATGTTGCCGAGAGCAGTTGTAGCTGTCCTGTCCATTTAGAGGCTGAAACTTGGATGTAAAAAGACGTCACAACTGGAAAAGGAAGTTTGCTTTGCTGCCCCTTCGAAGCCAGGAGCAAATGTTGGCCAGATTCGCTCTCGGAGGTGACCGTTTTAAGTCAGTTTTCATCACCTAACATCTTTATCAAACCCATGGGCCTGGTTGATGTTTTCTTATTTTTGCCGTCTTGGGGGGCGAGCACTGTAAATCACAGTGGGTGATGGAGAGAAGTCCCTTGTGTCTTTACACATGAATAATGTATTTAAAAGTCCACGTAAAACATGCACTGCTACAAGTCTTTTTCATTACGAGTAGATAGGATGTGAAGTGCCTTTGCAGACTGCATTCTTTTCTCTCTGCCTTTGTCTCTTGAATTTTCCACTTGTTTTTTTTGTTTTGTTTTTTACTTATGGTACATTTGCCTGTAAAGTTAAATTGTTTTACTGAGTGGAAAAGATGGCGTAGAGATTTATTTGACTCACAGGAGAATGTGCTCTTTAAAGGCGGCTTGGAAAAGCTGTATTCCATCTCTTTAAACTAATAAAGCCCTGCTTTTTGGTGAGTTTAATTTCTTTTTTGTTGGATAACAATTTATTTTTGGTAAAAGAAAACGTTTTTTGGGACTCTTGGGAGCATTCAAATAATAAAAGAGCATTTGGAACAACAGTGGTGTTCAAAAGTCATAGGCTACATCCACACTAATTCGTTTGGAAAATGCATTCATTTCGCTAAGTTTATGCCTCTCATCCACACGGGAATGGCATTTTACTCCACCAAAATCGGAGACTTTTGAAAACGCTCTCTATGACCACATACGTTAGAAAATTAAGACACCAGGATACTTAAAGCTGAGTTTTCAAACGGCTGTTGCTCAGGTGGTAGAGTGGGTTGTCCACTAATCACAAGGTTGGTGGTTTGATTCCCAGCCCACACGACTCCACATGCTGAAGTGTCCTTTGGCAAGACACTGAACTAATGACGGCTAGCGACTTGCATGGCAGCTCTGCCGTCATTGGTGTGTGAATGGGTGAATGTGACGCAGTGTAAAGTGATTTAAATACCACTAAGGTATTTAAAGGTGCTATATAAGTGCAGACCATTATCCAATATCTGGCATTCAAAATCTAATTTAAAGCTGATAATAATCAGGAAGTTGTGCAATTTGGAAAAAAAAAGAAAGAAAATAAGAAATATTTAAGATTCTTCAGTAATTCTGGGTCACAAATGAATACGTACCTTCCGTTGAGGCACACAACATGCTTATAATGAAATTCGTCATGAAAAAATGTGCATTAAATTAGATATTTAAACCCAACTGAATCTAGCAAAATCAAATCTGTAGCACTGAATGAAAGATTTTAGCCAAAGGGACACATTTTATTTTCATTTATTAGCTCAAAATGTTATGAGCATCTACCCTGGGCTTTTTTGTTATTTGTTTGGGTGTTTGTAAGGATTTCAAAACTAAACCCTGCCGCAGTCTGGGTGGTCGTCTAGACGGCCAAAGATGCCGCCCAAATGTTTGGATTCGGAATTTTATTTATTTGTATTCAGGATGAATATGCAAAATGGAAAGTGCATCCTCTTTAGCACATCCTTGTAACAGCGGGTCGTTCATCCTCGCAGACTGTGGTTGGTCCAGTCAGACACTGGCTGGCATACATGAATCAGCAGTGCTGGCACAACCCACCCACTCTCAGTTTAGTGGGCAAACATGTATCCACCATTCCAAGTATATAATCGCTCTATTTTAGAGAGTAGCATACAATATAGATATCAATTATGTTTGGAGAGATAGTTAGCCCAATAATTACATTTAATTGAAGTTTATTCAATTCCCTCTCAAAACTAAATGACTTTCTTTTCTCCATGTAAAACAAAATATGTTAGAAACTTATAAAGGGTAAAAACATGTAGGTAAAGTGTATGGTAACTTTACCTACCTGTAAGTAAATCTTACTAAAATTTTAGAGAAGTAATTAGTAATTTGAATTGGATTACTTTTGAGTAACATACCCAACCAACACTGCTTCTAAGAGTATATTGAAAATCCTTTTTCATTTGAACTCCCGGTAATTCACAACATCCATTACATGCTACTTCAAGCTCACTGAATAGAGATTTGACCTGCTGTCAGGTTTGGAAAAAACTCCACACTCTCTTTGTATTCAGTCTGCCTGGGCTGCTACACCAGTCATCTGGTACATATTACCTGCACACATGCTCCAGTCAGCACAGGTTGGCATTCAGTGTTAAACAAATCCAACCAGAGTTTGGGCCATAGATCAGTCCGATACCAATGCGCACACACTGGCTACTGTGTACATCCTCTCTGTCTGTTTTTCTACAGCTGTATCGGAGTGAACAGTGTGTCCCAGTACAGATTCTGTTTCATAACATGTCATACTAGTAGAGTCTTCCAAAGGAACATATGGTACGTTAATTGCAGGGACAGTTCCATTGGGACACCTTTGAGGTTAAGTGACTTGCTCTGGCATGAAGTGATGTTACTAACTCTCCAGGGATGTCCACAAGGGATTGAATCAGTAATCTTTGAGTTCAACCCGATATCACGCCGAGGCGTGAAATAGACACGCCGGTCCACTCGCGGATGCGTGTCGGTGTCACGCTTTGCCTCCTCCAGGCGTGTACATGACACGCGCGCGTCTACGTAGAATACCGTCAGGGGGCGATCGTTTCCTCAACGCCAACAACTCTCCGCGCACCAAAGAGGAAGCGATACCGTTGTCGTCGCGTTGCACGTTCGTGCGGGCGGGATGCCGGCCAATTTCGCCGGTTACTTTCACTTGTGACCATATGTGACAAATAAAGGTTCATTACAGTGCTGCTTTCATGAAGAAATCCTAACGTTGCTGTAGCCTAACGTTGTTATATGTGTGTGTGTGTGTGTGTGGGCTGTCGAGTATCTTGTGCTGATGTAAATAAATACATAAATATATATATATATATATATATATATATATATATATATACATATATATATATATATATATATATATATATATATATATATATATATATATATATTTTTATTTAAAAAGTGTATTTATGTACAAAAATATATATCCTGCTAACCGGAACTGGAGAACGCGATGTATCGCTTCCTCTTTGGTGCGCGGACACTTGTTGGCGTCGAGGAAACGATCGCCCCCTGCCGGTATTCTACGTAGACGCGCGCGTGTCATGTACACGCCTGGAGGAGGCAAAGCGTGAAATAGACACGCATCCGCGAGTGGACCGGCGTGTCTATTTCACGCCTCGGCGTGATACCGGGTTGTTGAGTTAGTGGCTCAGATCACCAGGGATGTGCCACAGGATTGATATAGTTTTGATAATTTCACTAGTTATTTTTATTTTGTTTTGTATTTTTGTTTTCAAATGGTTTAGTTTTTATGGAATCCCATTTCTACCACATGAAAAAAAAAAAAGGATTTTGGTAAATCGAAGTCTTTTGTGAGATAAAAATTCATAATTCTTAAATGCAAACTCACACTTTTGAGATGAAAAGTAGCATTTATGAGAGTAAGTCATATTTAGGACTTTTGATGTCAGCATGACTTATGAGTTATGACTTTTTATCACAATGACTCAACCTCTATTGATCTATCTCATAACTTTGATTTATTATCTTATAAGTATGACTTAGTGTCTCACTGCCTTTAATCTCATAATTAAGACTTTTTATATCATAATGTTTATTTTTTAATCTCATAATTATTATTTACTAAATCATCATTTTGAAATTCAATGAATGTGACTTAATCTAATAACTATGACCTTGTATATCATATTTATGACTTAATATCTCATAATTACAACTTTAAATATCAAAATGATGACTTATGATCACATAGATTTGTAAAATTTAAATGTAATCTAATAATCATCAATTGGCTTCCATTTTTTAATCACTTATGCTATATAAATAAGTGTTAAGATATTTTCTATCTCAAAAATGACAGTGTCTCCTAAGTGTAAACTTTAAAAATCATAAAATGACTTATGATCTCATAGATATGACAAACTTATAAAACACATCTAATGATCACGACTTTACCTCATAATTATGATTTTATTATCTGAAAATTATGACTTTTTATCTCATGATAATGACTTCCAAATTTGCATTTAAATTTCTTTAATGGTGCATACATATTTTTGGTCTTTTTATTATTTATTTATTTATTTTTTAGTTTCAGTTAGTTTCAGGCTTTTATTTAGTTTCAGTATTAGTTTCGGATTCCTTCCCTTATAACATAGTACCACAAAGTGTTTGCATATGATGACACATTCTTCACTTCATCAGGAACTACATCACACTTGCTGACTATTAAATATGCTATAAATATGTCATTGCTGATATAATTTGCAACTTCAACTACAGTCACTCTGGGAATGTATGATTCAGCAACTTTGACTAGATTCACTCAGGTCTAGTGTAAATCTAAGATTTAGACTCAATCTTTACTACTTTATCTTTATTTTTAATCTTTATTACTTGGGGGGGGGGGGGGGGGGGGGGGGGTTGGCTTATCCTCATCCTCATCCTCATACCAGGATCCCTATTTATGAGTCTACAACTTCACAAAATAGTTATTAGTAATGTGCAAATCGGGGGCAGAAATCTTCAGAGAGCTTGAAGTCTTTTTTGTATTTATCCTCTGTCTGTTTTCTCACTGCATCACATGGCAATTGGAAGTGACAGCCTAATTATCACATTTTTGCTCATCGCGGCCCATTCGGCCCATTTCACGAATGCACCACCGGCCCGCTCGGTTTCCCCGCTGGCCAGTCCACCCACGATCGGCCCCAAAGTGCGTCGGCCCACCGGGAAAATGTTCGGTATACCAGATTGCCAGTCCAGCCCTGCTCATAATTATGATTATTTATCTGAAAATGATTACTTTTTATCTCATAATGAATTCCAAATATATTTTTTAATTTCTTTGTATGTGCATACATATTTTTGGTCTTTTTATTATTTATTTATTTGGCTTTTATTTCGTTTCAGTATTAGTTTCAGTTTCCTTCCCTTATAACATAACATCGCATTTGTATTTGATACAATGAATAGTATTTACCCTCTGTCTGTTTTCTCACTGCATCACATGGTAATTGGAAGTGACAGCATAATTATCAGATCATCCAGAATTGATCTTCATCCATGTGGGCCAGTTCCAAGAAAAGAGGGTGGGTGCAAAGAAATAAAGGGGGAGAGAGAGGAAAAAAAAGTCTTCCTCTTTGGAGAGTTGGCGATGGTTCAGTCGCCTTGTCAGCGAGACACGTATGGTTACGGGGAGGCAGCAGTTTAGATATTGTGTTGCGGGTGTTTTCTTGATGTACACTGACAGGAACCAGATTCAGAGGCGAGCAGCAGCGTCTGTGCTCTTTGCTTTTTATTTGTCTGGCTCCTTTGGGTTTTTCCTGGCCCTGTAGGGCCCGATCGGAAAGTCTAGGGCTACTTATGCAGCTTGCGAGATTTAGTGGGAATAACAAATGTGGTCTTAACCTTCAGTAACGAAACACAATAATGCTATTGTTCGCAACTGCAGGTCAGTTTAGGAGGTCAATTTATCAGTTGTTTTGCGAAGACTTAGTGGTGTGCTTTGGGGAAGGTTTAGGATATAGAATTAATCTAACTCATGAGAAAATCAAAAATAGGATTTCTTTTTAAATCTCAATTGTTTCTCTTGGACAGTGATGAGATTAAATGGAGAGAAAATGAAGTCTCTTGTATCTAATTTTTCTTCAGAGAAAAAAATCCTTTAGTTTCCAAAGAGATTTAACTAAATAGTGTAATTTTGTAAAATGATGGTAATTAATCTTAAAATAGTTTGTGAATGTCTAAACAAAAAGAAGACATAAAATTCCTTCTAGCCATTAAATTGCATTGAATAAATCAGTGAATAGTTTTTTTTAACTGGTTCATTTAAATTAAGTGTCCAAATGGACCAATTCCCTTAAATATACACCAAAAGTTTGGAATAATGTACAGATTTAGCTCTTATGTAAAAAAATTGGTACTTTTATTCACCAACGTGGCATTCAACTGATCACAATGTATAGTCATGACATTAATAACGTGAAAAATTTTCAGAACTTCTTAAACTACTTCAGAAAGTTCTCAGAAAAAAAAAAGAAAAAGAGCATCCACGTGCAGCAATTACAGCTTTGCAGATCCTTGGCGTACTAGATGTCAGTTTGTCCTGATACATTTCACCCCACACTTCCTGTCGTACTTGCCATAGATGTGGTCGTCTTGTCGGGCACTTCTCACGCACCTTACAGTCTAGCTGATCCCACAAAAGCTCAATGGGGTTAAGATCCATAACACTCTTTTCCAGATATCTGTTGTCCAATGTTTGTGTTTCTTTGCCCAGTCTAAACTTTTCTTTTTGTTTTTCTGTTTCAAAAGTGGCTTTTTCTTTGCAATTCTTCCCATAATGCTGCACCCGTGAGTCTTCTCTTTACTGTTGTACATAAAACTGGTGTTGAGCGGGTAGAATTCAATGAAGCTGTCAGCTGAGGACATGTGAGGAATCTTTTTCTCAAACTAGAGACTCTGATGTACTTATCCTCTTGTTTAGTTGTACATCTGGCCTTCCACATCTCTTTCTGTCCTTGTTAGAGTCAGCTGTCCTTTGTCTTTGAAGACTGTAGTTACACCTTTGTATGAATTCTTGAATGATTGACTGATGAGTTTCTAGAGAAAGTTATTTTTTGCCATTTTTGACCTAATATTGACCTTAAGACATGCAGTCTATTGCATACAGTGGCAACTCAAAAACAAACAAAGACAATATTAAGCTTTAATTAACAAACCAAATAGCTTTCAACTGTCTTTGCTAATTTGGTACTAGGATATCACTTTCCATTATATCAATTTAGCATGATTACTCAAGGATAAGGTGTTGGAGTGATGGCTGATGGAAATGGGGCCTGTCTAGATTTGATCAAAAATGACTTTTTCAAATAGTGATGGTGCTGTTTTTTACATCAGTAATGTCCTGAATATACTCAGTGATCAGTTGAATGCCACTTTGATGAATTAAAAGTACCAATTATTGCAAACTTTTTGCCTCCAGTGTATATATATATATATATATATATATATATATATATATATATATATATATTTTATGTTGAAAAAATACATAGAGACAACTAAAAGTCCATTTGTTTTCCACAACAATTGCTCAACCAATGGTGGGGTTTGGGGAAATGAGTTTTGGGTGGGGCTATCTGTTTGTTCGACCAATGGAACAAAGGCAGTGTTTGGGAAACTTGTTTGAAAACATTGATTATTTTTGAAATCCTTCAGTTCGCTGTAAAGCTGCGGTTGCAAAACTCAACAACAAAATAGCGACAGAACGTTTTGTCATGCTGCTCAGCTATTCACTCTAAAAAGTAGCTTGTTAATGTAAAAGCAACTCTGTTTTGAAAGCAGCTGAGCTGGCGTTACATTATTGAAAAAGTAGCTAATTTGGTAGGGTCACTACTTTTAGTTTAGGCTAGGGTATACTTTGTTTTTCCGTGTACCATTCCGTCTCACGCATAGTATGCTCTTTTGACTGCATGCCCATACGGACACATTCACTGCATGCGCTGCATGTGCAGTACGACTGTTTTGTGTTACTCTTAAATACAGTCAACAGCAATAGCATGTACCGATGATGCACACAGTATGCACGTGCTGTGCTGATGACGGAATTTGCATCACACACAATGTGCGTGTGCGCGAGACATAGCGGCATGCAAGACCATGTTTACTTTGGTCTTTACTCCCCAAAATGCCTAGGATCCATGGATGCTTTAATGTTTTTTAATCTTTATTGTCAGGTCATCTCATTACATCACTTATTGTGAGTACTTCCACGGAGCGCTGAGGTTTGGATCGCTGTGCGTTATTCTGGTGATCTGTTTAGCAAAAGGATACTTGAGGCCAATGAAAGAAGACGGTAATTAGACTACCTAGCACAACAATCCTCTGGGTTTCATTCAGAGTCTGATCTAACCACCTATATGCATTGCTGTATTATGTGTCGGGGAATGGGTTTCGTTCTTTGCCAGATCAGTCCAGTTTCACACCGTTGTCAGGCAGTTTTCCACCTCAAATGCCAATAGAAAAAAACCCTGGTCGTGGGTGGTTTGCCGGGGTCAGTATGCCGACAGAGTGTGCATTTCATAAGAACGCAGCCACTTAATTCTGAGCCATTCGTCAGATTTGCTCATTTACATGAGGACAGCTATCATTTTGTGTGAATGCTGACATTGATAAATGAGGTGTTTTAGTTAATAAGCAATACAAACAAATGAGATGCCTTGGGAGAAGATGGTCCTCATTTAACTCCTGTTTTTTGTTTTAGTGGGGCTTATAACGATTACTTCCATATGATTCGCTGAATTAATTTGAGCACAGTTGGGTCAAGACTTGTGATTTAAAAGATTTGGGTGACTTTTGTGTGATTCAGGTTTTATTAGGTGGAAAAACAAACTATGTAGTTTGAAACTAGAAAAACATGGAAAATGTTGTTTTGCACATCAAAATATTGTTTAATATTAAAGCAATAGGGTTTGTGATTTTAGCAGTGTTGCAGTGAAAAGGAGCAAAATATTTTCATATCAGAATGAATGTGTGTGTGTGTTGCCATAAAATATTCCCCATAAATTTGTGTCAATTTGCACTCGTTTTGTATTTTCAGAGAATGTTCAATGTATGTATCAAAATAGTGAGGCCATAAATGACCAGCTGATTGCCGACAGGGATTTGCATCATTTGGAAACTGAAAATTTAGATGTGCAATGAAAATGATAAATTATTGAGCGGAGACTGAAAAATATCAGCACTCTGACTGGAGCTTTTTTTCTCCCCAAGTGAAAATATTAGCACAAAAACTCCTTATTAAGAATAGCGATGTTATTTTAAGAAGTTTGAATCACCTTTAGTCTCTCTGTGTCCCTGAGAGCTTATTAGTTCTCTCAAGCAACACAAGCAGTGCGTGAAAAGTTTTCTCCACTGGTTTAACGCAACACTAGCAGAGAACAAGCACTCCCCGTCTTCTCTACTTGAGCAGTGTGCGAGATGGAAATGATAGCTTCTTACATTCTAATACCAGTGAATTTAAGAAAGTTGCTGGATGTGCTTCCTGAAAACCATCTGTACACAAATTGTAATAAACAGTAAGTCTAAAATAATTAAGAGTGTTTGTCCAAACTAAATTGGGCATACAGTGATTTCTTTTAACCGCATTTTATTCCCAATGGCATAAGTAATTGCATTCATGACCTCATGGTTGAAACAGGTCTTTTCTGGTGTTGTAAACAATATTTGTTTATGTGGACACGTTAAAAGTTTAGTTCTTGGTACTTTTGGGAAGTTGGGCCTGCGTTTTGACACGCTATACTCCATATAAAACAAATTTAAACCCCATTTTTGTATAATAATTTCTAACTAGATTAAAAAGTTTGTTGACAAACATTAGGTTGGCTTGAAAAAACCTGGTCTGAAAGTTTCAAATGGATGGATGGAACAGAAATAGCGATTAGATAGATAGACAGACAGACAGACAGACAGACAGACAGACAGATAGACAGATAGATAGATAGATAGATAGATAGATAGATAGATAGATAGATAGATAGATAGTCACTATGGCATTGCTAGGTGTTTGCTAGGCAGTTGCTAGGGTGTTCTGGGTTGTCACTAGGGCTTTGCTAGGTGGTTGCTAGGCAGTTTCTAAGGTGTTCTGTGTGGTCACTATGGCATTGATAGGTGTTTGCTAGGCAGTTTCTAGGGTGTTCTGGGTGGTCGCTAGGGCTTTGCTAGGTGGTTGCTAGGCTATTGCTAGGGTGTTCTGTGTGGTCGCTAGGTTGTTGTTAGGTCATTGCTAAGGTGATCTGGGTGGTCACTAGGGACTTGCTAGGCGTTTACTACAAAGTTCTGGGTGGTCGCTACGGAGTTGCTAGGAGGTTGCTAGGATGTTCTGGGAGGGTCGCTAAGGTGTTGTTAGGTGGTTGCTAGATGGTTGCTAAGGTGTTCTGGGTGGTCACTATGGCATTGCTAGGTGTTTGCTAGGCAGTTTCTAGGGTGTTCTGGGTGGTCGCTAGGGCTTTGCTAGGTGGTTGCTAGGCTATTGCTAAGGTGTTCTGTGTGGTCGCTAGGGTGTTGTTAGGTCATCGCTAAGGTGATCTGGGTGGTCACTAGGAACTTGTTAGTTGTTTGCTATGGTGTTCTGGGTGGTCACTAGGGTATTACTAGGTCATTGCTAAGGTGATCTGGGTGGTCACTAGGGACTTGCTAGGTGGTTGTTACTGTGTTCTGGGTTGTCACTAGGGTCTTGCTCGATGGTTGCTATGATATTCTGGGTGGTAGCTAGAGCATTGCTAGGTGGTCGCTAGGCAGTTGCTAATGTGTTCTGGGTGGAGGCTAGGGACTAGCTAGGCATTTGCTAGGTTTTTCTGGGTGGTCGCTAAGGCATTGCTATGTGATTTGAATACTTTTTTAATATTGTGTATAAATAGGTTTATTTATATTAAGATTTTTTGTGTTAATATAATTTGCTATCAATATAATTGCATTATACATTTTGGCTTTGTATTGACCACCCTTTTCTCTTGATATTAGCATTGGCCATTAAAAAACATATCTGTTGACCACTTATTACACATGCAGTTTTTACGATATCATTAATTGATTAATTGATACATAGAATATATTTACTTTTAAAAAATGTTCACACCACAGGACAGAAAAAGATAGTAACACCTAAAATATATAGGCTAAATATTCCCTTTACATTGATATGCATTTTAACCTAAAATTAATTGATGTTAATAATAAAAAATAAAATAAATAAATAAAATAAAACTGTGGACAGGTTAATTTTCACCTATACCCGTGTATTCAACAATAAAAGTGCATAGGGTGTGAACTTTTATCACCTGTTGTAATGACTTCCATATGAAATGCACACATTTGTTTTACAAGTTAAGGTTTAATGCCTTTAAAGTTTTTTTGTAAGAAAAGTACATTTTGATAACTTCTTTTAAACTTTTGGCTGTGCAAACATTTATCTTTTCACCTTAAGCATTAAACCTTTAATTTAATCTTCTTAAAAGTTAAGTTTTGACATATTTGCATTGAACTGATGAAATGGTCCATTTACTTGACTCTTGAGCAAAAGAAAGTATTGAAAGCCGTATGTATTTGGAACATCGTGAGGGTAAATGATGACATAATTTACATTTTGGGTGAAATATCCCTTCAACAATGATAGTGACAAAGTAAATGTACTGGTATATTGTCTTTCCATAAGCCATCTGATGCTGAAATTGCAAGACAGGGTTTTGTTGAGACTTTGCTAATCATCCCATGTCAATAGTTTCTATGCGAGTTAGATTTCGCCGTGCAGTCATGCCCCTAAATGATGGCGGCATTCATAATGATCTCAGCCAGGCTGGGGTAATTTCGTATGCCACTGTCAATTAGCACCGTAACCACAAAAAGTTACAGTGATGCAGAGTGATGCCTTTACAAATGACAACCTTCACTGAAAAATTATTATCGATGCCAAGCAATGGGAAAATTAGAACAGATGGGGACAAAACATGATAAATTAAACCTCAAATTAAAATACAGAGTCAACTATAAGTTATCTAAGTGTATTACTGTGGACATTCCTGTTTGTTTTGATCGGCCCGTCCAGCCTTACAAAGCAACATTGATTCAACCAATGGTGAGTTTGGGCAGGACAATCTGTTTGTACAACCAATGGAAAATGGGGGAATCTTTCTGTAATCTGTTTGGAAACAGTAATTATTTTTGCACTTTAGTGTCACAGAAATTACACACTTCAGCTTTAACTCAACCAGGATGTTTAATCTTAAACCACTCCCTAATGGAGGATGGCAGCTGAATTATGTTGGTGTTCTTTGAATTACATGCCCACCGTGTTATGCCTAGGAGCCTTTGTGTCTGTGCAAGGCTTTGCCCTCTCAGTAATAATGATACTACATTCAGACTCACAGCAATTTCTGCAGCACTTCCTAAAATTAACTCCCTGGAACGGGTCAGAATTACAAACAGAATAAACTTTTCTTGACTTGATTATTTTGAGGGCTTCCAAGTACATTGAGAGAAAGTACAGTGGGCAAAGGCAACCGTAGAAGTTATTGACTCGTGTCTGGCATTTATATACCGTAGGGCATTGTGTTGTGAACTTGAGTCCAAAACAAGGAGTTCGCACATCTAGGGGGAACATTATTAATTAGTGGAACTTACTGTTGCTTATACTTATGGTTAGGGTTTTTCAAAATCCTCTTGGAGCATCTGTTTGTGCTACAGACATGAATGATACCTCAAATTCCTACCTGGTCTCATAGTAACACATTATATGTTGATTCCCACATGTTTGCAAAATTATTTTTATCTGGCTTGTTGTACGCATCACAGCAGTTTCCAGGTGAAATGGACACTAGAAGGGCAAAAACTAGAATACTGGAGACTTGTATTCCCTTTCACACAAGGAAAAGAGTATATTATAAATCCCCTGTTCTTCACATAATGCTATCTTATGCCATCTAAACTAGGGCATACTTTTTACTAAACTATTTATTTTACTATAGTGTGTGACCGGGACTAAAAACTAAATGTTTTTCATTTCAGATAGTTCAGAGCAGAAACCATATTTTTTCGTTCCGGTGTTCAACAGCCTCCTTTGCAAATGTAATGGAAATAAAAGAACGGTTAACAACATTATTTTTTAGTACTCTGTGCTAAGGGCGGATGACTTACCAGTAGCAGTTTTTCCACATCTCACAAGAGACCTGATTTGGAAAAACAAGCTCAAAATAACCAAAATATGCAAAAATAAGCTGTAAATTTTTTATCCATGTTGGAGAATTTTCTGGTGAGAAATCATAACAAGCTTTGTACTGCATTCAGTAGCCAGTATGCACAGTAACATCATGTCTTAATATTAAATAAATCCCCTAAAATATTAATTTTGACCACCTAAACTCAATTATTAGCCTAAATCTCTCTCTCTCCTGCATGCACAAAGTTCATGGGCACATTCAGACGTCACATTTTGTTTGGTTGATAGAATTAATTTTTTATTAAATTTTTTTTACATTGGTTTTTAAGCAGTTTCCTTCAGAATCAAAGCAAATGTTTATGTTCTAGTAAATAAAGAGACAGATTTTTTATTTTTTTGGGTGTGGGGTAACAGGAAGTGATGTAATTCTGAAAATATACTGTGAAAAACACTTTGGTTTTATTTAAAATGCATTTGAAAAGTTTTTACCGGTTATTAACCAGTTACCAGTTTTTAAAAAAAAAAAATGTTTTCACTCCAGAAGAACTGAAAGGGATTTTGTTCCCATTTTTCGGTTATGTTCTGCAAACATTTTGTTTGTTTTTTTCGAGATTCGTTTTCGTTCCTCGAACTGTTTTTAGTCCCCGGTGTGCAAGGAGATAATTTTAACATTTGCATTACATGAGCAACTATATAAGCTTGTTCAGGCGTGATCAAATTGCACGGAACGCTGCAATTGCATGTAAAGGACCGGGGTATGAGTCCTGAAGAGCATGCGAGTCAACATGATTTCTGAAAGTGTCATAGAAACACCACAAAATGACATGGTTGCTTAAGCTTTTGTGTTTTTCATGTCACATTTGCTTTTTTATAACCCTATCATATGTTATATTATAGTTTTCCATTTGTTACCCACACAATCTATTTTACAATCTCAATCAAATGTTCGATTCGCTGTGTGATGGTTTGCGATAACATTTTGCATTGGCAAACAAACACCAACCCAAACATACAAAGACACTGTTGCAGTATTATATAAAATGGATGTAGTTCAAGATGAGATGTAGTTCGTCTGCGTTGTTGGGAAGAGTGCGGAGATTCGCTAGATGAATACTCGGCAGCTCTGTTCGAAAGCCGCGCTGACGAAACCTGACCAGCTTGCCAGCTCATTTCCTTCGCCAGTGTCTCTTAAGCAACACAGCTGCTCCTCCGACTAAAATGTCCAGCAAAGCGTCCGTATTGTCAAAAACCAGGAAAAGATGATCTGGTATGTGCTGCCGAATGTTCAGCAGAAAAACCGATTGGAAAAGGATTACTAAACACAGGACAAACAAACAAAAACAACAGAACATTTACATTTATGCATTTGACAGACACTTTTATCCAAAGCGACTTACAGTGCACTTATTACAGGGACAATCCCCCCGGAGCAACCTGGAGTTAAGTGCCTTGCTCAAGGACACAATGGTGGTGGCTGTGGGGATCGAACTGACAACCATCTGCTTAACAGTATATAGTGCTTTAGACCACTACACCACCACCACTCGATTTACATTTATGCATTTGGCAGATGCTTTTATCCAAAGCGACTTACAGTGCCCTTATTACAGGGACAATCCCCCCGGAGCAACCTGGAGTTAAGTGCCTTGCTCAAGGACACAATGGTGGTGGCTGTGGGGATCGAACCATTGACAGAAGAACTGGAGAGTTCCAAACCGTGGTTGCCATACGTGGCGCCATCTTGAACAGGAAAATAAATAAATGCAGTTGTGCTTGCTCCTTCAAAAATGGCCTCTATGATGCCGAGGTGTTGTGATCCGTTGCCAGGGTGTTGCTATGCCTTTGCTAAAGTGTTCTAAATGTTTTTACCATGTTGCTCTGCAGTTGCTTGGATGCTGTGGGTACAATAGTAAGTGGCTACTATGGTGTACTGTGTATTTTTTCAACCTGCTCTCATTACAAGTTTTAATAACAGTACAAGATGGCAAAGTTAGTTCATAGAAAAACTTGTGACTTTTATTCACATATAGAAATGTAAAACTGAACCTCTAATCCAAGCCTAAACCTAACCATAATGTCTAACCCCTTACCCAAACCCTAAAGGAGACTAGCTAAATTGTTATGCCTTTATTGTATCGATTTTTAATTTTGTTTGTTGATTGGTTAGTCTCTATGGAAATAATTGTATTTGCTTTGAAAAGTTGTACCATATCTTATGATTTCACCATCTTTTACTAATTAATTTGAGTTCTCATGAGACCCAAGTCAAAAGAGGCCACCCCCAAGCCTCTATATTGCAGTTCCAGAATATGGCTCAGGTCCCCCTGTTTTTTTTTTTTTTTTGTTGCTGTTTTATAGTCTGCCAGGTGAACATTTTAAGTCTGAATGCTTAGAAAAATAATAGCACGTCTCTTTTTCAAACAGCACAATCTGAGTCATCATTCATGTCCATAGCACAAAATGTAGGATAAATTACACTCCAAAATGTTATACTTTGGATTAGAAGTTTAAATCCTGTTCCATAAATGCAGTATGAGGAATTGTAATAGTGATGCTTGCCTTCGCAAGTGCAACTAATAATAAATAAAAACAAAGGGTGAGGGCGGCACGGTGGTGCAGTGGTTAGCACTGTCGCCTCACAGCAAGAAGGTCATGGGTTCAAACCCCGGTTGCCCCGGCCTTTCTGTGTGGAGTTTGCATGTTCTCCCCGTGTCTGCGTGGGTTCTCTCCGGGTGCTCCGGCTTCCTCCCACCATCCAAAGACATGCAGGCTAGGTTAATTGGTGTCTCCAAAAAAATTGCCCTAGGTGTGGATGTGAGTATGAGTGTGTGTCTGTATATGTGTGGCCCTGCGATGGACTGGCGACCTGTCCAGGGTGTACCCCGCCTTTCGCCCAATGTTAGCTGGGATAGGCTCCAGCCCCCCGTGACCCTGTACAGGATAAGCGGTTGAAGATGAATGAATGAACAAAGGGTGATATTGAAAATGTTTCATTACTATTCAGTTAATATATTTTTAAAGCCTCAAAGTCAGTTCATCTCTGTTCAATAACATGTTAAAATGTATACCTTGCCTGAGTGTGAAGCGAACTCTTTCAAAGAACATTGTGTTTCTTTTTGAAAATGAAATAAATCTTCAGTGTTATAAGTAACACCAGACCAGGAATTTCCTTAAAAGCAGGAACTGGAAGTTCAAGTGGGAGTTTTAACAGTGTGTGCAGGCTTTGTCCAGGTGGAAACACACACACACACACACACACACATGTTGGTTCGGCTATCCTTATGAGGACTCTAAATAGACATAATGATTTTTATACAGTACAAAATGTAGATTCTATCCCTTAAACCTAACCCTCACAAAAAATGTTCTGCATTTTTACATTTTAAAATAAATATAATTTAGTATGTGATTTAGTAAGCGATTTGAATAATGGGGACACTTGAAATATCCTCATAAACCACATTCATAGCATAATACCCTTGTAATTACCAGTTTGTAACCTAAAAAAAAGTCCTTGTAAACCACCCAAGCCACCCCCTCCCCCCCCACACACACAGCTGGGCCTCACGTTCATGGCTGTGTTCCAACGATTGTGTCGCTAAGGACTTCCTCCCTGCTTACCTATGTGTTCTCGGCGGCTGTTAGGGTCACAGAGACCCCAAGGGGTAGCTGACCTTCTGTCTGACCTGCTCAGGCCAGACAGGGGAGTTTATTTTCCCACATCAAAGCAGCCATTTGTGTTATGTAATAAAGATTGCTCTTATTTTTACGGTCTCCCTTTTATATATATTATGGCTGAATTGAAAAATTGGCCAATGTCTTTCCTCAGTGTGCATACTGGCCAGGCTGAAAAATGTATATCAGAAATGTATTGCTGTTAAAATTTCTCAGGTTAGGTTTATTTGTGAAAGTAAATTTCTTTATAGGAGTATACTTTGAAGTCTTGGCTACAAAAAAACATTTTCACAGATATTACCGAGAAAAAGGACATAGTTCACTGAACACATGTTGACGTCTTTTCACACCTTTGGGAGTGGCACCTTTGCAAACTATATGGGGTAAGATGTGTCACAATGAATTATGCCATTAAACAGACTATTATAGGCATTTCAGCTAAACTTGAAATTTTAATTATAAAATTGTATACAATTATAATGTGTTTGAGGTACCGATAGATTCTAATATCCTATTCTGCTCATTACAACAGATTGATTATCTGAGTTACTGTTGACTCTCTGCCAGCTCAAACCAGTTTGGCCATTCTCCATTGACCTCTCTCATCAATAAGGTGTTTCTGTCTGCAGAACTGCTGCTCACTGGATTTTTTTTTGTTTTTGGCACCATTCTGAGTACACTAGAGACTGTTGTGTGTAAAAATCCAAGGAGATCAGCAGTTACAGAAATACTCAAACCAGCTCGTCTGGCACCAAGTATAATGCCATAGTCTAAATCCCTGAGATCACGTTTTTCCCATTCTGATGGTTGATGTGAATATTAACTGAAGCTCCTGACTCATATCTGCATGATTTTATACATTACACTGGTGCCACATGATTTGATTAGAAAATAGCATGAATAAGTAGGTGTACAGGTGTTCCAAATAAAGTGGTTGGTGAGTGTATATACAATACATATAACAACATGATCACACGAGAAATCGACATGTTGTCTCCAAAAGTTCATGAACTATGTACAGTTCGGACATGATCAGCTTTACCTTTATCACAACGCACTAAGACAGATTCTGGTCCCATGAAAACCAGAAATTAATCGTAATCACAAAAACAATGATTCGGTGATTCAGAGGTTGCATTTTCACTCTGAAGTAAAAATTTTACTCCACTAATTGTTAGGTTTAGGGTTGGGATTTGTGTTAGGGGGTTAATAAGATATGCATTCCTGTTGACTGAATTACATAATTTACAACTAAAAATACAACTTGCTTTTTGCGCCACTCTGGACTTTTATGCCTGAAATTGGAGCTCACGCATGCCCATAGTTCCAACAACACTTCCTCTTTCGGCCTCTGGGGGCAGTGATTCGAATTTTAGTAAGTACAGACCTATTTCAGCTGAAGAACTTTCGACCTGCTGTTGTCGAATTCACAGTGAGATCAGTCTACCATTAAAAAAAAAATTCATATGGATCACATCTTGCCAAACTTCTTTTCTATGGTCTCTCCAGCTCTCAAGAATCTCATTATAGATAAGAGTG
Organism: Moxostoma hubbsi; assembly: GCA_032164185.1. Taxonomy (NCBI): domain Eukaryota; kingdom Metazoa; phylum Chordata; class Actinopteri; order Cypriniformes; family Catostomidae; genus Moxostoma; species Moxostoma hubbsi. Next base: position 5,733,229 of record JAVLUX010000022.1, on the reverse strand, counting down.
CATAGAGTTTCTCAGGGTGGGGATAAATGGCTGGATATGAGGCAGATCTCTCTCTCTTTCCCCAACCACATGCGGCCGTATGGGGGCAAGGAGCGCAGCTTTGGCCTCTGATCTCGTGCAGGGCCTGGATGAGATCTCTCTCTGTCAGATGCAAAGTCTCCCCACACTCTCATATCCCATCAATCACTGCTTTAGGCTCTCTCAGATCTCCACGCAAACCCTTCATTTACTCACTGGCGCTGTATGCTGCCTCACATGGGAGCGTTTAGTAGGGGAAAAAAAAGTGAAAAAGTCCTTTTGTCCCTCTGTGCTTGAGGGAGGGAGGCTGGATTTTCACCGATGTGATGTAGTGGATAATCATCCATTATAAAGGCCCTATAACCCACAGATATTTTAACAGATTTATGGAAGAATGACTTTTCTTGGCCTTTGCAGCAAATCACAAGGAATTGTAATTCATAAGATACCACCCAACAATCCTTTTTACTTTTACCATTCAGGGCTGTTAATGAAGGTAAGGTGTTACATTTTTAGATTAATTGAAAGCTGGTTTGCTCTATGTTCATTTAAATATTTAATAAACAAAGCCTTTGTTATTATAAGTTACAGTACAACATTTATTTTTCAATTGAATTAATTAGTTAACATTAGGGCTGCAACTAACGATTATTTTCATAATCGATTAATCTTCGATTATTTCTTCGATTAATCGGATTTTGAATTCATGATTTTATACTCTCACCAAACATTGAACAAAGCCTGAATCATAAAAAAGTACGTTTTCAATTTTTCTTTCAGGACATTTGCAAAACAGTTCCTTTCCATTACTGTAAAACTTAACTTAAAGTACTGTTCATTAAAGAGTAAAATCATCGGGATGGAGTTGGACTAACAAATCATTCTAGCAGAGGGCAATGGTGTCACCAGAATATAAATATTAACTATTCTGCCCAGCTGAAAAATACATAATTATGTTAGATAGCCTACATATGCTTGTACACGCACCTGAAGCAGCAACTGCTCCACTTTAAACTGTATGCTTATGTAAAGGGAGCCAGCTGTTAGATAGCTGTGCAGTGTGTAAACCTCACTCTCCTGACCTCAAGGGGTGCACTAGCGACTGACGCTAGAGGCTGCAGCCTTTAGCCTTCTTGTTAGTGCACCAGCCTCCCACGCCAGAGATGCCGGTTCGAGTCCTGTTCTGAGCGGGATGACCAGGGCTGGTTACAATGGTGCCGTGACCCGGATGGGAGTGAGGTTTAGGGGGGTGAGTGTAATGGGAGTAAGCTGTTAGATAGCTGTGCAATGTGTATAAACCTCACTCTCTTGACCTCAAGGGGTGCACTAGCGACTGACGCTAGAGGCTGGAGCCTTTAGCCTTCTTGTTAGTGCACCCACCTCCAAGCAGGAGTCGCCGGTTCGAATCCCGTTCGGAGCGGGGCGATCAGGGCCGGTTACACTCACTATGATCTGTTTTAAAGTGTTTATAAACTTATCTCCTCTTCAACTTGTCTCTGTTGTTATTCAAACGAGTCACATCCTGCAACACATTTTCACTGGGCTTTAAAGTGACGTCACTGATGGAGTGACGATCGATCAACTAAACGATAATGAAATTCATTGTCGGTGATTTCTGTTATCGATAATTAGCGATTTTATCAATTAGTTGTTACAGCCCTAGTTAATATTACCATAAGATCCATCCATCCGGATGGGTGAATTAATTGCTCTTAAAACTGTTCAATATTACGAAGCCTCTGACTTTCATTACCAGCTAGCCTAACTTTCTAAAAAATGTATTGTTTTGACTTCAGATCATTGCGTTCTGAATTGCAGTTTGTAAAGAGAATGACAAAATAATTTAATGGATTGTCAAATGTATTTGCCTTACAGGGAAATGGCAAAATGAAGGAAAATACACAGCAATAAAGAAAAACGGGCACATATGTGAGCAATCTTTGATTGAAGAGCAAAAAAACAAAACTGTTATTTAGGCATGAGAGTGGAGGAAAAATGCTAAGTCAGCTGAATCATTCAAACAGCCAATTGCAAGAGAGAGAGAGAGAGAGAGAGAGAGAGAGAGAGAGAGAGAGAGAGAGAGAGAGAGAGAGAGAGAGAATGAGTAAAGCTAAAGTGGGTGCTGTATGAGGTCTATTCTAAGCTAGCCAATGTTGACTTCATAACCCTGCTTACTGGAAGCATGGCTCACACCAGACAATAACTCTCTCAGATGACTGTGATGCCCATAGGACCTCTGATGGGACCTGCGGATCCCACTCGTTTGATTGAAATCCAGGGGTCAGAGCTTACAAACATGCTGGTATTACTGGTGCCATGGAAAGAGTGACGTACAGGAGAATCATCACTGCTGATGCAAACTGTATCATGTGACTATAAGCTAAGAGCATGATCTCTGATGATTTTGACATCATGTCTCTGTTTAGACTGTTTACATTCGTATGAGTCTTGCTGACAATGCCCTCTCTGTATGATGGTGTTGAGTGAGCAATATACAAATACAGTAACAGTATACAGTAACAACATACAAAATGGTAGTTTAATGATCCTCTGTGTAATTTATGTTTTAATGATGTTGATTGGTCACATGTGGCGTGATGGTTGTGTGCCATTCAGAATTGATTTGAAAATGTGTTTTATATTGCACTTATATTCCTACATTTGAATTGATGTACCAGACAGCATATATATTTTAATTAGAATTTAAGTAGAATTAAAATGGAATGAAAATCAAATAGATTTAAATTCAAGACATTTTAAACTGTCATGAATAATAACTGTAATAATGTATTATTATTATAATATAATATGTATTAGTGCAATTAATATTAATTATGTAATACATAATATATCAATATATTTAGAATGATACGTTTTGTATAGTTGTTCATTAATTATTTTTTATAAACTTTTTCAGTATGAAAAAATCTACCCATCAAAATGGCCCATAAATGCTATAAATTAACTGGATGGACTGAATGAAAAAAAAAAAAACTTCCCTAGAATGCTCTAATTTACTCAATATAGTATATAATAAATATTCAATTTTGGATATCAATATTTATTTTTAAGAGGTTTTTCAAAAACAATGCAGAGCACATTTTGTGGTGCTGCATTTTTTAAAAGGATGGTTGTGTTAATTGATTTGATAAAATGCTATACTTTCACTTCCTGAACAGTGTTAACTTTTGATTTAATCACCTTGAAACAAACTGAAAATAAAAGTAGTGTGACTTAAAATAAATGATAATATCAGCGATTCTCATTAGCAACATAAATTTGCAGCATTTTAAAAGTCCTATCAAATTGCCTAAAAATTCAACCTTTAGACATTGTACACCATGACCTCAAGGATCAGAAAAATATTTGCAGCGCATTGTGACCAACCGGTATTTAGGAAATTGCTGTTGTAAGTATTGTTGCTATTGCATGGTTTGGGAGACAGTAAAATCAAAAGTGCCTTTTCCCTGAGGGGGGGGGGGGTCTTTTGATCATTTGTACTGTAATTCACTGACGTGGTATGATGTCATTTTTCTGTTAAGATTTTGACCTTAAAGGACAGCACAAGAAGTTACGCTGTTTTCCTGAGCTGCGTCAAGTGATTCTGACACAAAGTTGTTCTAAATGTATGTTAACCATGAAGTTTGACCTCGGTACTATATCAGAAACATGATATGTAAAAAAGCAGACAGTTATGAGTTGTTAAAAAATGAAAAGCCTTTCTGGGAAAAGTGACTTTTATTTCTGTAGTTGTCAGAAAGACAACGTTTTTAAACTCTCCCTGGTGCACTACGTAATAGGAACAGATATAATTCACTTGATGATGTTCAAGACCACCTCAGAGTCACTGAACCAGCATAATTTATAATTCTATAGTTCACTGATGGTAAAATATAATAAAACATACTGCTGCTGCTCCTATTTCAACCTGTTTCTAATCATGGCAATTAAATTATGATAACAATTATCATTTTAAGTATGATTTTGGAATTCAAGTTAGATTCAGTGAAGCAGTGGAAATTACAGCAGAGAAGAAGCTATAGTTTTCATTTTCCAGGAACAAAAAAAAAGTATTTGGTCATATTAATATACCAATATTTCCATTTCAAAACCAAATGAATGGGTCTTTTTTATCCTAAATTTGTATGAGATGGTTATACGATATTACAATCCAAACACACACACACAAAAAAAAAAAAAAAAAAAAAAAACTGGCAAAATTGAACTCTGCCAGCACGTGGCTCTTTCACAAGAAAATGCAGAGGCCGCAAATTGCACTCAACAATTCCAGTGCACCTGAAGTTGACCACTTTAAAACTCCTGCTGCAGGATTATAAATACAGTTTGATGGCTTCGTCATTACGCCCAAACAGAGAGGGTGTAGCTGGCAGGCGGGTATTCGCCATCTTGTGGGGTCAGAAAGGGTCTGTTTGATGTGGGTGGAGATTTTAAACCCCCGCAGCCACAAGGTTCTGGGGTCTACAACAGGAAGTACACAAGGGAGCAGGCCTAATAAAAAGACAATCCCATAACTGTGTGGGCAGTCATACAAGCCGAATTTCAAACATTATCAACCAGGGTTGGAGAGTCAGGAATGGTATTACTGATGGAGAGGGACAGTGATGAAATTATTAGCCCTCCTTTTGATGCTTTCTTTTTATTTACAGTAACCTTTTCACTGCTGAAAGATTTTCAATTCATAACGCCTTGAGGAGGCCAATTTACGGCAGACAGCAACAGTGCCAGGACAGATTGCCTTTGGGGTATCATGGGACAGTCAGAATAGAACACTGTCTGCATAGGAAGGAAGCCATTCAATATGCTTTGCCATTACTTCCTGTTTAACATCCTAGTATTATAAACTAAACGAATAAGGCAGACTGGCCGGGAACTAAACATTGGCGATTTTATTTATGTATCTTGCCGCGTGTCATTCTGTCGGAAGCAGACAGCAGCCAGAATCCCCACAGATATTTGCCTTGTGTGCTCTGGAGGATGTTATCAACATAGCTGTGATAAAGGATAAATAATGTCTTCAGAGTTTGGTCTCCGAAAACTTCACATACTGCATGTGTACCAAAGCTTACAAATACAAGTCTTTGAATACTACCCCCTCACATATCGAGAGCTCCATAAATCACTCACACACACACGTAGTGCACACTTGGCACGTAATCAGACGGCACTCTGGTGACTACTCCTACCTGTCATTCTGGAGAAGCCAGTAGGCCATGAGTTAATTAATGTATAGTAATCAAATTCCTCTCCGTTAGCACGAACACAAGGTCTCTGTATCTCGGCTTGCCCGGGCTTATTTTTCTTGGTCCTTGTTATGCTACACCGCTGTGCGTGTTCGGATATTTATGGATCTCTAAAAATGCACAAGGGCGAATTAAAAGTCCAGCATGCACCGAGATGCTGGGACAGCCGTATGTATACAGGAGTGTTTATTCATACAATCTGGGGGTTTGATGTGTTTTTGCTGGATGACAGATGAATTTATCAGCTTCACTTTGTCATAAGGCTCCATCATGACAGAACACACAAATCGTGATAAATCTGTAGGGCTTTTCAAGGGACGTTTGAAACCCCAACTTACAAATGTGAATGTTTAATTCCATCCTGGAAAACACAGGCATATCTAAAGCCTGCTCTTTAGATGTTCAAGGTAATGATGGAAACACATCTAAGTTCTCTTGATCTGTTGCTTTGAACAGGTCACCACCACTTATGGGTTGTAAATCTGTTTTGATTGGGTCATGGAAATTAAAAGAACAATGTTAAATGCAAATAATAAAATCATAGATAGTTAGGATAGCAAAATAAATAGGCTTATCAACTTTTAAAAGAAAGGACAGAACGCTTCACTGCTAATTAAATACTAACATACTGTAGAAGGACATCACTGCAGCGTGTTTATTGTATGAGTCCCACAGACACACTACACCAGCCCCTACTCCTAAATTAAACTTCCCTTACAAAAATGAACCATGTGTCTACAACAGAAACCATAGTATCACTATAGTATTTTGTAGTAAAATCATAGTAACAACAAAATTAAACATGGTTACCATATACTTACCATATTACTGAAGTAACATAATGGTTAATTGCATTAAATCTATGGCTTCTACCCAAAAAAGTTCGGTTTGAACAATGCACTTTATGATAATATTAGGAAATTGCAATGTTTGATGTTAAAAGGCTAACATTTTTGTTTACTTTTGTACAATAAACAATTTTTGAGCAGTATTTGGTCCGTACTAGTAGATGTCCAATGTAAAATCTGATTCTGATTCAAAATGTGTACCAAAACAAATTGACCATGCATATGGTTATTCAACCCACATGTCTTTGCAAAATACAGTTAAAACTAATGTTCTTTTTTTAAAGGAATAGTTCACCCAAAAATGAATATTCTTTAATCATTTACTCACCCTCTTGCCATCCCAGGTGTATGACTTTCTTCCTTCTGCAGAACACATATGAATTAAATGTCTTTGGGTGTTTCGGATATTTTAACGCTATCGCCCAGGTGACCCAGCCAAGGTTGATATAGCCCCCTAGCACTAACCCCTCCATGGTTCTTGATTGATCTGTTTTTCCCCTACACTTATCATACAGCTTCAGAAGACATGGATTTAACTATTGGAGTCTTTTGGATTACTTTTATGTAGCCTTTATGTGCTTTTTGGAGCTTCAAAATGTTGGTACCCATTCACTTGCATTGTGAGGGCCGACAGAGCTTAAATATTCTTCTAAAAATCTTTGTTTGTGTTCAGCAGAAGATAGAAAGTCATACACATCTTGGATGGCATGAGGGTGAGTAAATCCTTCAAAGGCTTAAAGAAATCAGACGGCATGGGAGGTTTAGCCTCTGTCTTTCACTCTCTTTTGTTTTGAGTCAGGTGCAGATTAGATAACTTTTGCTCTGTTGAAATGAGAAAGCAGAGCTTCCAGTGTGTCCCATAATGTAAAAACAAACAGCTGTGGCGAGTGTTTGGAAAGAGCTAAATGAAACCCAGATATTGCACTGTACACCCATGTGTCTAAATCCTGTTAAGACCTGTCAATCACAAACAAAGGAGAAAAATACAAAACTTGTGCGATCTCTCCTCGATTCCACAATCTGAAATCCTTGAATCTGGATTGGCTAAAACTTTTTTATTTGGGTGCTTTAAAATGTTACCAGTCAGTAACTTTTAACATATACTAATACAGTTTAAAATCAAAATGTTATGTTATTAACATTAGTTAATGCACTATGAACTAACATGAACTAGCAAATATTTACACCTACATCAGCATGCTTGTGTAGCGTCTCGGGTGCGTTGCGTCATAAACATACATTTTTAGGTCACTGCGTCAAGTTAAATATAGTTTAATACTTAAAACATGTCTTGAGATCCCTTAGTTCGCATTTGCGCTCCATCAAGTGTTTTGAATGCAAGAACGTAACACATGTTTGTGCTGCTGCTGAAGGTTAATTTCTTCACTGTATAAACTGTGCGTTGCTCATACAGCTGAAGTTTCACTTACTGCCCTCTGGAGTAAACAGGTGGTACTACAAGCTTGCATTTCTCAGGAATGATCCTCCTGATTACAGTCCAGGGGCATTGCAATTAATTGTGTTAATTTTTTTAATGCGTTATTTTTAATAAAATGAATCGTACTGAATTAACGCGTTAAATTGACATCCCTAATTATAACATTTTAACAGCATATTTTAAAAAAGCAATATATATGAAAAATACCACACAGAAACATCCGCGAACATTTTGAGTGACGACGCAAACACATCGTTACATCAGAATTCTGAATCAATTAGTAGAAACTGATTCACGGAAATTAATTCAACGTTTGTTTGTTTTTTGCGACAAATACTAGCCAAGTAAATACTGTAAATAAATATACATGAAACATGGATTTTGAGTGGAAATTATTTTATCAACTTGTTGAGATCGCACAGTGATCTGAGAAGCAAGAAAGATGGCTCGAAATACCCAGATGAGGGGTCAGATATGTGGATGTGCGGTTGTTACTGAGAAATATCAGACCGCTAGATGGCGCCATTGACCAATCAGAATCGTGTACTACAGAGAGTTGTGAAACAATTAAATACATGTATTAATAACCTTAAGAAATATGTTTTTTTTTTTTTTAATGTACATTAAAGATGACATTTTCAAGCTGCAAGGAAAGAATTTAAATAGGCTACCTTTTAAATTACATTTTTAAAACCATTATACAATGACCCATATTTAGAAATTAAGAATTCTTAATTCCACTCAATATCTGCAATAATGAATGTGTCATCATCTGAGAAAAACTACATAACTAGTATTTTGACTTCCCTTGGGTTTGAGTCTTGTGAACAGGCTCCTCTTCCTGAATGTCAGCACAATGCAAGCCCTTCCCTTAGTAATAACGAGTGTTCGTAGCATCAACTGGGAAAGCCGGCCTCTCGTCAGCTAGCTAACACCCATGCCGGCGCCACAAGAACACGCCAAACCCTCCTGGAAAAAACTTCACTGCTCTCTGGAGGGTCCTCACTTGACTGTTCGCTCTATTCCTGTCTATCTTGGGCTCGGCTCGAAGTCTGTGATTTTAGGAAAATTCCTGTGCTGCGACCCCGTAGGCCCAGCGTCTTCTGCGCGATCGTTAGAAGCAGACCCCCGCCTTGTGTTTGTCCTGTGCAAACAGCTCAGCTAACACTTCATCAATCTCGTTTAGCTTGCACTTTGTGCTGCTCCTAAACTACCTTTTTTCTATTTTTCTGACACAATCGCATGGGTTTTTACTTCTTGTGGTCTAGGACATGTCTGCTGCACCTCCTTTCGCCCCCACTGACTGCTGTCACTGCATCAAATAGCCTATTTACCAAGGAGTTTCAAACGTATTTGTAAATCTGTGTTGCGTGTGAGTGCATCTTAGGGCCTCGCAAACTGAATATGCTCAGACATCCTTCCCTGTCACATATTTCATCCCTAAACGCCATTAGAACAGTGGAGAGAGTGAAGACAGTACATTTAAAGGAGGATATATAGAGCAAGAGGGTCAAACGCGCTATATGTTTGCGCAATGTCGCCATCTCTTGGTGATTTATGGTAACACGTTATGTTGCCGTTCAGGTCTGATAATGGTGACTCAAGACCACTGTGGCCTGTATTTGAGTCAAAATCAGGATTAAAAAGACAAAAAGTTTTAGGGACAAGACACTCCTCAAATCTGGTACAATAAGAATATTTTTGGTGGAGTTTATAGTTTTGGGGGAGTAACTACAGGAGCAAGTTTTAGTGAATCAGTCATTTTCAACTGTTCATGCAAAAGTAATTTTTGAAGGGTTGTAGTTTAAGGCAAGAAATGTGAAGCTTACAATTTGATAAAAGCAATTGCATTAATTATTTTTTTAAAACTTATGAATTATTTAATTTGTAAAGCTGTTTAAATCATCATTTCTGATGACAGTGTTTATGGTTTTATATCATCATGGCAACAAAGTTGTAAAATTGTATATAACTTTACACAGAAAAGGTTAGCAGGTGATTTTATCACACTAAAATGATTAATCCATATTGTTTACATCTTGAAGGCTTTACTTCAGATTCAAAAAACTATTTCGAATCTCTGCACTAATAATCAAGGTTCAATTAGGCTTTCACGTCCTCCTGGGACTTGTAAGTTTGTACTTACAAGGTCAGAGATCGTAACCCAGCAAACACAGAACGTTCCTGAAACGTTAGCATATGGTTCCCATTTGGTTATTTTTTTGGGAACCATTTCCCAACGTTCTAGGAACGTTCTATTTAGCTTACATTAAAACCATAAACTTGTGTAAACCATAAACAAAGGATCTCTCTTTTCCGATTTTTCAAACTGTTTATGTATGAATGTGCAGATTTACTATAAATATTAATGTATTGTGTGTTTATTTATTTATAATTTTTGTAGATCCTCAAATAGTTTTTAGCAACAACACAACAAAAGAGCAAAGCCACACATTAGGTTTGTAATTAATGCTTCATTTATCTATTGTATCATTTTCGTGATACAGCCTCTAGAATCAGTCTCTAGTGCAGCTATTGAGGTCAGGAGAGTGAGGTTTACACACATTGCACAGCTATCTATCAGCTGGCCACCATTACACTCATCCCCCAACACCTCACTCCCATCCGGGTCACGGCACCATTGTAACGCTCCTGTTCTACCTGCTCCATACGGGACTCGAACCGACATCTCCGGCATGGGAGGCGGGTGCGCTAACAAAAATGCTAAAAGCTACAGCCTCTAAATATATGTAAGATGTACAGTATATATTGAATAATATATTGCCCCCTTAGGTAATTTCAATATAGTTACTACTTTTTGTTAATAGCTTGTAGTGTAGCTAATGTATTTCTTCAAAAGAGTAGCTTGATTGTTAGTTAAATGGAAAAGAAAATGGCACAGAACATATAAAATGGAATTACTAGAGAAGAAATTTGTTCCTCATACTTGCATTTGTTTAGCAATACCTGAGTAGATTATTTTAGCAGAGTGTCTATTTGCGCCCCAGTGTAAATAGCAGCTGCCTCACAGTACACCTATCTGAACCCCAATAGTACCTGCAGTGGCGTGGGGTTTAAAGACGGTGTGTGTGAATGTGTATTACTGGCCTAGAGAACGTGGTTTGAATCCGCCTTTTTCCCCACTCTTTTTCCCATCTGATTTCCTGTTTCCACTCTTAATATTTCATTTAATTCTACTTAAAATAATAGCAAAAAATAAATATAAATGTTGAAGGATTTGATACGGAGGCAGGGTCTGTCGACCGCACATCTTCCCGTGGCTCGGGATCGCTTCATTGCATTACTAATATTGCAGTAACCACAGTTATAATGCAATTAACAATGGTGTTGTTAGTAGAGTAATATGGTGGTAATATAGTAACCATTTTCCTAAGGTAAGGTTAAGGTTAGGTTTAGGGGTAGAGGTTGGTGTAGTGTGTTTGTTGGACTCTAAATAAACACTGCAGCGATGCCCATATATATTAGTATTTAAATATAGGTGAAAATAGTATCTGACACTATTTCCACCAGGGTTGGGGTGCAAATAATATCTGCTTTATTTTAGTGGCTGGTGTTTGTCATCATAGGACAAAGAACACGCGGATCAAAGGGCAATGGCAACATGGGGGATGTAGCATGTCCGGGAATGTATTTATACTACATCTGCATATGTAAAGATGTAGGCCTACTTCTCAACAACAGTATGGTTGAGACATACGTTCTTCTTCAAATTCAGTAGATACACTGAAAGAAAGGATGTAGCCATTCTGTGAAAGAGTGTGTTAAATTCTCAGCTTACTACTCAATCTCTTTTCTTCAATAAACTCTTGTGGCATTGATATTAATAATTTCTTATGACACACACCTAAACGTCATTATTACAGCTCGGGCACCATCACCATGTTCTTAATCATTCCGCTCACATTTAGTGTGGTGAATTTCCCAGAGGCCGTGTTAAAAGGTAATGAAGATGAGGGCAGTCCAACGAACTGGTCACCAGAGAGCCAGACAGTGAAAATTTCATTACTGAAGGAAATAAGGGCACAGAGTGCTGATGACAGCTGATTCAGAATGCAAAAAGGCATTGCCGTCTGCCTCGGGAAATTTTCCTAAACCTCATGAGACTGTAGAAATACTGTGCTGAATTTGAGCCGTCATATCAGAAACTCTCCCTGTATCGAGTGTTGAGCCTGTTCTTTATCATTATAAAGGGTAAAAAAGAAATTAAGTCAGACCTTAAGACAAAATTCTAATCGATAAATGATTGTAATCATAGTAGCCTTCAGCCAACTTAATTGTATTTTAAAATATGCTTAATTTATCAAAATACATTATGGTAACACTTTAATGTGTAGTAACATACAGGTGAAACTCGAAAAATTAGAATATCGTGCAAAATTTCATTAATTTCAGTAATTCAACTTAAAAGGTGAAACTAATATATTATATAGACTCATTACAAGCAAAGTAAGATATTTCAAGCCTTTATTTGATATAATTTTTATGATTATGGCTTACAGCTTTTTACAACTTTTGCACGATATTCTAATTTTTCGAGTTTCACCTGTATATTTAAATTGAATAACTTATATATTGCCATGGATCTTTGATGACTATATTTTCATATACAGAATATTCACAATCACACTCATATGTACATGAATAAAAATGAATAATCATGAACATTCAGTATGATATTGGTGACTTAGAAACTACTGTAGTAGCGGCCTCTGAGTCAAAATCAGTAGTAAAATTACTCGGATAGTAAAAAAGGTCAAAACATCCCTAAAATCCAAAATCTGAAAAGCCTTGGTGGCATTTATGGATGTGTACTCTTGAGAAATTCTTAGATTAGAATTCGATCTCTTCATGATTATGAATATTCATAAATATGAATGGGCATGAAAGGGAACTACAAACATTTTAAGGCAGAGTTTCTTATGTTGGCTTGACAAAGCAAACATAGCTTACGGCTACTCTACAAACTTGGTTTATGGTTTTTTCACAATCCCTGACCAAATCATGACCAAAATGTATAACACTAACGTCTCGGTTACGTATGTAACCTCCGTTCCCTGATGGAGGGAACGAGACGTCGTGTCGAAGAAGCGACACTAGGGGTCTCTCTTGAGAGCCGAAAGATACCTCTGATCTATGAAAAAAGGCCAATGAGAGTTGGCGAACAGTATTTGCATACTCCGCCTCCGGATACGGATATAAAGGCGAGAGAAATACGCTCGTTCATTCAGGATTTTTCTGAGGAGCCGGGAGTGTTCCGGGCATCTCAGCGGCTCGGCTCAGCGACGTGGCCGAGAAGACACGACGTCTCGTTCCCTCCATCAGGGAACGGAGGTTACATACGTAACCGAGACGTTCCCCGTCTGTCGCTCACTTCAACGTCGTGTCGAAGAAGCGACACTAGGGGTCTCTCTTGAGAGCCGAAAGATACCTCTGATCTATGAAAAAAGGCCAATGAGAGTTGGCGAACAGTATTTGCATACTCCGCCTCCGGATACGGATATAAAGGCGAGAGAAATACGCTCGTTCATTCAGGATTTTTCTGAGGAGCCGGGAGTGTTCCGGGCATCTCAGCGGCTCGGCTCAGCGACGTGGCCGGGAAGACACGACGTCTCGTTCCCTCCATCAGGGAACGGAGGTTACATACGTAACCGAGACGTTCCCCGTCTGTCACTCACTTCAACGTCGTGTCGAAGAAGCGACACTAGGGGTCCACTTCAAAACTCGCCATGCGCTGAGCCGTGTACGTGTACTGCTAACACAGAAGCGGGCAGGTATTTTGCACGTGCACAAGCGACCAACTGTGTTCAGGCTGCACGTACTCTTCCCCAATGCCCCGAAAAAGCGTCAGCACCCTTTTGGTTACCCTAGGGGGGAACAAGGTGACGCTCCCAACTAGGGAACGGGCCAAGTCTGGCTGGGCCTCTTTTCTCTCTATGTTTTCTCGGCATAGAGCAAGAGCAGCCGGGGCCCTTACCGCATCGAGGGAAGGGGGTCTTATTCCGAAGTCCTATTCTTTTAGGGGGAAAAGACCCTGCGGAGGCCACACCCGCCCAGCAGGGGAGGTATAGGTGGCAAAATACACCACATGGCCACTTTGGGCCATGCGGTGGTAGATCCAGCCTCAAGGAGGGGGGAGTTGCTACAACAAGGCGACCGGAGGGCAGCGAAGGGCTGCCTAAGGGAGACGCGGGTCAGCTCGTAAGGTGACCGTACCGCGGAAATACACACAGGAGGAGTCCCGTAGGAGGCCTGATCTGTGGAGCACTTATTCCAGTAGGGGTAGCCGGAGGTACCCGTAGTGGACTGGACCAGCACGTTCCTCCGATGAACTGCTGAGGGTCCGAAGTGCTAGGGAGGAATCAACCAGGGACCTGGGTCCTCTGGGACAAAAAGCGCACTGTTTTGCCTCGGTAGAGGGAAACGGCGCTGGAACAAGCGGATCACCCGGTCAGATCGTCGACGTGTACCGAGTTCTACGGGCTCGGACCTGAGAGAACACGGGACGAAACTGACTCAACCCTGAGATTGTAGAATCTCGTGAAGGTGTTAGGTGCTGCCCAGCCCGCAGCTCTGCAAATGTCTGCTAGGGAGGTGCCCCTTGCCAGTGCCCATGAGGATGCCACGCTCCTAGTGGAGTGGGCCCGCACTCGTAAGGGGGGCGGCACGGCCTGGGTGTGGTAGGCCAACTGAATGGCCTCCACCACCCAGCGAGACAACCTCTGTTTGGAGACAGCGTTCCCTTTCTGCTGTCCTCCAAAGCAGACAAAGAGCTGCTCAGAGCGCCTGAAGCTCTGGGTGCGTTCCAGGTAGGCACGCAAAGCACGTACTGGACACAATAGTGAGAGGGCTGGGTCTGCCTCCTCCCGGGGCAGCGCTTGTAGGTTCACTACCTGATCTCTAAAGGGCGTGGTAGGAACCTTGGGCACATAGCCCGGTCGAGGTCTTAGGATCACATGAGTGTCTGCCGGACCGAACTCCAGGCAAGTGTCGTTAGTAGAGAACGCTTGCAGGTCCCCGACCCTCTTGATGGAGGCGAGCGCGATCAGCAGGGCCGTCTTTAGAGAGAGAGCCCTGAGTCCGGCTGATTCTAGCGGCTCGAAAGGGGATCTCTGAAGACCGGCGAGGACCACCGAGAGATCCCAGGAGGGGAACAGGTTTGGCCGGGAGGGATTTAACCTCCGGGCACCTCTTAGGAACCTGACGATTAAGTCGTGCTTGCCCAGAGACTTGCCGTCTACTGGGTCGTGGTGAGCTGCGATAGCAGCAACATACACCTTTAAGGTGGACGGGGACAGCCTCCCCTCCAACCTCTCCTGTAGAAACAGGAGCACTGACCTAACTGCGCACCTCTGTGGGTCTTCTGCCCGAGAAGAACACCAATTGACGAACAGACGCCACTTTAGGGCGTAGAGTTGCCTGGTAGAAGGGGCTCTGGCTTGGTTGATCGTGGCTACGACCGTGGGTGGTAGGCCAGCTAGATCTTCCGCGTCCCGTCCAGGGACCAGACATGGAGATTCCAGAGGTCTGGGTGCGGATGCCAGAGCGTGCCCCGTCCCTGAGAAAGAAGGTCCTTCCTCAGAGGAATTCGCCAGGGAGGGGCTGTCGCGAGGAGTACGAGGTCCGAGAACCAGGCCCGGGTGGGCCAGTAGGGAGCCACGAGAGTGACTCGCTCCTCGTCCTCCCTGACCTTGCACAGCACCTGTGCAAGAAGGCTCACTGGGGGGAATGCGTACTTGCGCAGCCCCACCGGCCAGCTGTGTGCCAGTGCATCTGCCCCGAGGGGAGCCTCTGAACGGGCGTACCAGAGCGGGCAGTGGGAGGTCTCTCGGGAGGCAAACAGGTCTACCTGGGCCTTGCCGAACCGTTCCCAAATCAGCTGAACCGAGTGGGGGTGAAGCCTCCACTCTCCGCCAGGCAAGCGTTGTCGTGACAGCGCGTCCGCTACCACATTGAGGTTGCCGGGGATGTGAGTGGCACGCAGCGACTTGAGTCGGTGCTGGCTCCAAAGGAGGAGACGACGGGCGAGTTGTGACATGTGACGGGAGCGTACGCCACCTTGGCGATTTATGTACGCGACCGCAGTGGTGCTGTCCGACCTGACTAGGACATGTTCGTCCCGGATTAACGGGAGAAACCTCCGCAGGGAAAAGAGGACGGTCAACAACTCGAGGCAGTTGATGTGCCAACGCAGCTGGGCCCCTTTCCAATGGCCTGAGGCTGCGTGCCCGTTGCAAACGGCGCCCCAACCCAATCTGGAGGCGTCGGTTGTGACCAAGACGCGTCTGGACACCTGCTGTAGGGGTACTCCAGCCCGTAAGAAACAGAGGTCTGTCCAGGGGTTGAATGTTTGTCGGCAGGCGGGGGTGATTGTTACCCGGTGCGTGCCGCGGCGCCATGCTCGTCTCGGGACTCGGGTCCGAAGCCAGTGTTGGAGCGGTCTCGTATGCATCAAGCCCAGCGGCGCGACCGCCGCGGCGGATGCCATATGCCCCAGGAGCCTCTGGAAAAGTTTTAAGGGGACCGCTGTGCCCGGCCTGAGGGCGGCGAGGCAGTTCAACACTGACTGAGCACGCTCCTTTGTGAGACGTGCGGACATTGAGACCGAGTCTAACTCCATCCCGAGAAAAGAGACGCTCTGAACTGGAGTGAGCTTGCTCTTTTCCCAGTTGACCTGAAGCCCCAGACGGCTGAGGTGCCTGAGCACCTGGTCTCTGTGAGCGCATAGTAACTCTCGCGAGTGGGCTAGGATGAGCCAGTCGTCGAGGTAGTTGAGTATGCGGATGCCGGCTTCTCGGAGCGGGGCAAGAGCTGCCTCTACGACTTTCGTGAAGACGCGAGGGGACAGAGACAGGCCGAAGGGGAGGACTTTGTACTGATACGCCTGGCCCTCGAACGCAAACCGCAGGTAGGGGCGGTGTCGGGGCAGGATAGAGACGTGGAAGTACGCGTCCTTCAGGTCTACCGCTGC
The DNA here is from genome assembly GCA_032164185.1 of Moxostoma hubbsi. NCBI lineage: Eukaryota > Metazoa > Chordata > Actinopteri > Cypriniformes > Catostomidae > Moxostoma > Moxostoma hubbsi. The sequence goes on along the minus strand of JAVLUX010000022.1, from coordinate 5,716,675 downwards.
GAACCAATCTAGATGCCGGACGCAGGTTAAAATATGCTTCTGCGTGAGCATTTTGAATGGGAGTTTGTGCAACGCTCGGTTGAGAACTCGCAGGTCCAAGATTGGTCATAAGCCGCCGCTTTTCTTGGGTACGATGAAGTAGGGGCTGTAGAAACCCTTCTTCATCTCGGTTGGAGGGACAGGCTCTATCGCGTCTTTGGCCAGAAGAGTCGCGATTTCCGCGCGCAGAGAGTGGGCGTGTTCGCCGTGTACTGCGGAGAAGCGGACGCCCATGAAGGGGGGCGGGGGCCTGGCAAACTGAATTGCGTAACCGAGTCGGATGGTCCGTGCCAGCCAGCGAGACGGGTTGGGAAGTGAAAGCCACGCGTCCAACCTCTGCGCTAGGGGCACTAAAGGGACGATTAATTTTGATGTACCCGGCGGGGCTTCGCAGCGGGGCGGAGCAGGTAGGGCAGCGTTGGGCGGCGACGGGGCGACCCGCGGCTGAGGTGCTGAGAAAAGACTCAAAGCACTTACCTTGCTCCGCACACCCGGCAGGGGGCGGGTTAGCGACTGAGGAGGAGGTCCTGGGTAGGCGTCCTCTAGACTCGTCGGAACCGGCCGGCCGGGGGACAGTCGTGGGGCTGAAGACGGGTGGTCCATGTCCAGGAGGCCAGGACTGTCGGGATCTAAGGGCAAAGTGCCGTGAGAACGGCATTTGCGGGCCAGGTGACCCAGAGACACAGGAAATAGCTCTTTTACTGAGAATGTGGGTACCGCAACCCCATCTAAGGGGGGGCGGCAAATTAAATTGTTTAGAAACAAAAGATTCTCCTCCTGGCCCTCCACCGGGGGACGGAGTGGTCTTACCACCTCCGGAGCTAACGTCTGCGTCGCTGGGTCGTCCGTCTCAGGACCGCCTGGGAGCCTTCCGGGTCCTCGAGGGAGTCCGGGAGACGGGGGGCGTCTGCTTCTTGCGGTGTGCTCGACGCAGGGGCTGAGAGCTGGGCCCGGGTTGAGGCGGAGCAGATTTCTTAGCCGCAGGAGGACGCCCTCGGCGAGCAGACGGGGCAGTGGCCCTGGCGGCAGGTTTGCGGCGAGGCAGGATGTGTGAGATGGCCTCCGTCTGTCTTTTCACCACGGAGAACTGCTGGGCAAAGTCCTCGACGGTGTCGCCGAAGAGGCCAAGCTGGGAGACAGGGGCGTCGAGGAAGCGAACTTTGTCAGCCTCACGCATCTCGACCAGGTTGAGCCACAGATGACGTTCCTGGACCACTAGGGTGGCCATCGCCTGCCCGAGTGCCTGCGCGGTGACCTTCGTGGCCCTGAGGGCGAGGTCGGTCGCTGAGCGCAGTTCCTGCAACACGTTGGGATCAGGGCTACCCTCGTGCAGATCTCTGAGCGCCTTGGCCTGGTGGACTTGCAGGAGAGCCATGGCGTGCAGGGCGGAGGCGGCCTGTCCCGCGGCGCTGTAGGCTTTGTTGTTGAGGGAGGATGAAGTCTTACAGGCCTTGGAAGGGGGTACAGGGCGCCCGCGCCAGGTGGTAGGGTCACCGGGACAAAGATGGAGCGCAACTGCCCTATCCACCTGGGGAATCGCCGTGTACCCGTGGGCCTCTCCGCCGTCGAGGGTAGCGAGAGCGGACGAGCAGGTCTTTTGATGGATGGAGAGCGGGGCTCTCCATGACGACGTCAGCTCGTCATGCACTTCCGGGAAAAACGGGACCGGGGGGGGGGGCGTGGCTGTGAGCGGCGCCCAGACCCCAGGAACCAGTCATCCAACCGTGACGGGTGTGGGGAGGGTGGAGGTTTCCAGTCCAACCCCACCCCGACGGCGGCCCGGGCAAGCATGTCGGACATCTGCGCATCCGCCTCAACCTGGGCCTGCTGGCCCGAAGGCGGCAGTCCAGGGGAGGAGTCAGCGTCAGACGCCGCGCTCTCCGATGGAGCGGCGAGCTCATCGGCTTCAGGCTCAAGAGGATAGGCAGACCGGCCCGGAGGCGAGTCGCCGTTACCTCGAGACTGGACGGAGGTAAACGAGCGTGTCGGGGGGCAGGTGGTCCGAGGGGACGTGCCCGGCGGAAGCGCACCCGCTGCCCTCCCCAAATCGCCTCCAGCGCCAACCGCATCGTCCTCAATCCCGTGGGAAGAAGGAGCGATACGGGGGGCGGCTGGAGCGTTACCATGGTCATGTTCTCGCAGTGAGAACATGAGCCATCCACAAACGCAGCCTCGGTGTGATCGGCGCCCAGACACACGAGACAGCGCCTGTGGCCGTCAGAAGCGGAGAGCACTCTACCGCATCCAGGAACTACACAGGGGTTGAATGGCATCTTTAAAAAGACGCACCCTGAAAAGGGCGTTCAACACCGCTATGTATTGCTCTTTTAGAGAAATAAACTCTTTATGAGAAATATAACTCTTTATATTGAGAAACTCTTTCAAACTCTGCACTGTCGAAGCGCCCAGGGGCAAACTGCACGCCGGCAGAGAAGAGAAAAACAGCCGCTGTAGTGCGCCGTAAATCCAACAGCAGCAGAGCGTCAGAGGATCAGAAGCAGGATCAGCAGTGTAATACGCAGCAGTCAGCATAAACACGACCTTCGGCTCCGAAGAAAATTACTGAATGAACGAGCGTATTTCTCTCGCCTTTATATCCGTATCCGGAGGCGGAGTATGCAAATACTGTTCGCCAACTCTCATTGGCCTTTTTTCATAGATCAGAGGTATCTTTCGGCGCTCAAGAGAGACCCCTAGTGTCGCTTCTTCGACACGACGTCGAAGTGAGCGACAGACGGGGAACTCCTCCTCCATCTTACACCAACAAAACTTGGTACAGACCTACAGACTGTTCTGACTTATTGTACTATAGCAGTGTCCCAAATTACAAACTATACACTATGTACTTACAATACACACTATGCAGTATAGGTACAATATAGGTTCACCTAAAACCGCACACTTCTGCACTGTTTGACATAATTTTGAAGTGTAGTGCAAGTATGTTTACACTGAAAATGCAACAAAAAGAACTGTAAAATGAGTACCTGGATGATGCACTTCTTCAACCATCAAAATGGTGTGTGGATGGTTGGACACTTCATGCACTGCCGTACGTAGTGGGAGGTGCACAGTGACCTGGCTATGTTGCTGATCTGACAAAACAATTGTAAATTATGGAAAATGACTAGTGAAATACAATGAAGACCACCATACATATGTAAGTTTGTTCCCATCTGTGTGTACATTACGTGGTTTGAGATGTAAGTATTGAACAGTAGATAGCTAAAACACTAAAGCTAGCTGCAACACATCGCATATTCTTAAAATGATAAATGGGTGTCACGTTCCATTTGCGCTACGCACGCTGGCACTCCTGCACAAATTAAATGGTTTAGAATTTTCATGTAGATGTATCCAGTGTAGACAGCCAAGCCGTTGCATCACATCAACCAGCACGCCCGTGTAGGCGTAGGGTGTTAGGTGTTCCTTTTCTGACAAAACTATACATTGAAAATCCATACACTACATGGGTGAGTGCATAGTGTACGTACATTGTAAGTGTACAGTGCATAGTGTGTAATTTGGGCCACAGCTTATCTTTTCTAACTAATCTGACAAATGGTTTCCACACAGAGGTGGAACAAAACTCGGAAAACTCCCATAGACTTACATTGATGAGATGTTTAAATGGGCAAATGGAATGCTCATCAACTCCAACTGTTAAAAAGTCAAATGTAAACAAACCCACCAAATGCCTCTGATCTGCTTTAAGTCTCTCTCTCTCTCTCTCTCTCTCTCTCTCTCTCTCTCTCTCTCTCTCATGCATACACTATATGACAGTTTATCTGACTATCTACTGTATGTGACAGTCTGCCTGACTATCTAGTTGGCTGTTTGTCTTACCATTATTTCTGTATAACCATCAAACTTAAAACTTTATATCTACTTTAAACTTTCATGCAAGGCTTTGTCAAACCAACATCAAAGTTTGTCTTGACAAACTTAACCTATCAACTTTTCAAAATATATATGTAGGCCAACAGTTTACGCACAAATTCTATTGAGGTCACATATGAGCGCCAGAAAGCTGCACACAAAAAAATGTGTTTTGGGGTGCCTGTTTGAATGTAGAACTTAAACATACCTTGTAAATACATAAAATGTGCTAGATCAGTTCAGGAGAGATCCAAAAGGCATGTGCAGCATTTGGATTTCATCATTCAGTTACCTTTTTCACCATCAGACTTCGGTAAGCGAGAAGGAACTGGCAGCTTCAGCATTGCGAAACAAGAGAGCTCAGTCATCTCTCAGCTGCAGCGGATTTGGTGGCCTTGGAAGAACAGCAGCAAGGGGGAAAAAAATTTTAAAGGAGAGGATTGGGTGCGTTAAATCAGTTCCACTCTCTTGTAAATTACAACCCTGCATTTTTATTTCCTCTTCATGTTATTCATTGGCGTCCAAGCCAAACACAGAGCTGCAGCCTTTGCCAGGCACGAGAACAAACCATCTTCTTTTGCGTTGTCTCGAGCTGTCAAAAACATGATGAAATAGACACATTCCTTTTGTCAAACTTAAACGTTTAGAGCCTGTAGATCAACAGTAATACAAAAGGGGCCGTGCAAATGAAAAAGGAAACTTTGAGCATTAAGTTTCTTCAATTTCACGCATGGAGTTTCAGAGGGGGTCTTGTTGGTATATTGTGTACATGGAAGTATTTCATGCTAATGATGAAGCAATTACACAGTGTTTACAAAAAGCATGGGAAATGTACAGTGCTTTCATAAAGTGCATAATGATATTGTCTTGGCAGTACAAACAGCTAAAAAATAGGAAAAAGGTGTCATAATAAAATAGTGTCTAATTTATTGTGGGCCTTATCTTAATTTAATCTGCAAACAGTGGGCACCACAAAATTATATAGCAATTTAATGTGCTGTAAGTGATTTGTAAATGTGCATATTTTTTCCATTGATATGCATTTGTAAAAGGTTGCTATTTTTAAATTGTATGGTTAATCAAAGTGCATGCTTTTAAACATAAATCCAAAATGAACTGCTTGAATAATAAAAAAGAAAGAAAGAAAGAAAGAAAGAAAGAAAGAAAGAAAGAAAGAAAGAAAAAGAAAGAAAGAAAAAAAAAGGATGCATTTTTTGAGTTTTATCAAATGGATCAATTATATATTTGGAGTCAGATCCTTACTCAGCCTCTCTAACATATGACTTTTAACAAAAATTGCCGTCCTTGAATAAATACCACAAAAAATGTAAGAAAACCTAGTGGATATATTTAGTGATTTCCCTGATCAAGCCACAACTAACATGCCAATTAAAAAAGATCGATATAAAAGATAAATGTATAAGATATATTTTTAAAGGGTTATCTTTAGAAAGTATAAGAAACTAAAGGTCAGCTACACGGCCCGAGCCCTACAGGAGCAACTCAACAAACCTTCTGGGTTTGGGTCAGTTTTTCAAGTATAACTTTGGGGTTGGGGATGGGGTCAGTTTCGTGTTTGTTAATAATGTAAAAAATATTGATGCTGACTACCACCCCTGGAGTCGCGAGTTCGAATCCAGGGTGTGCTGAGTGACTCCAGCCAGGTCTCCTAAGCAACCAAATTGGCCCGGTTGCTAGGGAGAGTGGAGTCACAAGGGGTAACCTCCTCGTGGTCACGATTAAGTGGTTCTTGCTCTCAATGGGGTGCATGGCAAGTTGTGCATGGATTGCAGAGAGTAGCATGAGCCTCCACATGCTGCGAGTCTCCATGGTGTCATGAGCAGCGAGCAGAGGTAACTGAGACTTGTCCTCCGCCACCCGGATTTAGGTGAGTAACCGCGTCAAGTTAGGTCCTAGTTAGTAGTGGCAATTGGGCATCCCAAAATTGGGAAAAAAAGGGGATGCAAAAATTTATAAAAAAGTACCAACATAGGAATGTAAAATATTATATATAGAGAGAGAGTGATGTAAAAAATAAATAGGCATACATGCTTTGATGACTGGCGACCTGTCCAGGGTGTACCCCGCCTTTCGCCCAATGTTAGCTGGGATAGGCTCCAGCCCCCCGCGACCCTGTACGCAGGATAAGCGGTTGACGATGGATGGATGGATGGACATGCTTTGATTTTTGCACATTCACACTCACTCACAGACACGCAAACATACGAGTTAAGGGCTGTTCACAACAAAACTGTTTTTGCATGTGTCTGCGCTGTTTCTTTTCAATGGTATTTCTATAAACTTTTCTTTAAACATGCACTGGATGGATGCATTTTACCGCCACATTGGTTTTTCAGCATCTCATGGAGGACTGCCTAAAACACTGTTTCAAGTTTTTTTTAAAACTTACACTTTTTTAGCGCAGGTGTCACAAAGATTGTTCTTCATGCAGAAAAGTTTCAGCGCTTAATAAAGGGCAAGCCAATCTTTTAGCTGGCTGAAATTCACTGTTCCTTTGGAAGCAAACCATGACATTTAACACATGTATTTCATGGTTGGACTCCTTCTGAATTCCTTCATTGTCATTTTTATTTGGAACCCTACTCTCTTCAGAAACAAACCTAAATGCTTTAAATGCATTACCCACAGCAGGGGAGATCAGATATAACTTTTTGGTTTGATTTCATAACAAGCCCAGACTAAACCTGTGAATGAGAGGCATAATAGTTCTGTTTTTTTCATGCAATCTTGAAAAAGCGCACTCAACACGTGCACCCCACTGTATGTAGACAGAGCAAGACCAGATGTTTTCAATTGGGCTTGCGTTTTGTTTTGCTTTCACAATGTATTGCCACTGGACTGGCACACTGCTCTGGCTGCTACAAAACTCTTGAATTCAGCTGCCCGAGACGCTTTGTTTCGATCCAACACTCTAATCAGATCAATGGAACTGCCTTGGCCAAAACATCACAGTAAGAGCAATAAACTACAACACATTAAACAACCGGCTACCACTCTGCATATATCAAACAAGTTGTCAATCCCGAGTCAGAACTTTTTAAATATGAAAATAAAATGATTGTCAATTACAGTTATATTAATTTGCTTATATTTGACCCCAACAACTTTTACTAAAGTGAAAAGCTAAAAAGAATTTAAAGGATAATAGTTAATCAAAAACGGACATTCTGTCATTTACTTTCCTTTTGCACTCAGGAAAACAACAGCCTAGAAGTTTGAAATGACACAAAGCTAAGTATACTGTAAAAACATTTTAATTTAATTACCTATAAATCGGTAACTGCATCATACTTAAATATTGTACCAAGCAGATCACAGGGCAAGGCAATGCAATTCAAGGCTTTACAATTATGTCATGGCTACCTCGCAACCATCAGAGTTTAGTCAGGTATGCACCATTGGACTTACAAATACGTAATCTACCCTTCCTCAGAAGACTGACAAGTGACGCCAGACAGGCGCATATGTGATCGCAGGCAAGAGAAAGAAACCCCTTAATTATCCATTGGCTTGTGGGTCAAAAGAAGTCTTAATGATTTGGAATGACAACAGAGAAATAAAAGTTTCCTCCAACCACTTCCGTCCCCCCATCGATAACTAACAGACCTCAGCTCTTGATGGTTTATCCAGAGGGACACAGGGCCATTCAACTGCGGTTGCTGTTTGAAATAAAGTGACAAATTTTATGAGCTTTGAAACCTCAGTAACTTTCAGTGTCTTGCCAAAACTGATCCCGGCAGATCTCTTTCACTGTGCCTTGTGTAAAATAAGGGATGCCTAAATGGAAATAATTCCCCTTAATTGCCGCCATCATAGGTAATGCATGCTTGTGAGTAATGGGCTCATTTAGCTGACTTAACATGGTCTACACTGGTCTACAATCCAGAGGCTTGGAACAAAAAGCACACCATGCTTTCTGATGTTTTCCATAGACCTTGGGTCAATCTCAGAAGATTGCAGCATTCTCAATGATGTATGGTTAAAGGTATAATTTACCTAAAAATTATAATTCTGTCATTATTTACTCATTCCAAACCCTAGTGGTGGTTTTTTATATATATGGAACACAAAAGGAGAATTTTTTTAACACACATAAATACATTTGTCATTATGACTTGTGCGCTACATTTCAAGTCTTCTGAAGCCATATGATAGCTTTGTGTAAGCAAAAGAATCAGAATAGTGGAATCAGTGAACTACTAAAATTACAGTTTGTTCCTCACACAAAGTTATCGTATGGCTTCAGAAGGAATTTCATTCTTCAAGAGTTCTGAAAACAAACACACTGCAACAACAAAAAAATGTAATATACAGGTTTAGAACAAAACCTTAATAAATAATACATTGCATTTTTAATTGATAAATATATATTTTTTTGAGGTGATAAAAATGACAGATCTTGAAAAATCTACTTTTAATCAAGTATTTATTTCCTAGAATGGAAATATTTAGCCCATGTTGGTTTTATAACATTTTTGAAAAACAGTAATACATTTAAAAAAAAAAAAAAATGATTTATTGAATAAAAAAATGTCATGTGGTGTAACCATCAAGTAACAGGTATTAAAATACTTTCCTTGCACACTGAATACAAGAGGGTATGCAACATAAGCATTAATGTCAAAAAAAAAAAAAAAAAATATATATTTTTTTCATATATCATGAATTTTTCATATAAAAAATGTCGAGACATTTCACACGACCTGAAACAAAACTTTCAAAATGTCTGATTTTCATTCTTTCTTTCTTTCTTTTTTACTTACAGTCTTGAGTGTCTAAAGGGGTCCTAGAGGGTGTTTTTATGATTTTTTATTTTATTTTTTTATTATTATTATTATTTTGACCACCTGACTTTGATTTGGTGGACAAAATTTTTTCAAATATTAATAATATTTTAAAACAAAATTGTTTCACCACTTTTTTTTCTGTACTACTCATTCCAACATTGTTTTTTTTTTTTTTTTTTATAATTTTTTTTTTTTTTTTAAGAATTTCAGCTTTTAATTTGACTTTTGTTTTTCTACTGTCTTCAGACAGTAAATTAAAAATATGTTCATCATAGAAGAAGTGCGTTCGTGAATTGTATTTTTAATGTAATTTTGAATAACTTAATAGATCCAGAAAAAAAATAAAATAATTCACATCACATCACAAAGTCACATCATTGTCCCAGAAATATTCCTTTAAAATAAATTGTTGCTGATTTTGGAATGCCCTCATTGGGTAACTCCCGAAGCCAGCAACAGTTGAAAACATTGGATGTAGGTTCACATATTTTCAACTCAGCTTGACATAGCTTCGAATGCGGCTGAGAGGAGGAAATCTCTGTTTGGTTTGTAATCATGTCAGGATCCAAAGACAAACAGGTAATGCAATTACTGTTCATTTGGTCTCACAACTAGGCCCGATTTCACAGTAATTTCTGCAAGTCACCAGCTGCTAAGTAATCCTAATGAAAGCTTTCATCTTCGCACAGTGTAAAGCATACATTTTGGTTTCATTCCATTGGAATTCAATACCACTAATATTCTACACACTGTTTATATTGTACACTCCTAGTGAGGACATATGATTTTGAGTACTTGGAATAAGTCGAGGCTTGTGTGAATGGCCAACACAGATTCAGTAACTATTTGACATTTTTTGGAACAGTTATGTATCCAAGTTCATTCTAAAATAAACACTATTTTCATAACCTGGGTGGTAGCTTATTAATGACTTAGCTGGTTGTATAAAGTATCTACGTGCGGGATAATGAACAGACAGCCGCTAATTTTCATAAAATAAACTCCAACAGGGTGTATCATCCTGAAGGGGTTTATTTTGCAATACTGACCATTTGATTGTACATTATCCAACTTATTACACAGCTAGTTAACAAAAAATAAATAAATGGTTATGAAATGTTGATTTTTTTTATGTATTTTTTTTGCAAGAAAGTGTCAACAAAGTTATACATAAGACGAACTACAAAACAGCACACTGAAAATGTTTGCCTGCAAAATATTTGACCGCAGAATTCAATGATTGACCAATCAAGTATTCCAGAGAGCTGTTTAAAATATTCTTATAGATGAAAAATACTTGAAATCAATTTATAATATGGCTGAAAATAATGTAAAATATGTCAAATAAGTCAATTATAAATAACAGAAATGCTCATTTTAGGATATTACATGAATAGTTATTCTGTTTTTATCATGGCAACCTGCAATAAAAATATCAAATCACAAATTTTCCCCCTTTAACAGTCATTATTGATAATTATACCGTGTCAGATTGTGATTGAAAATTGTCCTCTTGCTTTTAACATCTTACGAGTAATGATTGTCCCTGGCAAGCGCTTATAAAACATATCATCTGTAATTTAATTGCTACAAAACCTACAATTAGAGAGGTAAGTTGTATTACATAGTAGTGGAGACTGTTTTAGGTCACCTAAGTCCTTTGCAACTTATGCCAAGACCCTGAAAATCAGCGGCGCTTTTGCTGGACCATCCAAACTCAACAGAGGAAAAAAACAATAATGTTTTAACCCACATACTTAGCATAATCTCAGACTCCTCTTAAAAAAAACTTTGACAAAAGACCATTGCCCCTTCATTAATTTTCACAGGCACATGCTGATTGAAGGTTTCAGTTTTCCATGACTGGGCAGTTTTGTATTAGAGTTAATAAGTAAAGGAGGCTGCACAGAGCTGCCACTAGTCGGTGTGGAAACCTTGAAAGAGAAGTAGACTTAGGCTTTTACATAGAACAGAGACACATGGTTATGGAGAAAACATTCTTTAAAATCCAGTGAGTGGGCCTATTATTCATCTCAAAGTGAAGTATTGCCTCTTTTCAGAGATTAATTGATTAATATTCATTCTGTGCAGTGCAAGAAAAAGAAATGGGTTTAAATGGAGGTTATTTTCAATGTAACGGCCTTGTAAGTTCATTCATGATATTCATGTATTGTCCTAATACACAATTCTTCTGTCAAACTCAATATTAATGATTTTGTACTTTTCTGTACAGTAGTGGGGCTTGTATTGTGGCACGTTCCTTTTGAATTGCTTTTGTAGCATTCCTTATTTGTGAGAACTAAAAGTTCAGCCATGCAACTCTATATGGTGCAAGCTGATAGGTTCTTTGACCTTGTTATTTGTTATCCAACTGACTCGTTCACATGTGACATGTTACTCCAATTGGCTCACATGGCGTAAGCTGATTGGTCCTTTGACATGTAATCGGGGAACCAATCAACAATTTTTAATTTTGCATATAAGGTGGTTTCACTGCAGCGTGCTGCCAGAGTTTTTTCTCTGAAAATGTTTATTTTTTTTCACATTTTATGTTGCAGCCTCATGATAAAATGATTTAATTTTTTTTACATCAATCTACACACCATACCCCATAATGACAAAGCAAAAAACAGATATTCGTTAACTTTGCAAATGTATTAAAAAAGAAAAAACTGAAATATCACAATGACCCACAATGATGCAATGACACTTGAAATTTAGCTCAGGCGCATCCCATTTCTCTGGATCATCTTTGAGATGTTTCTGCACTTTGATTGCGGTCCACCTGTGGCAAATTCAATTGATTGGACATGATTTGGAAAGGCACCAACCTGTCTATATAAGTTCTCACAGCTGAAAATTAATATTAGAGCAAAAACCCAGCCGTGAAGTCAAAGGAACTGCCTGCAGAACTCAGAGACAGGATTGTATCAAGGCACAGATCTAGGGAAGGCTACAAAAAATTCAAATCAAATCCCTTTATTGTCACTCATCATATGCAGAAGTGCAACAGTGGGTGAAAGTCTTGGGTGTAGATCCGAGTAACATCAGTCAGCAGTCATGACAGTGATGAGACTGTGACAGGGCGGAGGGCGCGGCCGGTTAGTGATTTTACACACCCGGCCCCTTATCAGGCTAATCAAGCCTCCGAGAGGGATAAAGCCCGTTCCTCTGCTTCCAGGCGGCCTGGCTGCACCATTGGGGTTGATGGTAGCGGCGAGAACTCCACTACGGCGTATCCCTTCTCCTTCCCGGGATTTCGGCACCAGTGTAAAGTGAACAGGGGAAAGGCTCTCTAGCGCTCTTTCTGTAACACCACTGTCCGCAGTCGGCCTTTATTCCTCTCGGAGGCTTGATTAGCCTAATAAGGGGCCAGGTGTGTAAAATCACTAACCGGCCCCACCCTCCGCCCTGTCACATTGACATATACCAATTTTCAATAAACATCAGATTCACACAACACAATTTACATATCTAATATACACATAATTACACACAACACAATATACAGATAATATTATACAATGTACAGTATACAATACACACAATATAGAATGCACATACAGACAATATAGAATACACAGTATAGAATAAAAATAGTGTATATATATAAAATATACAGTAGGTTGTATGTGCTGTATTGACATTCAGGCTGTCGGTTGATAGTCAGTTGTTAAGAGAGAATATAATTTATGACATTCCAGTGTGAGATAAAATTATTAATAAAGTGTAGTGCTGATGTATATTGATTGTGAGAGATCAAGAGATCCATATTCTGATTTCTTGGGGGAAGAAGCTGTCGTGATGTCAGCTGGTGTGGGTCCTGATGCTGTGATACCGCCTGCCTGATGGTAGAAGTGAGAGTAGCCCATGGCTCGAGTGGCTGGAGTCTCTGATGATCCTCCAAGCTTTTTTCACACACTGCCTGGTACAGTGTATATGTCCTGGAGTGAGGGAAGCTCAACTCCGTTGATGTGTCTGGCATCATACAATTATGGCTGCATTGAATTTTTCTCTCCTCAGTGCAAGACACGTGACAGCCTGCTTGAAATTTGCAAAAAAAAAGCACCTTAAGAACTCTCAGACTGTGAGAAGCAAGATTCTCTGGTCTGATGAATTGAAGATTGAACTGTTTAGCCTCAATGCCAAGTGTCATATCTGGAGGAAACCAGGCAGCACTCATCATCTGCACAATATCATCCCAACGGTGAAGCATGGTGGTGGCACAACTGCCAAAAACCTTTGTATATTACTGTAATTCTATTTCAAAAACAAAATCACTGGCAAAACATCAACAATAAAATAATAAAATAAATATTTTTGGAATGCATATATTTTGGTTTAATGAGAATACACAACTACTTTGGAATTACTGGTAATACACCCAGAATGGTATAGTTACAGTACATTTATCATCTATCAGCAGGGGTTGACGTATGCTAACCAACTCGTTGAGTGTCCTGATGTTGACAAGTCAGTGGCTTTTGGTTTGATTACTTTGGGGTGGGACTATCTGTTTTATCGACCAATGGCAGAGAGGTGAAACCTGTTTTTGGGAAACCAGCTTGAAAACATAAAATTACACACTTCACCTTTAAAGGAATAACTCACCCAAACTCATATGACTTTCTTTCCTCTCTGGAACACTAAATCAAAATTGTAATGAATATCCCTATCCATCGTTCACAGTGGCTTGCATTTTGCTGCAAGTAATTGCATTGTTTTTAGCACTAAACTACTCAAGTTCTCATTTAAATACGCAAGCCACTGTGAACGAGTTTCTCTCATAGCACTTGTGAATGCCCTCCTAAAAAAACAATAGAAACCCTCACAGAAACTCTAATCGTTGGTTAATTAATGGTAATGTGTTGACATCTATTGGTTGCATGTAATGTCTAGTGGATACCATTAGGGACCAATACATATCTGTAATTGAAACCAATCCAAACTATTAAATGCTAATGGAATAAGGCACAAAACACATTACACTCGACATGGTATTTGTAATTCAAAAACATTATAACTTCTATCGTTTGTTTTCCCCCAAGACAAATTACTTAAATTTTGCATTTTTATTTCTCATCAAAAGCAATTGTTTGCCTTCAGATGACGCACATGTTGCATGGACTACTTTTATGATACTTTGCAAAGCTTGGAAGTTAATCACTATCCACAGCCATTGTCTTGAAGATGGACTAACATTATTCCATTACATTTACATTTATGCATTTGGCAGACACTTTTATCCAAAGCGACTTACTGTGCACTTATTACAGGGACAATCCCCCCGGAGCAACCTGGAGTTAAGTGTCTTGCTCAAGGGCACAATGGTGGTGGCCGTGGGTTTCAAACCAGTGACCTTCTGATTAGCAGCCCTGTGCTCTAGCCACTACGCCACTACAATTGACATTATGACATTCAGATAAAATTGTAACACAACTGAGATGTGTGTTGTTTTCAATAATGCTGCAGCCTTTTCTAAGCACCAAGTAAATAATTATCCTGTGCTAGGCTAAGTAGCACTCTGATAATAAACTGGCAGACTTCACAGTAGAGTGTGCTCGCTGCTCATTATAAAACTGTTACCTAACTGCATGACAAATGCCATGTTAAAGTGGACAGTACATTAACAGGTACAAGCTCATAATAAAAGCAGGTTTCCCGTTCCAGAATACATTTAGAACAATATGACTTAGCTCAGTGAAGAACAAGGTCTTTAAAAATGAACAATTCTGTATTTGTGCATTTTTACATCAATGAGAATCCCTGATATGAATTTAAAGCTTGTTGTATAAGACCCTGACTGGGTTTATGCATAATTTACTGCAAGGCTTCAATAACTGAAGGCATTTACTTACTGAGGACTTTTATTAAATAAATAACATTCTTATCTAATGTTTCTTCCTCATTAAACATGAATGCAATTAAAAGATTTAAAGTAAATTAATTTTGTTTTTTAAGTTCCCATTAAGCAAGCAGTCAAAGGAAAACTCTATTTGAACAAAACAAAATAGTACCAAAAATGATATTACCATGTTTTTAAGTATTCTTTGAAGAACCTTAGAACACCCTAAAAAAATCAGTGGTAAATATATATGGCACTTGTAAAGTTGTACCACGGTAAAAGAAATCTGTTTTTTGTCATAAAAATTATTCTCATGAAATACCATTCAGGTCACTCTTGATTATTTATTTGTATTTTATTTTCCAAGTTAATGATTTTGTTTCTTTTCTTTTGGAACATGAAAAGGGAAGTCTGAAATCATTGGAAGCAATATTATCAAGACTCATTTTAACATTAAAAAGAAAAATTCTGGACAAATTCTGGACAAATTCTGGACAAATGTACAAATAAATATTAATTACAGCTACAAAAACCCTGGCCAATAATCTGAATAAATAAATAAACTACATAACTTAACACATCAACATTTAGTGGATGTTCTAAAAAACATTCTCATTACTGAAACAAACCAGAACAATTTACATGTTTCCTTTTTTAGTTTTAAGTTTAACCCAAATATTTTATATAGCTGATCTAAGGATAAATTATCAGACTTGGCATTTAATAATTTAAGTATTGACACTGACTACCACCCCTGGAGTCGCGAGTTCAAATTTAGGGTATGCTGAGTGACTCAAGCCAGGTCTCCTACGCAACCATATTGGCCCGGTTCCTAGGGAGGGTAGAGTCACATGGGGTAACCTCCTCATTGTCACAATTAGTGGTTCTCACGCTCAATGTGTCGTGTGGTAAATTGTGCGTGGATCGCAGAGAGTAGCATGAGCCTCCACATGCTGTGAGTCTCCGTGGTGTCATTCATAGCGAGACACGTGATAAGATGCACGGATTGACGGTCTCAGAAGTGGAGGGAACAGAGACTTGTGCTCCACCACCCAGATGGAGGTGAGTAACTGCACCACCTCGAGGACCTACTAAGTAGTGGGAACTGGGCATGAAAACATTTCAATAATAATATGTTAGAGTTAGGTTTGGCAATTTATTTGGATTACACTTATTAAAATATACATACAGTACATACATACTGTATACACAAGGGTATAGTTTTGATTTGAAAGTTGGTTGAGACATATTGCAAGTATAATATTCAAAATGTTGGTATTAAGTAAACGCGAGAAAGTCAGTCTGGTAATTCATTTCACAAGTCTTGTTTCTTTTTTCTTTTTTTACGCATTATTTTTAATAAAACGAATCGCACTGAATTAACGTGTTAAATCGACAGCCCTAATAATTATACTAAGGACCTTTAATAGTTGTTCAAATGAAAATAAATAATAGTATAAAGTTAAAGTATTTTCTGAATGGTAAAATTTGCCAAATGTTGGTCGGAACATTCCGATTTTCTGAAAGTTGGTAGGGACATGTCCCTGTCATTCCTACATAAATATACACCTGTGCACACACACAAATAAAACTTGAGAATGTCGAACAAGCTCAGGTGTATAATTATTGGGAGAGGAGGAAGTTACTGTACTTGGTGAGACTGTTTTTCACCAATTATTTTTTTGTTTAAAAGTTAATAATTGTATTCATGATCACTTTAATAATAGATAAGATCATACTAAATGTATAATATCCTGAACAGTATGTTAGAAGGAAAATTTTTGGCCACATTTAATGCTAATGAAGGGTTATTTTAGCCCTACTGACAGAACCAGAAAAATGTATCATGATCTACACTCACCTAAAGGATTATTAGGAACACCTGTTCAATTTCTCATTAATGCAATTATCTAATCAACCAATCACATGGCAGTTGCTTCAATGCATTTAGGGGTGTGGTCCTGGTCAAGACAATATCCTGAACTCCAAACTGAATGTCAGAATGGGAAAGAAAGGTGATTTAAGCAATTTTGAGCATGGCATGGTTGTTAGTGCCAGACGGGCCGGTCTGAGTATTTCACAATCTGCTCAGTTACTGGGATTTTCACGCACAACCATTTCTAGGGTTTACAAAGAATGGTGTGAAAAGGGAAAAACATCCAGTATGCGGCAGTCCTGTGGGCGAAAATGCCTTGTTGATGCTAGAGGTCAGAGGAGAATGGGCCGACTGATTCAAGCTGATAGAAGAGCAACTTTGTCTGAAATAAACACTCGTTACAACCGAGGTATGCAGCAAAGCATTTGTGAAGCCACAACACGCACAACCTTGAGGCGGATGGGCTACAACAGCAGAAGACCCCACCGGGTACCACTCATCTCCACTACAAATAGGAAAAAGAGGCTACAATTTGCAAGAGCTCACCAAAATTGGACAGTTTGCAGGCTGGTGGTGGTGGTGTAATGGTGTGGGGGATGTTTTCTTGGCACACTTTAGGCCCCTTAGTGCCAATTGGGCATCGTTTAAATGCCACGGCCTACCTGAGCATTGTTTCTGACCATGTCCATCCCTTTATGGCCACCATGTACCCATCCTCTGATGGCTACTTCCAGCAGGATAATGCACCATGTCACAAAGCTCGAATCATTTCAAATTGGTTTCTTGAACATGACAATGAGTTCACTGTACTAAAATGGCCCCCACAGTCACCAGATCTCAACCCAATAGAGCATCTTTGGGATGTGGTGGAACGGGAGCTTCGTGCCCTGGATGTGCATCCCACAAATCTCCATCAACTGCAAGATGCTATCCTATCAATATGGGCCAACATTTCTAAAGAATGCTTTCAGCACCTTGTTGAATCAATGCCACGTAGAATTAAGGCAGTTCTGAAGGCGAAAGGGGGTCAAACACAGTATTAGTATGGTGTTCCTAATAATCCTTTAGGTGAGTGTATAACTAATCGAATTGAATGGCATTTATGCTAATATTATTATATTTGTTTCCATGTCTCATATCCCGAGGTTATCAGAGCTAGCCAAATTCACCTCCATTCCTGCTTGATTTCAGACTCCACTGCTATGTTTTTCTGAGTGATATCGACTAAATGCAGCTGGTGCCAGCCAGACATCAATTCAGTGTATTAGGATGCACTTCAGAAGATGAACTGATGCCAACTCCAACCATAAGACATGGGATACTTCATATGCCACTGCCTGAACCTTGAACTTAGGATAGGCCTCTCTGAAATGACCTGCTGGTTGAACTGTGATGCACCTCACTGATCTCTGCCTGCATCACCTCAGTCTAATGATGGATTACTCTCTTAAAATGGAATCCATAGACTTACATAGACTTACATAGTTAAATCATTTTAAACCATGACCTGCATTGCACATAAATAACTAATATTGAAATTATATTCATGCTGGTTAGCCAGAGGGGAACTGGCACCCACCGTGAGTCTGGTTTCTCCCAAAGTTATTTTTCTCCATTAACCAACATTATATGGCGTTTTGTGTTCCTTGCCACAGTCACCTTCAGCTTGCTCACTGGGGTTCTAAATACAATTCTTATTTAATTAATTATTTTTTTTTTTAGACAATTTACAAACAAATTTAATCAAACTACACAATGATGAATATATAGATATTACAGTTTTATTTTCTGTTAATGCATACATGTCTGTAAAGCTGCTTTGAAACAATGTGCGTTGTGAATAGTGCTATACAAATAAAATTACAAAAAATTAAAAGTTTGGGAAACACTGTTCAACAATAATTGATACATTTGTTTGTGTCCCTTCTTTGCCCCCTTCTCACCTGTCAGTGTATGTGAAGCTAAAAGCAGACCTGTCCTCCCTGACAGTGTGTAAATCCAGTACTTCATACTAAAACAATTGGACTGACAGCATGAAACTCTTACAGCTGTGCTCTGCCCAGTCTCATACGTAACATGAGAAACATCTAAAACACACAGACAGTTCTGACACTTAAAAAAAGAAAGCCAGAGTGTATTTTAAAAACACTTTTCTCTATTATTCTGCTTTCACAAAAGGAGAGACACATTTCAGATTTCGCAGGCTAGCCACAGAGCATAATGTAACATTAATATTAAAGGAAAAGTAGCTTTCTTTCTTGTTTTAGACCATGTGGTTATTCTAAATGCTTCTCAGCAGGCTGGCAGTATAAGTATGAAATGCTCTTTTTGGGTCTTGTTAAATTAATTAATAGATATTTTCATTTAAAATTAATGCAGGATGCGTTGTTTATAGGAATGTGGGCAGATCAAGTTTTAAACATTTAAGGAACATCTGGGATGCCACTCAATGATGCTCTGGGCAAAAGGAACACTGGATGGAAGAGACTGTATGGAAAACTCTGCATTTTAAATACAGCCAGCCTCCTTTTATATAAGGGATTTGTCAACTTAGGTTGTTACTAGTATGTACTGATATCTTGTATCTTATATTGATACAGTTATGTCACTAAATTAAATAAGTAGGGAAATAGTTTTGTCTGCATTTTATTTTTTATTTTTTTAAAGGTTAAGTGTGTAATTTATTACATATAAAAATACTAAAAAACAAACAATACATTTAAAGTCGTCTATTATAAGTATATAAACAACATATTAACATTTTAAGACCAAATAATCCTATATATGTCATGATCCCGCTTTGTCTGCCCTATGATCTCTGTTTTCTCTCTGTGCGTGTTTGTCTTGTGTATTAGCACATGGCTGAGTCTGTGTTTGTGTTTGCCATGTGCTCCCTGACTCCACCCCCTTTTCCTTCTGGTCTCACCCTTTGTCTAGTCCTCGTTATGTTGATTGACTTCACCTGTTCCTCATGTGCTCTGCCTGTATTTGTGGGTTGCATCCAAAAGCAGGAAAATGCTGCCTTCGGAGGCTGTATACATGGGTAGGAGGGGGATCAGGATATGTCCGAATCCAATGTTCGTGTCACATCCTGTCTACTGATATACCTTCATCTGATCAATTTTTGAAGGTTGCATAGATGAATACTTTGCTGCCTATGAAATCCCACAATCCTGTGCATGCGTATCCACAGCAGTTGTGCTGAAGGTGGCTGAAGAGGTAGTTGGCAGCCAGTTTGTGTTTAATGTTTGTGTGTTTTCCCAATTTTTCCAACTTTTGATTTAATGTCTAGCCAAAAATTTGAATTGTTATTAGGAATGTGCTGAAGCCAACTAGTCTAAAAAGAAACTGCTTGGTTACTGTCATAACCCCCGTTCCCTAATGGAGGGAACGAGATGCTGTGTTGATGTAGCAACACTAGGGGTCGCTCTTGAGAGGCCCAAACACCTCTATTCTTTTGAAAAAAGGGAAATGAGAATTGTCGAGTGGACTTTGCATGCCACTCCCCGGGACATAAAGGTATAAAAGGAGAAGGAATGCCCACTCTAATTCAGGTTTTGTGCTGAAGAGCCGAGACAAGGTCCGACCATTTCAATGGCTAGAACAGCATTTTGGCAAGAGGGACACAACTTCTCGTTCCCTCCATCAGGAAACTGAGGTTACGACAGTAACCAAGACATTCCCCTTCAGTCACTCACTTGACGTTGTGTCGAGTAATGACACTAGGGGTCCTTATAGAAAAATGCCACAACAGGTGAACCTTGTTACGTGAACTGCTGTTGCAGGTGCAAGCAAGCTGCTGCATGCGTCAGTCTGCATGTAACCTCCCCCAATGCCCCAAAATGACGTCATGTCCCTGAGGGGGGGGGGGGGGGGAGCAACATAGTATAGGAGTAGGCCGTGCCAGCCATGGCCTTTTCTCTATTATGTTTTCTCTCCACAGAGTAATAGATACGACTGGAGCCATCTAACGCTATTATACGCATCAGGGAAGGTGTTCTTTTCCGTTCCTATTCTTTCAAGGGGGAAAGGCCAGTTCATCTGTCCCGAGGTTGGCTCCCTTCAGGGAATACCAGATTGGGCAGGGGGAAGATTCCCGGGAAGTGAATAGGTCTACCTCTGCTTTGCCGAATCGACTCCAAATCAGCTGGACCACTTGGGGATGGACTCTCCACTCTCCGCTGAGTGTCGCCTGCCCACAAACCAATCTTGATGCCGGACGCACGTGAAAATGTGTTTCTGCTTTAGCATCTTTAAAGGGAGTCTGTACAAGGCCCGGTTCAGAACTCACAGGTCCGAGATTGGCAACAACCCACTGCCTTTATTTGGTACGACGAAGTTTGTTTGACAATTTAGGTACGACTTTCAAATGTTTGGAAATCTGATTTTGAATTTGATGAGCTTGCCTGTCTAGCGAGAGGACATTTTCCTGTGTGTGCCTCGATTGAGAGCGGGAAGAAGCACGTGCAGCTTGAGGTGAAATTAAACTTTGTATATGCTCCAGATATCCTCTTTTTAAATAATATTTGTATTATCAATTCTATTTAAAATATGTAAAATTAATATGTGTATGTGTAAAAATTAAGATCAGTTTAATGGGGGGAAATATTAACCATCTAGTAATTCCAAATATGGAATTATTTCCAAGTAATAATCTTGTTTATATGAAATATACAATTGATTACCGCCAAAACTTTCTTGATTTTGTTCTAGATTATTAGACCATTGTGGTTGGTTGGATGAATGAAGCAGGTGTGTTAACTTTAGTGAACACTAGATAGTGTTTATCAGTTGCTGGTATCCTAGCAATGAGGTGACATTATTTTGCCTCAGTAGCCTGTCCAAACCCAGTTTCTGGAGGTGCCTTAGTATGCAAACACAGTCTGTTGAGTCATTGACTGATAGGACAGCAAGGCAACAAGACAGCTACATTTGGTTTTGGTCACAGCCATTGTGCTCCCTTTCCTCTTCTGTTTGTCGGATCGTTTTGTTCCCATTCATGTTGGTTGGTGTTTGTTTGCAAACTACCAGTCTGGTTTGTTATTTTGTCTGTTGGTTGTAGTTGTGATCTTGTTTGTTCCTTTTTTTCTTTGTCAGTTTTCTCCCTCGTGAGAGTTTTGTGTTTCCTGTTTGCTTTTCTTTTGTTAAATAAAATCTTTACTTTCCTGTGTTTGGATCCTCATTCCTGCAATTCTTTGACAATCAAACCAAATTGAACCCAGAAGGAATAATACATTTTTTTCATTTAAACCCTGTTCCCCAGTTCATCAACAAGATCCAACTTCTCAGAGGATCTTTGATCTCTGTCAGGAGAACCAGTTGGTGAGGGAGTATGTGAGAGAATTTCTGCCATTGTCCACGGGCTTGGGCTTCAATCAGGTTTGCCTCATTGACCTCTTTGTGGCAGTCCTGGTTGAGTCCATCAAGTCCATACATTCCTGTTGGGGGTGAGGGTGGGAGTCTTTGCGAGACCATAAGACTGGCCTTAAAATGGGATTTTGTGTCTCGGAGGGCACCCTCTCTTCTTCTCAGCCTGTGGACAGTGAAACCCCCTCAGTGGTGGCGGACGCAGTAGCCGCTCTTTCCACATCACGGAGGAGTTTCCAAGTTTGCCGCTGATTGCCAGGAGGCAGCTGAGCCAGCTGCTGACCACCAGGAGGCGGCTGAGCTTGCTGTTGACCGGCAAGAGGCAGCTGACAGCCAGGAGTCGACTGAGCCCGCTGCTGACCCCCAGTAAATGGCTGAGCCATCTGCAGTCATCTCCATCATCAGCAGAAGGAGCAGGAGTGGGAAGAGGCAGGTTCCTGTGTCCGAGGCCGCTGCAGCTCGCCACGAGTGGTCAGAGTCCACTGCATCTCGCCCATGAGTGGTGCGAGTTCACTGGAGCTCCCCTGGAGGTTACTAATGTTACATCAACCATCTCAGCAGCCACCAACACCCTGTCTGAGCCCTCACCTGTGGACGACGCCCAGTCTAACCACACACCTGCGCCCGTCACCCAGTCTGATCACTCACCTTCGGCCGCCGCCAAGTCTGTCCAGTCTCATGCAGCAGTCGAGTTTAATATAAAACTTAACCAAAAGACAAACACAGGTGTCGGGCAGCTGTCCGTAAATCTCTCTCTCTCTCTGTTGCACTGCCATCTCCGGTGGGCCTTTATTCCTCTCGGAGGCTTAACTAGCCTGATTAGGGGCCGGGTGTGTAGCGTCACGACCCGGCCCCACCCTCCACCCTGCCACATGTCTAGTTAACTCTATCCTCAAAAAATAAATGACATATTAACACGTACATCTTTAAATAATTAAAATAAATGAATTTTATCTAACCAATTTCCTGCTAATCTGGGAATGACATTCCTTATCATTGACTACTTAACAATGTGAATAACATTATGGTTAACAGTTGTATTCATTTAACCTGTTATCCAATCACATATTAGCTACCCTTTAAAAGTTCCTATCTTCTCCGCTGTTCGTGGCAACTTCTGCGGATCACACTACCCGGTGCAGAAAGTCATGCGGTATCCATGATACATGTTATAACTTGCTACTCCAAGCAATAATTGCTTCATGTTGGATTATTTCTCACATTGTTCACACCCAACTGCCAGCCTCCATCAGGAAAATCAAGTCAATTGTCAATGCAGTAGCTGGTGGTAAATGGGGTTCAGGCTACCTGCTTCCAATGTTCTCAATCCTATGTTCATCATAAGCTTTATAATGCATCAAAATCGTTGCAACATTACATTTTACTCGAGAATTCAGTTCTTACGGATCATGTTAGGTCAGAGCTAGTCAACTTATGGCCTGTTGGCCAAATTCGGCCTGCCAGTCATATTGCCATCTGATCAATTTTTTATGAAATTGCCACGCTGTCTGAAATACCAGAGTGCTCTCTGTGGCAAACTCAGTGTTCATAGGCACAAGCCATAGCAGGTGAGTTTAACAATGCTCTATGGAGCGTGCAACAGCATTCGCCGTCATCAGTTGTCCGGCTTGTGTAAGCTTTTCTGGCGATAGTTTGGTTACACTGCTTTGCTAAACATTGATCAATCCATTTAGGTGAGCATTTGATAATGGCTTTTTCAATCAGATGTATTTATATAAAATGCTTAGTTGTGTGGAGTGCGGTCAAATCTACAGATGTAAAAAATTAATCACAGCAGTAGTTACAGAAATGTTGTCAGTGCATACTCACTTTCAATTATCTTTCCTTGAAGTGTCAAACGGGCATGTCACAATATTTTCAGGACTCATTTTATTCACTGAATAAAATTATACCGTATTGTAGAGAAGTATATACATTTTCTCTCTTTTTCCCCCAAAAATAAAATAAAATTTAAATTAATTCTTAAGGAAACATGACAGATCTATATTGCCATTGTTTTCATTAGGTAGGTTAATATTGTTAGAGGGCTTTAGCAGATCTAAATGTTCCTCCTCAGTTTTCATTATTTGCGAACAATAGCCCTGCAATGTTAAAATGACCATTACATTTCGTTTCGTTTTTTTAATTTTTATTATTACTATTATTTCAAAGTAAAGATCAAAACTTGTTTGTTAGTTTGTAAGTTAAGTCATGCTTGTTCTTCAGACAGATCCAATGAAGGAATTTATGGCCAGATCTTAAAAATGACAATGGTATAAAGGGTGTTTTTTAATTAACCTGTTTCTTGCGATGAAAGTGCTAGCTAAAATAAAAACAGAAAATTTACCCCCGCCATGTTTTCATCTGGATAATCTGGCACCCACAAGAGTTTGTGTTAGGTGATTGTGCATTCCGGGTGCACATTTCTCAAACGTTACCACAGTGTTCGCATGCCTTGCATTCTGTTATCGGGGAAGCAGGTTCCAATATTCAGTACATCTTTGCAAGTTCTTCAGTGCATGGGGTCCAATCATCCATCAAGATGATGCTTCTTGCGTTGTGTTTTCACTCCTATCGCAAGTCAGATCTTACAAATTCTTTTCTCATATGTCCATATCCACATTTCCTTAATGGGCATATGGTCCTTAATTAGTAGTAATGATCTACGTGTCCTCTGACACCTAGCGGTAGGCATTGCTCATTACATTTCTTTATTTCATTAACAGCACAATGCAGATTGTGCTCAAATACAAGAAATGGAAGCTTTAGCATAAGTTCTGCTGGGAAGACTCAATTGTTACGTCACTCATTACCTTCTCATCTATCCTATCGCGTTCTAACACTTGCAGTATAAAAGATGGGTACTTACACATGTCTGAGTTCACAGATGCTGACGCTTTCGCTCACCTCCACCCTCCCCACCACCAAGATGATTCCTTCCTTCCTCCCCACCACCACCAGGATGGTCCCTTCCCATACCTCACTGGGGGTCGGCTGCACCCCTGCCTTCATTGCCAGGCAGGAAATGCAGAGTCCGGACCCCCGGATTGCGAGCTACGGAGGGGCCTACGCCAAAGAACTTTTATCTTTATATTGTTTGCCGAGCTGTAAATAAATGGTTAATTGTTCAGTATTATTCTCCCGAGTCTTTCTGGTAGAAATTATAAAAAACAAGGTATTTTTCAATATTCAGCTATGTCACAGGTTTCATTTTAGAAGTCATCTGTCATCATTAAAGTGGAGAGATTTGCATTACTATGGACCACTAGTACTATTAATTACTTTATTAGTAAAGGTCTATGAAGCTTTCTAAACAATGGGGCCTTTCTACTCTATGGGGCTTTTTTACTACGTTTGAATTCCAAGCTTCATTACTCAAGTTTCTGCATATAGTTATTTTGTAGTATATGTAGTTACAAATATTGTTTATCGTTTTGCAAGTATATTGTACTAACAATGTTCGCCTTAATTGCTATGGCTCATATGACAAACATTGTTTATCCTTTGGCAAGGATATTGCACAAACAATGTTCACCCTAATCGCTAGGGTTCAAATCACAAATATTGTTTATCGTTTTGCAAGTATATTGTACTAACAATGTTCGCCTTAATTGCTATGGCTCATATCACAAACATTGTTTACCCTTTGGCAAAGATATTGCACAAACAATGTTTGCGTTAATCACTTTGGCTCACGTTTTTTTTTTTCAGATCAGACTCATTGACCATGAAGACATGTTTTCAAATCTGTTTAGTAATTTTCTCTTTTCTTTTGGGGAATCACTATTTAATTTATTTTGGGATAGGCTCCTTGCCCCTGATTGTCAGACAGGACTTGTGCCAAAGATTGACAATCAATTGTTTCACAGTATTCTTTCAATAATAGACCATGAATCCATTCAGTCCATGAGTCTTCTGATAGAATTACAGTATCATGCTTGTCAAAGCAATATCATTGTACACTGTCAGTCTATTGCTGCTTCTCATATCACCAGATTTAAATTTGAGAGCCATTTTATGTCTTGATAATGTCATAAATGTTATGTCTTGATGCTTGTAAAAAGTTATTACAAGATCCACTGTATTCATCAGCCCACAGCGTAATAACATAAGTAATGTTCTTCATGATGTCCCTTTCCTGGAAGTCTTTTAACAATGGTCAATCAGTTTCCACATTGCACTGAACTCTGTCACTAATGCATCTATAAATTAAACCTAAATCCTTTGGAAATCACCCATTGGACCTGCACACATTACTTCTCTATTGATCACAGAAGATGTAAAACTGTGTACTGGTTCGAAGACCAATCTAACAATCAATGGTCTGGGGTTTGGTAAAATCCCACAGCAATAGGGTTTGGGTTTGTTTATGCCTCTGCATAATGGTTGAGAACAGGGAACAGTGTTAATCTGTGGAAAAAAACATTAATGGAGCAAAGGCCTTTGTCTTTTATGCATGCAATTTAGAGCCATAGTATGGCATATAATTTACTCTATATATTTATCACTCACAGTCTACAAGGATTAAGAGAATGCCTTTTAATAAACTTGAATGAATGGATAAAAGGAAGCTACATGAAAAAAAGCAGGAATTGTTTAACTTGAATGATACATCATTTAGCTGTATGTACTCTATTTTTGAGAATTACCATCCATAACCCATCTTCATCCATAACTTCATCTGCTTGAATATGGTCTTTTTAAAATCAAAGGGCAGGATACTGATTGCTGACAATGATCCATGCTACTTAATGAAGTTAAGCAACTGTTTTTTTTTTATTGCGTTACTTAATGTTACTTAAAGGGTATTAGAAAACCCTTTGGGGGAAAAGGATTCTTGTGTTTCATGTGTTCTATGTTTAACTAACATTCTAATTTCTATATACTTACTGTATTCATTACCATATTTTACTTTATTAATTGTTCTGTGCAATAAATTAGAAGAAGCATGAATGGATTTTTTTTTATATATGCTCCCAACAACAAAACTCAAACATACCTCAAAGAATTTCACCAATACATAATCCGTTTTGATTGAACTATTCTGTTTCACCCCTGTTGGCTTGAAAGTCACGTACAAAGCTAATTGAAAGTATTTGAGTGATAACTGAAGGACTCTTAAAACAGTGTTATTGTTTATTATTCTGTGGTCTTGATTACTACTCATACACTCACCCCTCTGCTGCTATATATATTCTATATCAGGAGTTTTACATCAATCGCTATTGCTCCCTGCCATAATATATATATATATATCTTATGGCAGGGAGCAATAGCGATTGATGTAAAACTCTTGATTTATAGCTTAATAATCCAACAGTTTAATTCTAAATCATCCTCACCCCAGTTCCCAGCTCTATGAAGTGTAATACAGTCACACACTTGTCCTACCTCTATATTGTGAGAACACAGTAGGGAATCTGATTTAATTTTAACCAAAGATGCACAAACCAGTGCATCCTAGTTTTCACAGACTGTGATGGTGTATTTCCACCTTAATTGAACAGGTTAAAACTAGCAATTTTTTTATTTATATTTTTACATTTTCATCCATCCATCCATCGACAACCGCTTATCCTGTGTACAGGGTCACGGTGTGGCTGGAGCCTATCCCAGCTAACATTGGGCGAAAGGCAGGGTACACCCTGGACAGGTCGCCAGTCCATCGCAGATTTTTACATTTTTAATTATTTAATTTATATTTATATCACTAGATGTAATGTTATATTACCTTGGTATTAATTAAATGCAAACATTGTCAATACTGCAGCAAGGGGGGGCTTTTCATACAGCTGCTGAGGGAGTAACAGCAATTTCGGCATCTTTCTCTCTTCTGATTGTCATCAAAGTCCCTCAAAAAAGCCACTCAGCAGCCATGTTCATGGGATGCTATTTTCTAAGGATATAACGTAACATGATCATACTGGAAGTCAGCATGTTGTTTCCGATACTTTCAGTACCCTAGGATCGGACACATTATGCCAACACTCTGACAAGTGGCATCTCCAGTCAGACATTTTTGCATTGGCTCTAATGTGTTTATACTCCTATGTGGCACATCTAGAAGCAGCACTGTGTCAGCAGCATCAGAGACCAGGGTTTGGATACCACATTGTAACCAGGAAGTAAAGACATTTGTATAATCAGTGATGAGCATGAGTCAGAGGTTACATTTTCCCTCTAAAGTTTATTAACAAGAAACCATCGCACACCTGCAGATAATAGGTGCGTAGGAAAAAACGACCAAAAAAAGGTCGAAAATCTGCAAACAAGAAACTCCCGCACACTATCAGAACTAGCATATAAAAAATATTTATTTAGCAACCTCTAAAGTTTATAAAAGTTTATAAATCATGCATAACTCCACATTGAAAAACTGCCTGTGCAACTTGCTTTTAGCATATTTTGTGGACATTTCACCTGGAAAATGGAGCTCACAGTGTTTCAAGTTTCGATAAGCACAGGCCGATTTAAGCTAAAGACAAATCAACCTACTATTTCCAATTTCACAGTGAGATCAGTCTGTATAAGTACGGCTCCTATCTACTTGAATGAAGAAAGACCAAAATCTACAAAATGGTTGGTCAAGATAAAATATAACATTTTTCAAATCAGTAATTAAACATGAAAACAATAATTTCATAAATTCAGGGAGTGGAAAGAGTACTGAAAAATCATACTCAAATAGAAGTACTGTTAATTCCCAAAAATCACTTATCTATGATAAACTACATTAATCTGATTCCAAAAAATAGAAAGGAGACATGACAACAGAAATTAAAAGATTAAAAAGTTATTTTCAATACACCCCATTTTAAATGCCCATTTTAAATCATAATGTATGAAACAATTACATTAAAATCAGTTTATGTGTAGGGTCTAAATTTCCCTTAATGGCGATTGCTGACAGAGCGTTATTGTTGTACATAAAATGTGTTCAGAACAATGCAAGGAATGCAAAAAAATGCTAAATAATCAGGATCACTTGGCACGTTATGTCCTGCACAATAGTGGAGGTAGAGCAGGCATGGGAAAAGTTGTTTGGTAAAGGGGCTACATCACACTTAAAAAGGAATAATTCACCCAAAAAGAAAATTCTCTCATAATTTACTCACCCTCATGCCATCCTGAATGTGTATGACTTTCTTTGTTCTACAGAACACCAATTAAGATTTTTTGAAGAATGTCTTTTAAGCTTTTTTTAAAAGTTCCTTTGAAGCTCGTTTGGTCCATACAATGAAAGTGAAACAATACTAAAATATTGCCTGATTACCTTTTCTCTTAATATGCTGTTTTGAATAATACAAAAGTCACTTATGAATTGGTGCATATATATTTTTTATAATTTGTTTTGGTTGTTTTTTTTCCCCCTGGGTTGAGGGGCGTCCAATTGAAGAGGTGTTGTTCCAAAGTGAATTTAGAAGTTAATTATCAGCAGCAGTCAATCTTAAAATCAATCATTAATGCCAACATTATGCTGCCTGTGTTTTTGCTTTTGCTCAGCTGTTCTCTTGCTTGAGAAGACCTAAGCACTAGGAAATTACACTGAGTGAACAGTTTTATAGTTTTCAGTTTTTTGGTTTTTGTTTGTTTGTTTGTTTGTTTGACTATAAATTTTCCCAAACTTTTCTCCATTCTGCAAAATGAACTTCGGTCCAAGCTTCCTAATTTTATGGTGTTCTTATGAACAAAACAAAAAAACTGTAAGAGCATTGTAAAATATATATACAGTACGTCTGAAATATACATTTGATATTCATGTGAAGGCACATGGATATATAATATAGACAATGCAATTCTAAAATGACCTTTCAAAAGACAAGATTTTATTTATATGCCTTTTCTCTCTCCATTTCTTGTACTTCATGCATAAATTTTATATGAAAATAAAATAAGAAATATTGTCTGTTGTGATGAAGCATACAGTCTCTATTTGGATAGGTTTTTATGCAGTGTTTTATGATACTGCTGAACAAACACATTTGACTTGTAATACTTTAATTAGCATTTTCATTCATTTCAGATGGCAAAGGCTTTAAAGAAGGTACCACTGTGAGAGAAATGTATCAAAGTATCACCATGGATGGTAATACTTACTAAAGTTTTCATTCAAATTCAGAATTCAGTGAACTCACATATTCCATATAGTTCACCCAAAACATCAAAATGGGCTGCATGGAGATTCTTCAAAACATCTCTTTTTTTTCTAATGAAATCAAAAATACCAGTGTACAGGTTATCAGAACAAAAGGAGGTGGAGTAAATGATGACAGAATGTTCTTTTATGGGGAAACTATTCCTTTAAACTCTCTTCGGTGAGAATAACATCCAGAATGCCATGCTTAAGCTCTCTTGCAACCTCGAACAGGGCATGACAGGTAAAAGCATGCTCATTTATGAAGAATTTGTGAGAGCAACATATTCTGGGTACACCATCAAGATACATCAAAAGGTGTCAGCTAGTTTCCATGCAGAAAAGCACCAAAATTAGATCTTGACACGGTGGCTACATTTTCTTGGCCATATCTCACTATAATGAAGCTCCGGAAACCTTATAGAGGTGTTATCAAGTGAGGACGACAGTTTAGGCACTATGGACTGTCACACTGTCACATCAATGACAGTTGTTATCCTAATCAACAGTAAGGGGTTTGTTTCTGACTCCCTGAGCAAGTCTACTCTGCACATGGGTGAATGAGTTTGTGTCTGGCCATGTGCAAGGAGAGATTCCTCAGGATGAAAAGGTGGGGGAAAAAAATGTATTACATATACTGTCATCATAATGATTACAGGATGTCAGGTTGGAGCTTTTTTCCCGGAGAAGGAAAGACGATATTAAAAACACCTGGATGACATTTGCAGATACTTCAGACTGAGAAGCAGTAATGGATGATCGACACACCTTTAAATTGTCTCCTGCTGTTGATTATGGTGCGGGAACATTCTTGCTGTTGGTTGGTAAGTGCTGCTTTTCATACCACTATTGAAAAATAAGCTTTTTTAAAAAAAAAAAAAATTCCTCTGACTTGTTAATGACAACCCCCTGAATTATACAAAATCTTGGAATTCATGTTTAATGTATGAAGAGAGCAGTCGATACAAAGTTTAATTACCTTTCAGGTTCTTTTATAATAATAATGGATGCTTTTGTAATTGGTGAACTGACGTGTCTACACTGAAAAACATTTTTTTTTGAGGGGTGTTAATTACTATTAATGCACATTGGTTAAAATATAACTTTAACCTGCATGCTAAAACGGAGGGGAAAAATTTACTCAAAGAAAGTGGGTGCAAATTGCTGCCTCATTTTTGGGGGTAAAATCTTTTTTTTTTTTTTCTTCTTCTTCTTTTTTTTTCAGTGTACAGTGGCGTCCAAGTGTGATTTTTAACAAATGGTATTATCAGCAAAATAATTTGAATGAAATCAATCTGACCTATTGTTCAAAGGAGTTAACACACACAAATGTGCTTATTTGATCTGACCTATTGTATAAATAGAATCCTTTCCTATTCTAAATATGTGTCATTGATTTGATTTATACTACTCATAACGTTTCTTTCTTTCTTTCTTTCTTTCTTTCTTTTTTTTCTTTTTACAATTTTTCAAAACACTAAAACTTTGTTTATTTCCAGGTTTAAATTTGATTTTGAATTCCAGATTCTCAATGAAGTCTCAGACTTTCGAATCCCACTGTATATGAGACTGTTAACACCAAACCGAACTGTTTGATTCTTAGAAGCATGTGATTGATATAATTTGTTTACATTAAAGTGTGCAGGTTAGGCCTGTCGCGATTGTTAAATAATCGTCTGATCAGATATTTGATCTAATCGTGATTATTTGAGATAAACATGATTATTGTGCACTTTCAATTCCAATCACATTTTAACGCCCAAATAAGGGAATTTTAGGTGAATATATAAATGCCATGAATGTTTGTGTGTCATTCAATTGAACTAGGAGTGCCGCAATGCGGACATCAACCCAGAGCAGCTCCTGTCTGGAAGAGCATGTGAAATGCTTCTCAAACGTTCTGCTGCGCGCGCCGTCAGCAGTAACTTGCGCCAAACTCCCGCGAAAATGTAACCGTCAAAGATATACATTGATAGTGAACGCAAACCGCTCCGATTTCGCTTTAATTTAACGATTGGGTAATGGCAAATATTCCTGGTCTGGTCAATTTGGTGTGGTCACACTTGGTAGGTTTGAACACAGCATGGACCAAAGATGTCTAAACATACCAATAACAGGAAGTAATTTTCCTTTAAAACAGACCTCAATCATACCTGTTTCTTCTCATCATAGGAGCTATGTTGTCGTTTGCAGTTCGGTACAGGCATTGGAAAGCCATCTTGCTGCATAACTTTGTTCAACAGAAGAATTCCTGGTGCTGTTTTTCACTCCTTTCCACATATTAGCTCTTCATTTTCCCTCAGCTGGTAAAAATACCACCATATATAGGCTACATAAATCCAACGAGCACATTTAGCCGAGAATTCAGCATTGTGTTTTGGATGTTCGGCAAGTTAAGTTCACAAAATATACGCCATAAAAGCTGTCCAATCAGGTTGTGACCTTATCCTTATGCCTTTTGATTTGTATATTTAGGTTCGGTGTTAAAAATGCCAGTGTGAACGCTAACCGAACCAAGACTAAATGTAACATTTTCTTTTTTGGTCAGAACTAAGGCTATGTAATTATTATTATTTTTTTTTTAAATCATTTCAGGCAGACTGTCCGCACTATTAATTGCAAGTGATCAAATCTGATTTGTGCATTCAGACATAACCAACCTATCTGCATGGGTTGCTTTGGTTACAACATAGGCATACCCTCATGACAATGCTTTCAAAACAGATGCGGGGAAAATGAATGTGCATCATCTCACGCTCCAAATAAGCACCCTCTCCAGTCACTCTGCAGAACTCCTCTGTCGCACAAGAAAAACTCAGTGATGGAGGAGACTGGTAAATATTGTGATGTTCTGTGCCACAGTCACCGATTTTTGACGTCATAATTGTGTCATGTTAAGAGACACAGTGTCAGTGATCAGTGTCCGGACTGAGACGCATATGAAAAAATCTCCAAATGTGGTTTGAATCAGATTTGGAAAAATCTGATTTCATGTGTTTTTTTGCTGTCCAGACAATCAAAAGTTAATCTGGATGCAATCTGGATATGCAAAAAATCTTTAGAGGCAGTCTGTACAAGGTCTAAGAGAACCAAGAGAACCAAACTACGTGTGAACAGACCCAACTGTTGTTTTTAGATCTCATTTATATATATATATATATATATACAGTATATTATTAGTTGACTAAAGAGACATATTAAGTATTTAAAAATATTGAGATATCTAAAAACATATTTTAATGTCATTCATATAGTTGTAAAGCCTTAAAAGTAAATCTTATATTTACATTTACGCATTTGGCAGACGTTTTTATCCAAAGTGACTTACAGAGCCCTTATGACAGGGACAATCCCCCCTGGAGCAACCTGGTGATAAGTGCCTTGCTCAAGGACACAATGGTGGTGGCTGTGGGGATCGAACCGACAAGCTTCTGCTTAACAGTTTAGTGCTTTAGCCCACTACGCCACCACCACTCCCATACAATATCCCTATTGTATTATTTGATTGATATATTTGAATTTAAATATGTTAAAATTGCTTCTTAAGATTTATGAAGCACACTTGCGCCTTAAGAAATATGACAGTTTATATGACAATTAATCATAAAAGACCAACAATTAATCATCATAATCGCAATTATTTGTTTGACAATTTGTCAGCCAAATTTCATAATCGTGACAGCCCTACTGTATGTAAATTCTGTCTGGAAATACTGTTTTGAAAGGTTTATTTTCGTATCACTTATGACCAGATTCCAGCAATTTCCTTGTCTGTCTTTTCCAACATTGTGAGATCCAACACAGGATACTTTGAACTCAGACAGCAGTCATGACACAATCATTATCAGCTTTTTGAAGGCAGCTCGTCAATATTTTTCATACAAGAGCAAAACTTAATTACTTTGTGCCAATATTACAAAATGAAATTGTTACCCAACACTGTCAACTATGTAAATGAGGTTCTGAACATCTTGACATGGTCAGTTCTCAAGTTTAAGCATTCAAGCACTTCTTGAGTGAAGTCTCAAGTAATGAATTTAAACCTGTGTGTCTTAAAAGTCTGATTATTATAAACAGATTAAGGGAAACATGTTGATTTCACAGTACTTTAAGTACTTAAATATTAATAATATGGACTTTGTACATATTGCCACCTACTGGCAGAGAGAATTTATATGACTTTTAATATAATATAATAATATTTATCTGTTTCTCACCCATCACATCACTTCTGAAGACATGGATTTAATCACTGGAGTCATATGGATTTATGCTGCCTTCATGTTCCTTTGAAGCTTAAAAATGTTGGTATCCATTCACTTGCATTATATGTATCTACAGAGCTGAGATATTCTTCTAAAAATATTTGTTTGTGTTCAGCAGAAGAAAGAAAGTCATACACATCTGGGAAGGCGTGAGGGCGAGTAAATGAGAGAATTTTCATTTTTAGGTGAATTATGCTTTTAAGCATTTTACACAACATTACATAATCTGATCAATGAAGCCAGTAACCTGGGATTACCTCATTTAGATCCAGAAATCCAAAAACATTACATTAAATAGAGATTACATAATTGGTCTTTTCACTGATGATTACATCTCAGCACAGACCATTCTTGGGAGCAGTGTATAGACAGAAATGTGAATGTCAGAGAGCCATGGCTACCGAAGCATATTTTTATTGATTGGTGGCTTGTGATGAATCAGACAAGTTACTTCCACATAAATTCTCAAGGTGGGTCACCAAAGCATTTAAAAGGATCATGTCATGAGGAATACAGTTTCCCTTGATCTTATGACATTAGATGTCTTTGTACTATAAACATTTTTTATAAAAAGTTTCAGAACTGAAAACATCCTCCTTGATAGGAATTTTATATTTATTTAAACCAGACTCTAGAAACATCCGGGACATCTAGGAACTTGTGACATCACAAAGACCAAATACATCTGCATATAACTGCCTCCAGCAAGACATAAACACCTATTTTTCGTAATTGCACCTTTGGCCCCACCCACTGGAGCTCAGAAACACAGTCAGTCACATAGGTGAAGAGGAGAGAGATGGGCCTGTCATGGGATATTCATCTACAGCAAAGTGGACTTACACAGGACACCTTCATATGCCTATCTGGATTGAAAAGTTTTTCTGCACTAGATTAACGGCTTTTCCTGTTATGATGCATCTAGCATCTTTTTTAAAAGACGCAATATCAAGTTCAAACTCTGTATAGGAGACATGCATTGCGTTTCATTATGCTGCATTGTTTCATGCTGTTTGAAGGCATCCTGGAACGGTTTTGCACCCATCTGTGCAATATTTAATTGTTGCTCTTTTGTAAACATGCACTATATGGACGTCTTTGATTGTTTTGATGCATTTCCAGTCGATGTTTGCCACATTTTAAGAGCGGTACAAGTGCAACTTTTAAAAATGCATCTCATTTAGCTACCTCTGCTGTCTGGGAGAAAAACATGCTGTTCTTTGTGTATACAAACACGTAAGATGTGAGATGTCACTCCGGTGAAGACCAGCGACTCTGCCTTGGCCTGTTGAAGCCTTTTGAAGCACCCAACACCACCACGGACTGTATTAAATTTGTGTATTCGGAACATTTCAGGATGGATTGCTTGTGAATCAGTCACAATATGATTCAAGCTTTGTAAAGGAACTGAAAGATGTGGCAGTTAAACACTACAAGACCCGTGAGTACACTGTTTAGTTCACAAATGTTTCAAATGTCATGACTGTTTGATAGTTCCTCTGCTTTAGTGAAAATGTTTTGCATTCAGATGAAACGTGCTAGCTGTGCGCTGTGTTAACCCTGAAATTTTGTTTTATAAATTATAATGTAAGCTTGTTCATTTTCTTCTGATTGAGTTTCAAATATGGCTGTATTTGAGAGACTGCACAAAGATAGCAAATCATAACGTCTAGGTCAGTGGTTCCCAACCTTTTTCCTTGGGGGCCCCCCTATGTACATATATAACAATCCGTGACCCCCCCCACCCCCCCATATATATATATATATATATATTAATGCTATGCACATAAACACACACACACTGTATATAGTAACTAAATTTAGTTTTAAGTTTGATTAACTCCTCTCCAATATTATGCGGCTTTTTTGCCTTGGCAATCAACAGCGAACACTCAAAGGAAACTTTAGTGGCCTTCTGTAAATCACTACCTGCTCTTTCGAATACTTTTCTGATGTCTGTCGATCTTTTTGACAGAGCCATCTCTTTTTTTCTCTCTAAGAATTCCTTATCTTTGCCGATTGTCTCTGGGTGCTGCGTTTCCTGGTGTCTTTTCATCTTGCTTGGTTTCATGCTGTCGTTTGCCAGTTTTTCACCACAAAAGACACATTCTGGCCGAGACTTGTCTTGGCCTTCAATAAAACCAAAATTTATGTAGTTTTTGTCATAGTGTCTTAACTTTTTCTTCGCCTCTGATGAAGAATCACCGCATTTACGTTTCTCTGCCATTTTCCTTTTGATTTTGCTGTTACTATGACAACAAGCACATTGGGCAAGTGACGGTGTGCGCGCAAAATTTAAATAATTATTTTATATAAGAGATCATTTTTGACTGCCTTATCTTGGCATTGTAAGCATATGATTTTTTTAAAAACTTTGAAAAAATATTTTTATATAAAATTATTAGTGGAACATTTTATGCATCTTTATTCACCTCAAAGCATATCCGCTCCCGCGCCCCCCCTGTGAACTCTGGGGAGCCCAGGTTGGGAACCAATGGTCTAGGTTACGGATGTAACCTCCGTTCACTGATGGAGGGAACGAGACGTTATGTCGAAGAAGCGGCACTAGGGGTCTCTCTTGAGCACGGTTTGTATCTCTGATCTATGAGAAAAGGCCAATGAGAAATTGACAGACAGAATTTGCATGTCCCGCCCGTGGACATATGTGTATAAAGGAGGGGAAATGTGTCTGTTTCAATCAGGATTTTTCTGAGGAGTCGATAATGGTTCGGCTGCAACAGTGGCTCGGTTCAGCGACGTGGCCGGGAGGACACAACGTCTCGTTCCCTCCGCCAGGGAACAGAGGTTACATCCGTAACCTAGACGTTCCCCGTCTGTTGCTCACTTTGACGTTGTGTCGAAGAAGCGACACTAGGGGTCCAATTTAAATCACGCCATGTGCTGAGCCGTGTACGTGTACTGCTGATACAGGAGCGGGCAGGTATTTTATGTGCCAAAGCGTCCGGCTGTATCAGTCTGCACGTACCCTTCCCCAACGCCCCATAAAATCATCAGAGCCTTCTGGTTCTTTACCCCCGTACAGGGGGGAACAAGGCGACTCTGCCAAGCATGGGAGCAGACCGTACCAGCCGCACTTTTCTCTCTCTATGTTTCTCGCATAGAGCTCTCAGCGGCCCTCATACGCATCGGGGAAGGCAATTCTTTCAGGGGGAAAAGACCCTGCGGAGACCACACCTGCCCAAGCTGGGGGAGGTAAGTGTGGTGAAATACATCACATGGGCTTTTAGGTCAGATGTGGCACGGTGGTAGATCCTGCCTCATTGGGAGGGAGGAGTTGCTACAGACACGGCGACCGGGGGTCCGTGAGGACCACTCGCAAGGGAACCGCACCGCGGAAAATACACACAGGGAGAAGTTCATGTAGGAGGCCTGACCTGTGGAGCACCTATTCCAGTACAGGGTAGATTGAGTACCCACAATGGATTTGGTCGGCAAATTCCTCCGCTGAATTTGCGGACCCACAGGGCTAGGGAGGAGTCACCCAGGGAGCCGAGTTAGAGGGATCTCCTGGGGTAAGAGCGCATGATTTTACCTTGGCCGAGATAAAGGTGTGGACTGATGTGGAAACTGCTAACTCTCTCCACTAGTGCTCCATTGATGGTGATGCGGCTGTGTTCTCTGTCTTTTCTCCTGAGGGAGAGGTTGTGTGTCAGAGTGTGCACCTCCTCTCTATAGGCTGTTTAATCATTGTCAGTGATGATTAAAGAGACCTACCACCATCATATCATCAGCGTGCTTGATGATGGAATTGGAGCTATGTGTTACCACACAGTCATGTTTGTAAAGGGAATACAGGAGTGGGCTGAGAACACAGCCCTGTGGGGCTCCAGTGTTGATGGACAGTGATGAGGAGATGTTGCTGCCCATTCTAACAACCTGGTGTCTGCCTGACAGGAAGTCAAAGTTTAAAAGAGTGTGTGGCCTGTAATGCCGCCTGGACCTGCAGCTTTGCGAATATTCACCCGTTTGAGAGATCAAGTTACATCCGCAACAGTGGCAGTAAGTGAACTAACCTCTGCTGTGTCGGGCACGGGAGTTCTCTCTGTGGAGGAGATGTTGTTTTCCTCAAAACAAGTGTAAAATGTGTTTAGCTCGCCCGGAAGAGAGGCAGTGGTGTTTACAGTGGAGTGATTAGTTGCTTTGAAGTTAAGTCCTGTAAGTTGTCAGGTGGGGCCTCCATGGAACGGACTTGTTGGTCCAGTATATCACAAATCAGATTGAGATCTGGGAATTTCGGAGGCCAAGTCAACACCTTGAACCCTTTTTCATGTTCCTCAAACCATTCCTGAACAATTTTGCAATGTTGCAGGGCGCATTATCCTGCTGAAAGAGGCCACTGCCATCAAGGAATACTGTTGCCAATGAAGGGGTGTACATGGTTTGCAACAATCTTTGGTGGTACATGTCAAATTAACATCCACATGAATACCAGGACTCAAGGTTTCCCAGCAGAAAATTGCCCAGAGCATCACTCTGCCTTCTTCCCATAGTGCATCCAGCAACCCGGCCGTCCACATGATCTAAAAGAAAACGTGATTCATCAGACCAGCACACCTTCTTCCATTGCTCCATGGTCCAGTTCTGATGCTCACGTGCCCATTGTAGGCGCTTTCAACAGTAGACAGGGGTCATCATGGGCACTCTGACAAGTCTCTGGGTACACAGCCCCATGCGCAGCAAGCAACGATACACTGTGTGTTCTGACACCTTTCGATCATGGCCAGCATTACATTTTTCACCCATTTGTGCTACAGTAGCTATTCTGTGGGATCGGACCAGACAGGCTAGCCTTCGCTTCCCACGCGCATCAATGAGCATTTGGCACCCATGACTGTGTCGCCGATTCACTGGTTGTCCTTCTTTGGACCACTTTTGGTAGGTACTGCATACTGGGAACACCCCACAAGACCTGCCATTTTGGAGATGCTCTGACCCAGTCATCTAGCCATCACAATTTGGCCATTGTCAAAGTCGCACAGATCCTTACGCTTGCCTAATTTTCCTGCTTCCAACACATGAAATTCTAGAACTGACTGTTCACTTGCTGCCTAATATATCTCACCCCTTGACAGGTGCCATTGTAAAGATATAATCAATGTTATTCTCTTCACCTTTCAGTGGTTTTAATGTTGTGGCTTATCAGTGTATTGAAGTAATCCTCTAAAACACACAGCAGATCACCTTGACAACTGCATAGCATGCCCCAGCAATCTACAAAACCCTAGTAAACACATAATGAAGGATCAATGTGTTAAAAAGCAAAGGAAACACTTTAGCAGCCACCCAGAACACCCTAGTTTATGAAATAAATATTGTTAGAAATGTTCACGAGCTATGGTTCATACACATTATTCATACACATTGCACCTTGGTTAAATGTAAAAGGAAAATTTATTTGCTCAACTTTCAGATGAACAGGTCTCCTGGAAAGGTGGGAGACTGATAACACATTATTTTACAGCTTTAATAATGTTTTCAAATTAATTAGTCAAAAAACATGATGTTTATTGTAATTGTCATACTGCTATGTTGCTTGGAACTGCACCCAAGACTTTTGCCCACTGTTGCACTTGTGTATATTGTTGAGTGACAATAAAGGGATTTGCTTTGATTTGACATGAGCAGTTTTTTGTCTTCCCCAGTGGAGACAGAGAGAACAGTGCACACTTTCCTTGTGATTTTAATTCAGATTCATAAAATGAATCATTCAGACCACTTTTTGAATCATTTTGATCAATTCAATTTAATAAAATGTAAAAGATTGTACTCAAATGATTCTTTCACGAATCAGACATCACTAACGCCAATCTGCATGCAATTTACAAGTACAGCTATGTTATTTTTTGTGGTGTTCAGCGTAAAAGTATACTTTTTCTCTTCAAAATGTAGTTAAGTAGAAGTCTAAAGATATATGTATACTTTAATAAAGTACAAATATAAAAAATAATTTAGTACAGTATCACCTTATTCAGCCCTACCCCTTTTCCAAGCTCCGCTCTTCTGAATTTTGTTATCTAACTTCCTGTTTGTATTGAAAGCTATTGAGAAGAGTCAATCAAATTGGATTACATGTGGGGGCACAGAAAGGCTGTGTCTCGTTTGGAAGGCTGAATGCTAGGTAGGATATGTCCTTTGAAGGCTGCAGTATACCGAGTGTCCTCCTTTAAACAAGTCTCATTTAAATGAGACGACCTTCGTAGGACAAACGGAAACGGAAGGTAACATGGTTGCTCTGACAGCACGCCACTCTTCAAGTGCGAGCGCTTTGAGTGAGAAGGGAACAAAGTCCCTCTGGAAGGGAATGTATGAGGTACATTTTAGGAGATTTATAATCATTTAAAGAGAAAAGAAATTCGATTTTACAGGTGTACTTTTAATTTAATACTTTATTTAAATTTTATATTAATATAATCCATATACCCATCTACTGAGGTACTTCAACTTGGGAATTAACATTCCTTGCATTTGAACATAATATTTATGGCCAAATTGGCGTCATTTATTTTTAAACATTTTCGTTGAAGCAAAGAATCGTGGGTTGTGAGTGCCCAAGGATACACCTCATGCATCCTCTGAATTCCCATGAAAGAAGGTCACTTTCAAAGG
Organism: Moxostoma hubbsi; assembly: GCA_032164185.1. Classification (NCBI taxonomy): domain Eukaryota; kingdom Metazoa; phylum Chordata; class Actinopteri; order Cypriniformes; family Catostomidae; genus Moxostoma; species Moxostoma hubbsi. The sequence goes on along the minus strand of JAVLUX010000022.1, from coordinate 5,675,835 downwards.
CTGCATTCGAAGTGTCCTACTCGCTTTTCTGAAATGAGACAGCCTCGATGATGTGTGCGGCCGACAAATCGAGACACAGCCAATGTATTTTTCACCAAGAGATGATGGTGTGAGTCTACTCCACCTCTTTACTACGTGAAAATACCAGTGAGGTGTTTTTTCTAACAATGACATACTGCACTTTTTCATAATACAAGCGTTTAATTATTATATGTGTAATTCTGCTTAATTTTTAGGTTTCAACTTGTTAAGAATTTGTGTTAAAATGTAGTTGATTATAAAATGTCCAACAGTGATAGCTCATATTATTACACATGCAAGTTCATATCATTAAAGAAAATTTTACTTTTTAAAATTGATTTGTCACCCTACATTTTTAGAGGCTTAAATGTGATTAAAATTGTTGTAAATAGAATATGTATAAATATAGTGTCAGTCCACCCCCATCCCGGTTTAATGCTAAAAAAATCTACTCACCTTAACAATAACAGGATGGGTGATTGACATGAAAAGATGGCCAGCTAGAGTTGTCGTACAGAGATATCTTTAATGACTTTCTGTTGTCTCTTGGAGTTTCATGAGCACAGAGGTACGTCAGTACATCCACAGCCTGAAGGTAGAATCTTGCATTTATGAATGAAGTTCTCTTGTTTAATAATCTCCCCCATCAACTTCCAGTTGGTATGATATCCCCTGAACACTTTAAAATACTCATGATAGCTTTTGACAACTCTATAATCTGTAAATCAATTTCGCTAGCTAATTACGCTTTAACATCAATATCATAGAGATCAATATAGGACTACTAGAACGGAAGTTCTGAGAAAATATTGAAGATGGCTGCTCGCTAGTTTCTCTGGTGCATAAGGTGAATACACCTCTGCATTTTACAAATATATATGTTACGTGCATTTTTAATGGGAATAGCAATGAGGCTGTGTCAGATAGACTTGCAGTCTCTTCAATGGCAAGAACGGAATAAAGCTGTGTAAAGCTCCTAGTCTACACCTGACTTTCCACAACTCATGTTGTCTGGAGTTCTTTGTATACTGAATATTCCTGGACAGACATTTTTTCAACCGTTTGTCCGCAGAACGATCCAAAAACACTTTAAACTGCAGTACAGCCCACTGAAGAAACTGTATGTCTATCCCTCACAGCCTTGTTGTCAGTCCCTTGTTGTCGGCAACCTATGGTGTGGTAATCACTGTCACGCCAACAATGGAGAGAGGAGTAGACTATTTTATTTATACGAAATTCTGCAACTGCATTCCAGTTTGCATCTTGATGTAATCCTTCCTCATGATCATGCAGCGTGTTTTCATCAGCTGAATGATGATAACTGCTGTGCCACCACTGCCCCAAATGTGCACTCGCCAGTCACACAGAAGACTTGCCGGCATACGGAGATGAATTGTGGATAAAATATCTTCAAATGTCCACAAAAGTCAAATTTGGCAATATTTGTGCTGTCTTCTGACCGATATGAACTTTTCCTGGAACTTGTCATTTTTGATTGATTGTTTCACTTGATATCGTTTTTCAGGTGTTTTTTTCATTTACCACCATTGTTTCCTCCCGCTGATGGTCTCAAATATGGCGGCAGCAGGAACAAGTGATGTCACTGAAATGGATCAATTTCTAAAAACAGGTTTTTACTTGTCTCAGGCTTTTTGACACCACTGTATGTTCAAAAGTAATCATTATCTGCTGAATATAATTTGAACTCCACACATTCTAACTATATTGCATTCTGTACATGTTTTGTAGCTAGAGAGTAGAAAGCCCATTAGATCACATTGTGAGACACAGGAATCACCCAGTTTCAGTTTAAGAAATTCTCTTTCTATCTCAATTGAAGGTCAAAGGAATGAAGTCATTGAGCATGTTTCTCCTGCGCCTGCAGGGAGGGTAAGACATTCTTCAGTAGGAAATAACCTCCTGCCAACACTATATGTACACTATGTGTGCTCTTTGAAGGTCCTGTTTGACAATTGCAACTTTTTTAAATGTCTATATCAGTGGTTAGGTGACTCTGTGACATTTATATGAGATCACTAGTGGTTCACATTATGATTGCCAAAAAGGTTGCCTTTGAATGACGATAGCAAAAAGAGACCAGGATTGCAGAGTTTAGCGTATAGACCGATTTTTCCTGAAAGGGCCCATCTGATATGCTTAGGATAATTTGACATTTTACTTCACTGATCTGTAAAAGGAAATCATTGAGTTAGTGACTGTCCACAAAATGCTCTGGGGGACAATTTGTGTTTACCGTTCACTTCAGATCCATGCAGAACAATAGCATCCCTTCTGGAAAATCAATTTTAAGCTGTATAAATGTGTTTTCTAACATGGTAGCAGGCAGCGATGGGCAGTAGCTTTTTAAAGCAATTAACTTAACTAAATTTCTGAGTAGCGAGGTGGTAGCTTCTCTAGTTTTTAAATCAAGTAGCTTTTCAGTAGCGAAGCTATATTTTTGACATTGTAGTGGCATAGCATTGAGAAAAGCTACACCTTTACAGTTATTGCCTTAACTATTGCCAGTTTTAAATCAAAACTAAAGAAATTAAACAAATTCATCAGATCCTTGAAATGAACTGGTCACAAGTGATAGGAAAGAAGTCTGAATTGGTGAAAGCAGTCACCAATTGGTGAAGTTGCACGTGAGTTGCTGAATCATTTGTGCGCACTCACTTGCTCACAGAGTATTTTAGAACATTGGAAAATAAAGATAATGCTGGTTGCAACAGATCTATAATCAATGGAAACAAAACCTGCAAATGCATCCTATCATTTGTTAGTGATGAAGAAGGTCTTTATAAAGTTCAACACATTTGCAGCTTGCAGCTTCTGCAGGTAAATACATTTCCCAACCAAAAGAGTATCATTTACATTTACATTTACATTTATGTATTTGGCAGACGCTTTTATCCAAAGCGACTTACAGTGCACTTATTACAGGGACAATTCCCCCGGAGCAATCTGGAGTTAAGTGACTTGCTCAAGGACACAATGGTGGTGGACGTGGGGATCGAACCAGCGACCTTCTGATTACCAGTATCAGAACATGGATTGGCATACACAAACAAACACATAAAAAAGTACCATTGCATTATTATTACCTGGATGCATTATGTTAATACAATGGTAGACTATATGAATATGGTAAACATATAGCGCAGTACCAGGGTAGTAACATGGTATTCTTTGAAGTACTTTGAAGCACCATGCAAATATAGAATGGTACATAAATATAGTAATTGTATATCATAGTACCATGTTATTACCATCTGATACCATCAGAAATCACATTTTTATTGCCCAGATGTGCTCTTTCTCTCTCTCTCTCTCTCTCTCTCTCTCTCTCTCTCTCTCTCACACACACACACACACACACACACACATATGTTGGTGTGGCTATCCTTATGAGGACTCTCCATTGACATAATGATTTTTATACTGTACAAACTATAGATTCTATCCCCTAACCAAATGTTACCCCTAAATCTAACCCTCACAAAAAACTTTCTGCATTTTTACATTAAAAAAGAAAATCATTTAGTATGTATTTTTTAAGTGATTTGAATTATGGGGACACTAGAACTATCCTCATAAATCACATTTATAGCATAATACCCTTGTATTTACCAGTTTGTAACCTAAAAACATTTCCCTCGTAAACCACCCAAAAATGCAAACACAAACTCACAATTGTGAGAAATTATTTCGAAATTGTGTGATTTTAAGATGAATTTGTGTGATATAAACTCACAAGTGTGAGAAGACGTTAACTGATCACATGTTGAAACCAGGAAGTAAGCACCTTCGCATCATCAGCGGCAAGTGCTATTTGGAGGTTGCATTTTTTCCTCTAACATTACATTTTCACTTGACTGATGCTTAGTTTTAGGTTTGGGGTTTGCGTTAAGGGGTACAGTTTATAAAACATGCATTCCTTTTCAGCGTATTACAGTTTGCACAGCTAAAAACAACTCACTTTTGGGCCCTTCGTGGACATTACACCTGGAAAATGGAGCTCACATGTGCTCATACGCCCAACAACACTTATCGATTTGGCCACTGGGGGGCAGTGTTTCGAATTACGGTAAGCACAGAACGATTATGGTGAAAGACAACTCAGCCTACTTTTGTTTCCTATTTCACTGTGAGATCAGTCTGATGTGAAATTAACTCGTAGTTGCTACTTTATATCACACTATTGCGAGAAATAAAGTGAAGGGTATGATTGGAAATTATATTATAGTTTTGTTGTGAAATAAACTATAATTATTCATGCATCAGAGGGTTAAGTTAGTAGATGGTAGCTGATTTTGTTGCTGGTTTAAAGTAAAAATGCATCCGAGTCCGTGACAAGTCCAAGTCCATTAAAATTGAACTCGTGACTTGGATCGAGTCTGAATCCGAAATCGAGTACCCCAACTCTACATTCCTGCAAATGTATGTTATCAGGAATTGGGTAGGCATGATGCAGATACATAGATCACATGCTAAAGATGCATATGCTGGTAGTTGTGTTTTTGGAAAATGATAGCTAGTTTCTAGCCAAGACTTGACTATTTTTATGATACTTTTAGGCCCTTTTTAAGTTTTAAAATGAGTCACTTTCAACTGCCATTATACTGAATTGGTGGACCATACATAAGGAAGTAAGTCATGTGATACACGGCAGCTGTGGCTCAGGTGGTAGAGCGGGTCCGATTCTTGACCCACACTACTCCACATGCCGAAGTGTCCTTGGGCAATACACTGAACCCCAAGTTGCTCCCCATGGCAGGCTAGCACCTTGCATGGCAGCTCTGACGTCGTTGGTGTGTGTGTGTGTGTGTGTGTGTGTGTGTGTGTGTGTGTGTGTGAATGGGTTCACAGTGTAAAGTGCTTTGAAAACTGCTAAGGTTAAAAAAGCACTGTATAAGTGTAGACCATTTACCATTTTAACATACTATTTGGAACGAAGGTGAGTAAATTATGACACAATTAATTTTTTTGGGTGACCTTGATGTTTCAGAAATGGTATGATGGTTTAGACCATCATAGAGCAGATAGAAACCAGCAGCCATGATGCAAAACATCACAACTACCAGCTTGAGCTGGATTTTCCAGCAGATTACTGCAATATAAGAAATATTTGACAATGATATATGTATTTCCATCATATCTGTCCAGTTCCTGATAACACACAGTTGCAGATAAATGTGCAGTGCTTTGATAGTGGCATTAGATCTTCTATATTAGATGTTGTAAACAGTATAACTCAGTACGCCACTGACACTGGGTTAATGCTTTTCCAAGGATGCAATGCCACGTCAGGTGCTTTGTCTGATTAGAGTGTGGTTAAACAATATATATAATGCAATACTGTTCTTTCGCTTAATAGCTTTTAGCACCCCACAATAGAGATAAAAATCAGTTTAAGCCGACTGAACATGAACATTGAAATTACATATTCATCATGTCGCTTACATATGCGGCCATGTGACAGTTACAAAGAACCTGTTAGGCTTTTCCGAGAATGGGTCTAACCCTTTCATAAGGTTAATGTCTCTGCCTGTTTTAATAGGTGCATCCTTTAACCCTGATGCGAACAGATGTTGACATACTGTGGTTAAATGTCAGTAACATGTCAAAGAGCATCTTAAAGAAATAGTTTGGTCATTACAATCAGTGGCGTAACTTGTATGTAACGGGACCCAGTGCAAAGAACCTGTCTGTTCACAAAAAGTGAACTGACTGATTTGTGTCTGAAGTTCAAGCTCAATAGTTTATTAAGCTCAAGCTTGGTATTAAGCTTACATTATTATAAGAAAGCTCGCATTTCAGGTCTCTAGTTTATATTTAAGACCACTGTTTTATGACAGAAATGCACATCGAAACTAATTTCTTAATTTGTGTCAAGAGTTCACATCAAAGCATGCAAAATACATATGTGTTACATTTTTAATGAGATTACCTGTTCAACGGTGCAAGTTCTGCTGAATGTCATGTCACTGCTTGTGCTTCAATAAACAGCATTAGAGCTTTTAGTCCAAAATTTACACATTTAGATAAATATTGATGGATTCATGTTGAAAGTTGAAAGCAATCAGCTGTGAAACATTTATATATTTTTTATATGTTTATAAAAAGGATAAAATCGTATCTTTGTGTTATAATTTTTCAGAAACATAGATGTGTCAGAGCGTTATTTTCGGGGAGAATTTGACTGTCAATCAAAGTTTGATTTCATTGTTTATTTTTCTTACTGCCATTTAAATATGATTTATCATTCTTCATTAATTTACTCTTGTTCATTGTTTTATCATATTTGATTTGTTTTAGATATTATAGTTTATAAATAGTTTTATATGTGTAGCCAAGTGGAGAAATTTCATTTAATTTAACTGGACGTGGCCCCTTTAAGAACTGGAGTTTTGCGACACCTGCTTTCCGGCACTCTCTTGTGTTAGAGACGTGAGAGCATACATTGAGCAAGAGCGCTTCCAGTTTTGTTCATCGTTTGATAATATTTTAGGTAAATCTGAAATTTTACTCAAAATGCTTATAAATTACATTCAATATGTGTTTACAAGAGTTATATGTTAAAACTGAGTGTTTGTTATGGATTGTTTTTGAAGGATGCATATGGTTTGCATGAGTGGAGTTTGACCACGTTTTGGTGCACATGTGAGGATTGGCTATGTAAATTTTGTATTAATCATATGTAATTTACTCACCATTCTAAACAGCACTGTGGCAGCAGTGGAGTCATTCAGGTTCCTGAGCACTACCATCTCACGGGACCTGATGTGGGTGACCCACATTGACAGAGGTTATACTTCCTTCACCAGCTGAGGAAGTTCAACCTGCCACAGGTGCTGCTGATCCAGATCTACTCAGCCGTCATTGAGTCTGTCCTCTGCCCTTCTTTAACTGTCTGGTTTGGTTCAGCTACCAAGTCAGGCATCAGAAGACTTTAAAGGATAGTCCGGAATGCTGAATGGATTATTGGTTCTCACCTTCCCACCCACCAAGAACTGTAAACCTCCAGAGTGAGGAAAAGGACTAGAAAAATCACTTTGGACTCCACTCACTAAGCACACTACCTTGTCCTCTTCTGCACATTACATGAAATCACCTTGCACATAACTCTATATCGTATTTGACTGTTTATGCATGTATGTTTATATGTATATCTCAAATGTTTGTATTTATATATTGTACTGTATATGTATATTTTTTGTATTCTCCGTGCACTGGAAACTTCTGTAACCATGACAAATTCCTTGTGTGTGTAAGCATACTTGGCAATAAAGCTCATTTTGATTCTGGTTCTGATATCATTACTTTGCACTGTTAGGCCATTTTAAATTAAGAATTTAAAATTAAGAAGACCAGCAGCACCAGCACAGACCCCAGTCTGTCAGTATAAATGTAATAAATACTAATGTTCCCTAATACTTAACTCACTGAATGTTGTTTGTTTACTAAGAAAGTGCTCTGCGAAAGGCTTTAAAAGTAAGGAATTGTTTTGGGGGTTGCGAACATTCTGGCCATGCCCGCCGGAAGGACTTCCCCACCTTTTGGGGCCCTGGGAGAGATGAGGGGAGGGAAAGGGGAGAGGGAAAGGCTGAGGTGGAGCGACAGAGAGAGGAGAGCTTCCGGATGCGCTGTAGCCTGGTCCTCAATCTGATTTTTTTAGCGACTGGTTAAATACTCTTGGAAAAGATGTGTTTTTAGCCGTTTTTGGAAGATAGAGAGTGAGTCAGCTTCACGGATTGAGTTGGGGAGGTCATTCCATCAACGTGGTATGATAAAACGGAAAGTCTGGAAAAGTGTTTTGGTGCCTTTTTGTTTTGGTACGACAAGGCGACGTTCCTTAGCCGACCGCAGGCTTCTGGTGGGCATGTAGCTCTGCATAAATGTTTTTAGGTATGCTGGAGCAGACCCAGTGATTGTTCTGTATGCCAGCATCAGGACCTTGAATTTAATACGTGCATGAACCGGCAGCCAGTGGAGAGAGACAAAGAGTGGTGTAACATGTGCTCTCTTTGGTTCATTAAAGACCAGACGTGCTGCTGCATTCTGGATCATTTGCACAGGTCTAATAGCACATGCAGGAAGGCCTGCAAAGAGAGCGTTACAGTAGTCCAGTCTAGTTATGACAAGTGACTGAACAAGCAGTTGTGTGGCATGTTCGGAGAGGAAGGGTCTTATCTTCCTGATATTGTAGAGTGTAAATCTACATGATCTTGCAGTCTTTGAGATGTGGTCTGTGAAATTTAGCTTGTCATCAATGGTTACCCCTAGATTTCTGACCATTTTGGAAGGCAACACTGTAGTTGGACCCAGCTGCACAGTGATGTTGTGTTCAACATCAGGGTTGGCTGGAAAGACAAGGAGTTCAGTCTTGGCTGGGTTGAGTTGCAGGTGGTGTTCCTTTATCCAGGCTGAGATGTCAGCCAGACAGGCAGCGATTCGAGCCTAATCTCATGATAGTGGCAATTTATTTTTTGATTGTCCTTGTGAAGAGGGTTATGGCTTTGAAAAATAACAGATCTGAAGTACTGTTGTCACCTTGTATGAGGGCTTTTTATTATTATTATTATTATTAATGAGTTTTGTCTCTGGAGTCATCTGAAAGGTGGCACACTTTTATTACTGGACAATTTTAATTAACAATTTATAGAGGTTGTACCATGAGAAATCATCACATGTCCCATGACCTTTTTTTAAATCAAATAATTAAGTGTCCTATAAACATACAGTAACTTTCAGAACTCAGAACCTCATCCCTAGTCAAAAAAGACCATTTATTGATCTGCAAAAAGAGGGTTTGGGTGCTATCTTTTTGTACAGAAATGCATGAGTTGATATTTTGCTATGTAATGCAAAGTGATTCATATGTTTCTGTGTGGCTGAAGTGTCCAAATATTTTCCATGGTGAACAAATCAATTTCCAAATGATTTTACATGGATTGCTTCTGTAGTACAGACTTTGAAAGCAGTTATTTTCTGACTGTTAACATTATTTTGCATCAAACCCCACAGTTTCTGGGAAAAATATCATAGAAATGAAAATTACACACTGCATATCTGCAAAAGGTCTCTTAAAGGTTAAACAACTTGTTGCAAATGTTGCCTTGCCTGTGTACTGAAGAACACCCTTTCTAAGAACACTGCTGATCACACATCACCAGTCAGTCAAGTCCCACTTTCGTATCAAGTTGCCGTTGACAAAATTTATATGAAAAGCCTTCCTTCTCAGCCCAGGACCTGATTTGTGTCTTACATTGATTGAAAACAGAAGCAAAATTGATCTTTGGGGGTTATGTTCAACTCAGCATTGATGACGCACAACATAATTTTTCAGTTGAACAGCCATCTGTAAATATCACTGCTTAATGACATTTGATTTTTCAAGTCTAGTGGTCTTCAGTTCAATGGTTCCATCAGCTTATCGAGCTAAGGAAAAATAATAGCTCTTCCAAGCTTCCAAGCTTCGAGTTTTACGGGATGTAATTTTGATGCCTGTATATTTTACGGTGCATTACCGTTTATAATATTAATATTAGAAATTACAGAAAGGCACATGATGACATGAATTTCATCATTAGTGGCCTTTCCCATAGCATTGACCAATAAACATTTAGAGTCAGCGCTCAGTGTCACTCACACAAACACGAAACACCATCAGAGTAACACATGGGAATTGAAAGTAATACAATATACATAAACTAAACTACAGTAAATATAACACAGAATACCTCAATGTAGATAAGTGATATTAAAATAAGAAACATAACTATTCCCATAAAATAGAATGAAATGTGATGGGTCATGCAGGGAATTCGGGGAATTCCCAATTATTGTTTTTAATATAATTTTAACAATAATTTACCATAAAAAGTTAATGTACTCTCTTGTTAAAATAACATAATTTTTTACCTTTAATTATATGGTAAAATCGATATTTTTTAATTTTTACATAATTTTAACGTACAATTACATGTATTGTTTTTTTTTTAAATACATTATAATGTTTTACAGTATATTTTAAGGTAACTACCCATTAACCAATTATAAAAAAAAATGTAGCATTTTTACAGTTTTTACCAATACATTTATATGATTTAGTGTGATTTATAAGAAAAAATATCTAGTCAAAACTGTCAACTTTTCTAATTGAGTTGTCAGACGCTATTGGACCATTGTGAACCATCTGTTTCGGTGTCACATTTTTTGGACATGTAGAGTATTTACCATTAGGCTTTCTGCAGATTGGCTCTCTTTTTTCTCCCTGCCATACTCTCCATCCTCGGCAACGCAGTTGTGCTTGTTACAGCCTCTCGACGTCACTGCATCCTCAAAGCTCCTGAGCTCCTCACGGTTAGTCTGGCCGTGACGGACATTGGCATGGCTCTCAGCATGTTCCCACTGTCAATCACCTCTGCCTTCAACCACACTTGGATCAGAGGTGACCCATCCTGCCTGTAGTATGGCCTAATGGGTATGATCTTCAGCATGGCCAGCATCATGACTCTTGCCGTCATGGGGTTGGTAAGGTATCTGGCAATGGGGAACCCTCCAAAATCAGGTATTTTGCTAGTTCCATTATGTCATGTGTCACAAGTGAGACAACAGCATCTTTGAAAATTGATAAACTTATAATACTTCCAGCTTTGTGTGTAATATTGTCAAAAATATTTTTTTTTGTACACCAACTTATTATGCAGTCAACTATAAGTGAGCCATTCATAGGTTGATTGCATTCAGACAGAGCTACTGACATTACATTATTTTAGAATAGTTTAATGCAAGTCAATTAAAAGTACTTACTTTAATTAAAGTCAGTAACTGTATTCTGATTGCAATAACTGTTTACTTGTAATTTTTTAGACCCTTGCACTCAAAACTTGCTTATTCGTTTTCAGCATTATTCTTTTTATTTTTTGGAGTAATTCACTTATTGTTTGTTTAATTCACTGCAACAGCACTCAAGATGAACTTTCATGAAATGGTTTCTTGTTTCAATGTTTTTGCTCTTTGCCCTTCACATTTACCAAACCCACTCAAGCAATGTCAATATTAGGACCCATTTCAGAGGTGGTTGAATTATATTACGTGCTTCATTCAGACAGAGCTATTGACACATTGCTTATCTAAAATGTAGACTTAAAACACTGATGAGTACTTTTATGGGACGTAAGTAATTGCCACCCTGGTTGTGACTACTTATTAGATTCTGAAACACAAGGACCTTGGAATCCTTAATGATGCATGAAATTGGCATTGGCGATATAGACAGACATAATGAACTTTCAGCCCAATGACTGAGTGATCTATTTAAACACTTAAAAGAGACAGTTTCTATGTGTTTTCTTGTTTCTAGACACTAAAAATGGGAAAATGTTTTGTACTTTATGGCCTTTTGCCTGATATCTTAATTTCAATAGAAACTCTGAATGAGAAAAAAAAGGTTGTTGGCATTATTGTTTTGTTTTGTTTGATTTAATAGAGATTTTGTGTGTTAATGGTCAGCCATTAATGTTCATCGAGTTATATACCACCAGTTTCAACTCAAAAAGTACTCGGACACTGAAGCAACACTTTTCAAGCAAAAAAATAAAAATAAAATATGCTTGTTAGGTTTTACATAAAATAAAACAATGGACACAACTTTGAAACAGAAGACAAGATATTTAAACACTTTCTACTTGTCAAACGTTAATGGAAAAAAGGAGTCATGTAGTTTTTATGTACTTAAAAAAAAAGTAATGTAGCATGTTACATTCGAAATTATTGCAATCAGAATAGTTACTTATAATAGACTTAATAGACTTTAAATTAAAGCACTTTTAAGTTACGTTTGTTTTAGTTACACTATTCTAAAATAATGTTATTCTGTGTAATGCATTGCAAATATAAATGCATATGTTTATACAGTTGTTACAGCTGAAGAGTACATGACAATGAACTTCTCTGTAAATTGTTTTAGAAAGTAACTTAAAAGTAAAGCAATAAATAGTGTGATTACATTTTTGAGGAATTAAGTAGTTAGTCATTTGTAGTGGATAGTTCTATTGAGTAAGTTCCCAACACTGTTCGTCATTGTAAAGGGATTTAGAAGGGCAAAGAGGAGGCGAGAACCGGCTTGACAATATAAATAACATTTTAATTATGAACTTAAACAAAAGACACAAACACACACATGACGGACATGTCCGTAAACGATCTTTCTCTCCCGCACCATCTTCCACAGTTGGCCTTTATACCTCTCGGAGCCCCCAGCCTGAGGTAACCCCCCCCTTCCCTGGGGAGGGGTGTGCCTTCTGCACCGACTGCCGGCAGGTCATCCCCGCCCTGCCACAGTCATACTTAGTCATTTTCTCGCATCATTTATACTTCACTTGAGTATTTGCCTACTAGTTGTGTGTAAAACAGTTCACGCTTATGGGCAAGGAAGAGGTGAGAAACCGGCTTGACATACAAATAATAGTTTTAATGAAAAACTCAAAAGACAAACACGCAGGACGACGGACATGTCCGTAAGGATCTCTCTCTGCCGCACCGCCCTCTGCGATCGGCCTTTATCCCTCTCAGTGGCTTGATTAGCCTAATACAGGACCGGGCGTGTCGAGTCACGACCCGGTCCCGCCCTCTGCCGTGCCACATGTTTCATTCGTGAACAAATCAGTGTTTTTGAACAAATTTTAAAACTCATTCACTTCCATTGATTTGGTCATAAACAACTCAGTGATTCAATGACTCACTCATTACATATTACACACATTTATTGGCACCTGACTCAAGTCAGTGGGATGAATCAAAATCTCGCCACCTCGCACCATCATGCTACACGGCGATCATGCTACCCACAATTAAAAATACTTGACCTACAGCTACAATATTTGTGAATTTTTAAGTGTGTCTTAAATATGTAAATATATTTATTTCCGATTATACATTTGAAATAGATGCAAAAAAAACAAAAACAAAATAAAAACATCATAGAATATTGTCTATCTGTTACAGGCAACAAGTTTCACAGAAGGACTATAAGTATTTTGATTGCTGTCATCTGGTTGTACTCACTGATCTGGGCTGTGTTTCCTCTGCTGGGCTGGGGAGGATATGAGCCGGAACCATTCGGTTTTGCCTGTTCTGTGGACTGGGCCGAGTACCAGCACTCCTTAAACGGCTCTTCCTTCATCATGGCTTTGGCTATCCTGTGCACCTTGATCCCATGTGGTCATCCTGTTCTCCTACACTGGCATTGCCTTGAAGCATCACAAATCCTATAAGTCAATCCAGAGCCATACCTACCTAACTCGGGCAGCGTTGAGAGGAAGGTCACACTGGTAAGATTCTGCTTTGCTGTGATCGCAGATATTCAAGCGTTAAATCACGATGGTGGCAACGAAAAAACTCCATGAGATGTTTAGATACTGGACAGAAAAAAAATCCATGAGAGAAACCAGACCAGGGGCTTTGCTAGCATTAGATAATGTTAGCTAGGGGCTAGCTTTGATTTGCCATTGGACCTGGGTATGGGTGGATGTTCGCAGTCGGTTATAGGGTATCTATGAAAGATCAGGGGCTTTCCAAAACATTTCAGGGGCTTAAGCCCCCAATCTTCCCCTTCAATATAATTTCAACTTATTCTACAGCATTTGTGGCATAATGTTGATTACCAAAAAAACTAATTCTTCATTTATCCATAAAAATGCAAAAATCATGGTTCAGTAGATAAACACTAACAAATGACAGTGAATGGGCCCAGACCAGAAACAATAACATACACACTTATTTAGTATAGCCATGAGATGTAAACATACATGTTAGTGTAATAAAATCGCTTACTTATCTGTGTGAAGTTATATCCAATATTACAACTATGATGTCATGGCAACGTAATGCGAGTAAACCTTGTAATCTGGTAAATGCCATACCACCGAAATATCCTTTACTTTATTACACTAATCATAATCACATGACTGGCAGAATAAAAAATATATTTGCATAAAATATGCATGTGTTAAAGCTTGTGTTAATTTAATTTATTTTATGTGTTTAACAAGACACAGGGTCACAGTAAGTATGAACCCTTGAGGGATAACACATCAGCTTGACACTAACCAGTTTTTCCTGCCACAGTGACAGACATAGTTTGCACTTCTTTTTAAAATCTTAAACCTGTTAGGAAAACAAGAGAAGAGAGAAGCAAGAGAAGAAAAGGACAACCCCTATTTTTAAAGGCACTAATGTATTTCCAAAGAAAATCGAATAAATATTTAAATATAGCCCCATGCTTGATTACTTGTAGTTTTCTAGACCCTTACACTCAACTTACAGTCTCTTGAGCATTGCTTTAACTAACTTAAACGCAACTACATTTTTAAGTTGCGCGACAGCAGTTTAACTTTATTCAAAATACATTCTCTTTTCTATTAAAATACTATTTCCAATGGAGTGCGCTCTTTTTATCACTATGCATTGTGATACCGTACCGTTCATGACTATGTCTTTGTTACTTACAGTATGTAGTTACACCCAAACTGATATTAATTCATTCAAAACCCCTTATTGATTGTGAGCCACAGAAATACTACTTGCATTAAATGATAAATTATAATCAAATAAAATTTAAAAAAAAACAGATTTTCAAATATATTGTCCCCTTAATTAGATTCAGTGTAGTTAGCTACTTTTTATACTAGAATTATGAATTGTTAATGATGTATTTAATTTGAAAGAGTGGTTTGAATATAGTATAATTACTATAATCCCAATTTGGAATGCCCAGTTCCCACTACTTAGTAGATCCTCGTGGTGGCACAGTTACTCACCTCAATCTGGATTGTGGAGGACAAGTCTCAGTTATCACTGCTTCTGTGACCGTCAAGCCGCGCATCTCATCACGTGGCTCGATGTGCATGACACCGCAGAGACTCCACATGTGGTGACTCATGCTACTCTCACACAAATTACCACGTGCGCTACTGAGAGCGAGAACCACTTAATTGTAACCACGAGGAGGTTACCCCAAGTGACTCTACCCTCCCTAGCAACTGGGCCAATTTGGTTGCTTAGGAGACTGGAGTCACTCAGCAAGCCCTGGATTCGAACTTGCGACTTCAGGGGTTGTAGTAACATCAATACTCGCTGAGCTACCCAGGCCCACTGTCCCTCCTTTTTTTTTAAAGAAAAGCAAAAGTCTGGGTTACACTGAGGCACTTGAAATGGAAGTGAATGCTGCCAATCCATAAATGTTCTGATACTAACTGTTACAAAAAGAATATGTAAAAAACAAAAGATATACTCTTGTTAACATGATTTTAGTGTGATAAGTTATGTTCAATTTTACAACTTTGCTGCCATGACTTAACCCTAAAACAACCATAAAAAGTGATGATTTAAACAACTTACAGCTCAAATAATACACAATAATAATACAATTATGCAGGATTCATGAAAATAAAAAAATTAAAATAAAAAAGGTACTTAAATATTATTATTAAGAAAGTTCTTAGGATAAATTATTAGAAGTTTAAAGAACATTCATAAGGACATTCTTAAGAAGACTTCGGGAATACAAAATAATCTCAACTTTTTTTCTGAAGATAGAAAATAAGAAGGATATAGTTGTTAAAACATATTTTATTTATAATGTTTGGTGAACATTAGCATTCAACACACTACATACAGTATGCTGGTGATTTTTTAACACTGTAAGGTCACAATAGTAACAGGAAACTTATTTAAACCTTCAAATCACAGATCTTACCAACAAGCATTTGAAATTACAACCTTAGTGCTGACAGCCTGTGAACAACCTGTGATGTTAACAGAACTTCAATTATTAAATGTAACACGTGGAACCATCACTCTAATGAATGCATTAGTGCCTTTTTCTCCAGACTATAAGAGCAGTAGCATGTCCAACTTGAATCACTAGCCTTTAACAGCTAAGCACTTTCCACTTCTTTTACCTGTCAGTTTCAATTTTCCTCCTGTGTTTCAGTTGGGCACTCTGATCAGCGCTGGCTTCATCATCTCCTGGGTGCCCTATGTGGCCATCAGCCTCTGGACCATGTTTCATTCTGAGGGCAAAGACAGTGTGGCGCCAATTGTCAGTTTGCTGCCCTGTCTCTTTGCAAAGTGCTCAACGGTATACAACCCTTTTGTTTACTACGTTTTCCGCAAGTATTTCCGCAGGGAGCTGCGACAGATTCAACTGTGTTTTTGCAACCACTGCTGGGATGCTGTGGGCAGACTGACCCTTTCAAGAGGAGGACAACAATCTGAGAGGTGGGGAGACATACTCCAGTGAATATAAAAAAGGGAAACAGGCACCAATTTTCAGGATTGCTGCAAACCGGCATGTTTAGACTTGGCATGCAGTGACATTTTCAAGAGCATCAAGTCTGTCCCAATATTATGTGAAATTGTTTCCATGACATTGGCTCATTGGTTGCATGCTCTCAGCAGCCATACATTCACTACACAAAACACATTGTGGTCAACACAACCCAATTTAATTTACATTGTAGAGTTTTGTTAATGGTCTTCAAGGATGAGGGCATGTCACACAACCTGCCTAAATTGGCTAGCTTTTACCAAGATAAATGGGAACTTCATAGAGTTATATTTAGATGCACAGTGTTTACTGTAAAACATTTTCTCCTAATTTCTAAAAGTTAATAGAGTTTTTTATTTTGCTTTTTTAGTTGCATGTTATTATTATAGACTTAAGCACTTTTTCCCCCTGTTTTCCATGACCCTATCAGAACAGACCTGGAACCGATTTTTGGGTTGTGACTCACTAGTTGAGAACAATTTTTTATTGAATACTGATGGAATTACACAATTTGTGTGAAAAGAAATAACAGATGGTTGTTTTGAATAAGATTATTATTATTATAATTTTTTAAAGGTGGCGAGGGAGCCTTTTACCCCACACTCACTTGGGTTAAAAGGACCCCAGGGTGTCCTTTTAGGGAAATTGTGTAGATATTGAGGCAATAGTTACAGTGTGAGCCCACTTTGAAAATTCTTCATAACCCCCCACTTAAGGAAAACATTGTGTTTAATAGGGGCTTTTTTTTACCCAAAATACTATCCTATCACTTATTGGTTATTTATTGAAATTATTTTGATATAATCACCATAAACAAAATTCATTCATTCATCTTCAACCGCTTATCCTGTACAGGGTCACGGGGGGCTGGAGCCTATCCCAGCTAACATTGGGCGAAAGGCGGGGTACACCCTGGACAGGTCGCCAGTCCATCGCAGGGCCACACATATACAGACACACACTCATACTCACATCCACACCTAGGGCAATTTTTTTTGGAGACACCAATTAACCTAGCCTGCATGTCTTTGGATGGTGGGAGGAAGCCGGAGCACCCGGAGAGAACCCACGCAGACACGGGGAGAACATGCCCATAAACAAAATTGAAAATTAAAAATAAGTAATGTGAAGATTTTCAGGATATTCATTAGCTACATAAATTTGCAACATTTAAAAAAAAAATGATTAAATATCAAATTACCTCAAAATCAAACTTTATACATGAAAGGATCTCATAGATCAGGAACATTTTGCAGATAGTGACAAAAAGGTGTTTAGGAAAGTCCTGTGGTAGTTTTTTTTTATGCTCTTTAGTGCTTTGGGAGAAAATAAAATCAAAGGCGCCTTTTACCCCGCAGAGCCTTTAGCCCTGTTGTACCCCAAATGTCAAAATTTCAGCAACGGGTATGAATTCAACTTAAATCTGTTGAAAATACTTTGTAAGCAATTACAATTTTCATCTCAGATGTAATGCTCAAGGCATTTTAGATTAAATGACACAGTATGGACATCGTATTCCAATGGGAATACAGTTGAAACAAAATGAGCCAATTGTCTTAGATTTCAAGCTTTTTCACTACACTACAATTTCCCTGACGCTGTTCAAACGATCAGACTGCATCACATGCCGACACACTATACAATCTGTGCATCTGTTGACCTTGAAGAGTGAAAAAGTGTTTCAGAGAGCATGAGCTTTACAGCAATTTACTCATGGCCGATTGATTTTAAACCATGTTGGCAACCTCATGAATACATATTGATATTAAGTACATTGCAGTATTACAGTATTAAGGGCCAAGTTTCCTCTGTCATGGGAGTCTATGGCAGCCATAGAACCATTTGGAGGAAATTTGTGAATTTTGGCACACTGATTAGGAGGGGTCTGAATAGCCCCATGAACCATTTGGGAGTCTCCATGTGAAACCCTCTAGTGCCACCATAAGTTAATGTAATTACTTTTCTTATAACCTTTGAAATGCTTTAACTTTGTAAAGTATTTGAACACTTTTGGGACACTGAATTCATTCTTAAGATTGTCTGAATTTCATTTCATTAGATACAAAATCTAGATAGAAAACCTAGTGACATCTGCATACAAAGTTGATAGACCTTTTATCAAAACTAACTTCTCTTTTCTGAGCCATTTTCCCAATTGCTTTTAACCAATTGGCAACCAGGTGATTTTTAGTACTGGAGAGGTTCCCAAACTTACACAGGTGCTTTAGCAGAGTAACCACAACACATAGTTCATCACATTAACAATGGACATGTTCCACCAATGTTTGACAACCAGAACGTGTTCGAACACTTTCTTAATTATGGGCAATATATCTATTGTTTTTTTTTATTTAAAACCTAACAATCATATTTTTTTTTGTGTGTGAAATGTTTTTCTTGAAAAAAAGTGCTTGTGCTAGATTCCTTTCAAAATAAAAGTCACATATTTAGATATTTTGTTATGTACTGCAAATAATTTCATGCATTTTTATGTATGGTTTAGCCTTAATTATCCACATTTGGTCATTAAATAATGTAACTTTTGAATAAATTGGCCTGAGGTTCCACTCTTTGTAGATACTTTTAGACATTTGGATCGCAGTGCTCATTATCTATATCAATTTTCTTGTGTCTTTTTTCTTGTGTTTCAATTCACAAAGCTTATTGGAGGTCTGGTCCAGTGGGTAAAACTCTGGCCTATAGTAAAAAAAGTTGTTGGTCTGAGTCACATGTGGGATGATCACATGCGGCCATTGGTGTGTGAGTGTGAATGTGTGTGTGAATGGGTGATTGGGACACAGTGTAAAGTGCTTTGGTAACCTCTAAGGTTAAAAAAGCGCTATAGAAGTGCAGACCATTTACCATTCACCATGTTATGTGCCATTGCTGTTATGCAAAGTGTTTGATGTTTATTTGGTATTTGGCCCCATAATTTCTGATTGCAACTAAATTTTTCCATTGTTTCAATATCTGTTAATAAATGTATTTTGGTTTATTCTGCTATTCAGTTAGATTTTGTTCAGTGCTTTGATAAGCTGTCTCCGCTCTGTTTTTGTTACAATCCTCACCGTCTTTGGTTTGTTTACCTTTTTATTTAAGTTTTTGGCACTTTTTATGTTCCACATTGTTCCTTGATTTGGCACCTTTTATGTTCCGTATTGCCTTTTGTTTATGCACTCTTATTTTGAAGTCTTGTCATGTCCTGTTTTCCCTCCTTGTCCACACGTCTGGTTTTCATTGGTTTATTGTTTTATTATCTTGCTATCAGTTCTAATTTATCATTGGTTTTAGTTTATTGTCTTGTTATTTTGTTTTGAGTTTTGGTTTTCTATTGGTCTTTGTTTCCCCTTGTTTTGTATTTAAGCCCTGATGTTCACCTTGTCCTTTGTTGGTCGTTGTTTTATGTTTGATGAAGTTGTTTTATTCATGCTGTCCCAGAATCCTGCCTTGGCCTGTGTTCCTGCTTACGCCCTCCTTGCAAGACCCCCGTGTTATTTTCTTGTATTCATTTCTTTATTTTCCCCTCGTGGACGTTTTATTTGTTCCTGCTTTTGTTTTGCCTTCACCTTTGAAAATTCCAATAAAAGCTGCGTTTGGATCCTTACTCCCTCGTCTGCCCTCTTCATAACAGAACGACCAACCAAAACATGGACCCAGCAGCCATGACACCCATGCAGGCTAATCTCCGGCTTCTCAGCCTTATACAGAGGGATCGTCCAATAGAGCCCCACGTCAATGAGTTTCTGGAACTGGCCTATTTTTCTGACTTCCCAGAAACCTTTTTGGTCGAAATTTTCAGGGCCAATCTAAACCCCTCGCTTTGGAAGCAGTTGCCACCAGCGACCCCCTGCTGGACGCTCCACGACTTCGTGGAGGAGACCCTATGGACCTGCGGTTCTCCTTTCACTGTGGGTATTGCAGAGGAGGATGCTATCTCTCCCCCCACAGTGGTCACCTCACAGCCTTCCATGACTCGTTCCTCCACGCCTGCCACGGCCAATACACCCCCAATCTCGTCTGTCCCAGGGCCAGTGTTGACAACCCCGTCCGCCAGAAGAAGGAGGAGAAGAGGAAAGGCTTCTGCTTCCCGGTCTCCGCCTGCCACGGCCAACGAGCCAACGCCCACGCCTGCCACGGCCAACGAGCCAACGCCCACGCCTGCCACGGCCAACGAGCCAACGCCCACGCCTGCCACGGCCAACGAGCTGGAAGCCTCGTCCGTCCCAGAGCCGGCGTTGCCAGCCTCGTCCGTCCCAGAGCCGGCGTTGCCAGCCTCGTCCGTCCCAGAGCCGGCGTTGCCAGCCTCGTCCGTCCCAGAGCCGCCGTTGCCAGCCTCGTCCGTCCCAGAGCCGGCGTTGCCAGCCTCGTCTGCCAGGAAGAGGAGGAGAAGAGGAGGGGCTTCCGCTCACCAATCTCCGCCCTTCACGGCCCCGTCCTCTGAGCCAGCGCCTGTAGCCTCGACCGTCCAAGAGCCAGAGCCAGCGCCTGTAGCCTCGACCGTCCAAGAGCCAGAGCCAGCGCCTGTAGCCTCGACCGTCCAAGAGCCAGAGCCAGCACCTGTAGCCTCGACCGTCCAAGAGCAAGAGCCAGAGCCAGCGCCTGTAGCCTCGGCTGTCCAAGAGCCAGAGCCAGAGCCAGCGCCTGTAGCCTCGGCTGTCCAAGAGCCAGAGCCAGAGCCAGCGCCTGTAGCCTCGACCGTCCAAGAGCCAGAGCCAGCGCCTGTAGCCTCGACCGTCCAAGAGCCAGAGCCAGCGCCTGTAGCCTTGACCGTCCAAGAGCCAGCGCCTGTAGCCTCGACCGTCCAAGAGCCAGAGCCAGCGCCAGCGCCTGTAGCCTCGACCGTCCAAGAGCCAGAGCCAGCGCCTGTAGCCTCGACCGTCCAAGAGCCAGAGCCAGCGCCTGTAGCCTCGACCGTCCAAGAGCCAGAGCCAGCGCCTGTAGCCTCGACCGTCCAAGAGCCAGAGCCAGCGCCTGTAGCCTCGACCGTCCAAGAGCCAGAGCCAGCGCCTGTAGCCTCGACCGTCCAAGAGCCAGAGCCAGCGCCTGTAGCCTCGACCGTCCAAGAGCCAGAGCCAGCGCCTGTAGCCTCGACCGTCCAAGAGCCAGAGCCAGCGCCTGTAGCCTCGACCGTCCAAGAGCCAGATCCAGCGCCTGTAGCCTCGACCGTCCAAGAGCCAGAGCCAGCGCCTGTAGCCTCGACCGTCCAAGAGCCAGAGCCAGCGCCTGTAGCCTCGACCGTCCAAGAGCCAGAGCCAGCGCCTGTAGCCTCGACCGTCCAAGAGCCAGAGCCAGCGCCTGTAGCCTCGACCGTCCAAGAACCAGCCCTCCCGAGCTTCCCACAGCTCCGCCTCCCGAGCTTTCCACAGCTCCGCCTCCCGAGCTTTCCACAGCTCCGCCTCCAGAGCTCCCCAGCGCTCCGCCTCCAGAGCTCCCCAGCGCTCCGCCTCCAGAGCTCCCCAGCGCTCCGCCTCTCGAGTCACCCAGCACACTGCTTCTCGAGCCTTCGAGACCAAGGTCAAGGCCTCCCACGCCTCAGCCACCCGAACCTTCCACACCCCTGTCTCCCGAGCCCTCCGCGCCTCTGCTGCCAGAGTCCCCCAGGTCTCCACCTCAGAGGACTGCCTCGGCTCTGCCTGCAGCTGCTCCGCCTTCCACGGCTCTGTCTGCTCCGCCTTCCACGGCTCTGTCTGCTCCACCTCCCACGGCTCTGCCTTCGCCTACTAGAACCGCCCACCATGGCACCGTCCCTGGGGGCCTCCTCGACTCCTCCCAGGCCTTCTGACCCTGTCCTGTGGCCTCCTCCCAGGCCTTCTGACCCTGTCCTGTGGCCTCCTCCCTGGCCTTCTGACCCTGTCCTGTGGCCTCCTCCCTGGCCTTCTGACCCTGTCTCGCGGCCTCCTCCCTGGCCTTCTGACCCTGTCTCGCGGCCTCCTCCCTGGCCTACTGACCCTGTCCTGTGGCCCTCTCCTTGGCCTCCTGACCCTGTCCCTGTCACGTGGCCCTCTCCTTGGCCTCCTGACCCTGTCCCGGTCCTGAGGCCATCTCCTAAGCCTCCTGACCCTTCCCTAGCCCTCAGGCCATCTCCTAAGCCTCCTGACCCTTCCCTAGCCCTGAGGCCATCTCCTAAGCCTCCTGACCCTGCCCTAGCCCTGTGGCCACCCCCTAGACCTCCTGACCCTGGCCTAGCCCTGTGGCCATCTCCTAGACCCCTTGACCTGATCCCTGCCCTACGGCCACCTCCCCGGCCTCCAGACCCAGTCCCTGCCATAGGGCTGCCTCCCTGGCCACCTGACCCAATCCCTGCCCTACGACCACCTCCCCGGCCTCCTGACCCAGTCATCAGCATCAGAGTATTGTTTCATGCTTTCTCCCTAAGATGATTCAATTCCTGTATACAGGTCACTTATATAAGCACAGCTTCAAATATTCTCTGTACCAAACAGATGCTGCAAGAGATCGGAGATAAAGCAACTCCCTGCATATGCCCTCATATGAAGGAACATTGAACAAATGTTTGAACATTATCTTTTCTCTTTTCTTTCATTATTTATTATTTCACATTTATCTAATCTCTTATTGCTGTCTGACTTTTTATTTTTTTGTCTGATTATTGTGAGATAAAATCAATTGTAATCATGTATGAAGGAAAAAAGCTTTATAAAAAGATATGATGCTTTATTGATTGATTAATCATTATGACCACTTTTATCAAAAACTCTTTTTGCGGGTGCCTGGGTAGCTCAGTGAGTATTGACGCTGACTACCAACCCTGTAGTCGCGAGTTCGAATCTAGAGTGTGCTGAGATATTCCAGCCAGGTCTCCTAAGCAACCAAATTGGCCCGGTTGCTAGGGAGGGTAGAGTAACATGGGGTAACCCCTTCGTGGTCGCAATTAGTGGTTCTTGCTCTCAATGGGGCATGTGGTAAATTGTGCGTGGATCGCGGAGAGTAGCATGAGCATCCACATGTGGAGTCTCCACGGTGTCATGAACAATGAGCCACATTGTACCAGACCTATTTTTCATACTCAGTGTATCGCTTTATATTCCTCATCCCCTTCATACTTTGCCACTTATCATTGATGAATCTAGCTTTTTTAGCCCCATGCACACACATACAGTAAATGCATATAAAGCTGCAATTACTACTAGTGAAAGAGGCCTATCACCTGGTGATGTACACTGATTGAAATAAAGAACATTTTAGTGGCTGTTTGCATGACTCCTTTAATACAAACACCCCGTTGAGAATACTTTGATTTGAGTCGCATTTACCATGTCAGGCTAGAGTGCATGCGTGCTACCTTCCTGTCACTGGATGAAGAGAATTCTTCGAAAACATCCAACAGGGTGTCACAAATCACCCTGATGACTGTCAGTTCATTTCAGACCGTTTTTGTTGTTGTTGGGGAATCTACTTAGAAACTGTAGGATGCCCAGCCACAAACTGCTCAGAATATATAGTTAAACTGCAGTCAAGATACTCTTTTGGAAAAAAGTAACTGCAGTAGCTACACTAAAGCTATACTAACAAAAAGTATTTTTTAAATATCCAATTAAATATTTTAGAATTTAATCAGAGCCCTATTTTTCTGGCTCAAAAACAATGATCAGCAATGAGTTTGAACAGATAGCACTAAATGCTCTACACTAATTTATCTATTCCCCTACATTATCTGAATTGAAAATGAAGTAATGAATAATACTGTAATGTAATATATATATATCTTAAATGCTCAACAGGGATTTGTTTTCTGAATCAGTTACAGCAGGACAGCAGCATATTTTATTTATATATTATTATTTATTTATTATTTATAGGTTATTTTTTTCAGCTCACTCGACTGTAAAGCTTTGTGCGTAATACAATATGATATAAAAAACAACAATGTAGCATTTTGATGCAATACACCACTACTCATTGTGAAAAGTAGCTAGTTACTAGAAATTCTTCTTTGAAATGTCTTAATACCATCATGGATGACAAAAATAAAAAGGTACTTCTGAATTTTTATCTCTATTTTGGCTTTAAGTTTTAAGTTACAGTTGCAAGATATAGTCACAATTATGGGAAATTAAATCACAAATACAAGATATAAAGTCACAATTGCAAGATACTAACATGCAATTGTGAGAGATAAAGTTCATATTCTGAAAAATAAGTATCTAATTAGCAAAATGTAAACAATGCATTTAGAAGAAATAAAGTCAAAATTGCAGGATGTATACTTATAGTTGCGAGAAAAAAAGTTCAAATTTTGAGATATGATGTGGCAATTACAAGAAATAGTCACAATTGCATGATATAAAGTCACAATTACAAGAAATAAATCCTAATTGTAAAAACAAAATAAAGTTCCAATAGACCAGCTCTCTTATTTATAAACATTTCAGCGTATGCGCTGTAAGTGGTGGCAGAAAGCCCGTAGGCTGTTGTGATAGATTTGACAGATTATATGATTAAATGGAATTAAGATACAAAACCATCATTATACAGAAATATTCTTAGCTTTACTATTATTTTAATGATATGAGTTAATAACATACATGTAAGCACGTTCGCTATAAATGTTTGCTGCTGAGCAGTGAGTTGAAATGATCTCCTCAGTCCAATCAGCTCTGTTGATGTCATCTACGAGAGCCCTCAAAATCATTTTTCAACAACGGAATCCAATAAAAGTGTACTTTTTGTACACGGTTTTTGCCACCACTTCCGTGTGTGAGATGTAAGTGTGACGTATAAAAAGTCAGAATTGTGAGACATAAAGTCACAGTTGGAAGATTTTGTCGCCATTATGATAAATAAAGTCACTATTGCAATATATAAAGTCACAATTGCAATATACAAAGTCATAATTGCTAGATATTTACATTTACATTTAGGCAATTGGCAGATGATTTTATCCAAAGCGACTTACAGTGCTCTTATTACAGGGACAATCCCCCCGGAGCAACCTGGAGTTAAGTGCCTTGCTCAAGGACACAATGGTGGTGGCCGTGGGGATCGAAACGGCAACTTTATGCTTTCTGTGCTTTAGCCCACTACACCAACACAAGTACAAGAATTAAAGTTCCAATCATGAAAAATACAGTTCCAATTGCAAGACAAAAAGTCACAATTATGAGAAATACAGGCACAGTAGACAGAATTACCTTTTTTTATTTCATTCCATGGCTAGATCAAGGCATTACAGAAAACATTTGAAATACTGTCACACTGAAAAATGGTGTTAAGTTAGTTCAAGTCTAACTTTTAGCTATCCTTGGCTATTTATGGCAACAGTCTTTCTGCAGACCAACTCTCTGTGGGATTTCTGAAATGTCTGCGAGGGTGTCTTGTTGAATTAGGGAAAAGATCAAAGGGAAGAAGAATGACCAGGACAGTTTGGGATTCTAAACATTCTTTTAATGCTATGACAGGCACAAATGGACATCTGAAAGGAAATATCAACGTACATCATACATTACAAGCTGTTACATATCCCTTTTATGGTTGAACATATAATACTGATAGAATTGCCCCAAAGTGCAGTTACTTGAGTTCATGGTGTGCAAACTGAAATTTAGAGGCTTGGACTGGAACATTGTATCTCTTGCCTGAAGAATATGTTGTGATGTCATCAGCAACCAATGTGAAATTAGTTTGTTCATCCCCACAATCAGAAATGTATGACAGTGACTGTATTGCCAACACTTTAAAAAAAGATGTTCAACACTTATATACTTATAATAATATAACACTTATAATAATACATTTGGATTAATCTAAATAATTTTTTTGGGGAGTAATTGCTGTTGATTGAGCTTAACTTGTATTGAACCCAGAACATTCCTCTAAATCTTTTGCCTTCTTTTCTCCTATTGTGTAACATAATCTGACGCTCTCATATCTTTAGTCAAGGCTAATCAAAGGAGAAGAGTGAGCATCTCATACTTCACACTGCCCCCATTGGCCCTCCTTGAAGAGCTCAATATTCACAAGACATCTACTTTTTCTACAGTTCAAGGTTCAAAAAACGGAGTTAGACAGGCAGCCTATAGCTTGGCACAATGAATGATAAGGATGCGTCTGCATTCTGAAAGGGACTGAAAGATTCTCTTTTAGTTGAAGTGTGTAATGTATGCCCAACAAGTGTCGCCAAGCAGAATTGCAGAAATAACTATTGTCTCCAAACACTTCTTCCATCCCTTCCAACCCCGTCTTCCACTGTTAGAATAAATATGTCATTATATTAGAGTAGACTTTTACCAGTGGCCAAGAAATAATATTTCTTGGCCACTGAAATTGAATATTTACTCTGAAACGAACCACTTGTATTAAAATAAATGGGAGGAATTGGGACACCCAATATGGTGGGTGTGGAAAAGGAAGTCCTGCCTTACAGGTTAAAGAGAAAATCGGCTTTTAGATACAAGCAGTCAGTTAACTCAAGAACCTGCATGCATATTAGCTGGAATGTTTTGGAGATTTTAGTCTATTTTCCCATTCAATAATATAGGAGCTGTACTTTCATGCTGCTTGTAGAACTAGAAAATAGTAGCCCATAAGCGTTACCAAGATGGCCGCAGAGTGGACTGACTTGGACTCCCATTAACCCTGGTATATCAGGGTAACTTTCGCACAATATCCATTCAAATCTACCATAGTGTGGTGCCATAATGTCCTTTTTACAAGGAGCTATTGGGTGGTTTGAGAGACCATTGTCTTAAATCAGCAGAAGAAAATACACTTGTTTCCTTCCATTTGTCTGCTTAAGTTCATGACGTCCAAGGAAAACCAACCAGAAACTTCTAGATAAAAGTTGTCTGCTATGTATTTGCAAGACATCCAGGGGTGTAAAAATATGCTTTATTGACATACTGATGCCACACAAGGAAATTACTGTAGTGACAAATAGACGTTGGACGAAAACAGTCATCCAACCGCATAATATTATGATAAAAAAAATATTTTTACAGAAGAATTTTTGTTACAGAAATATTGGCTAAAATATTTAGCTATTAATATAAAAGCCATGCCTTTGACACTTTTGTCCTCTTGCAGGTTAGGCTGCTTTTACCATTGGCAAAAGTGGGATGAAAATGCCCTAAAAAATACACTCTAAAGCTGACCTGCCATGGAATTCCACCTCTGTAGTAAGCATTTGTTTATTGACTCTACACAGCATTTAACTTTTTCCATTTAGCAAACATTTTTGTCACAAAACTACTTGAAAAGGTTGGCAAATCAGAAATGTGATTAAAAATTAATCAGCTGATGCGCTCAAAATAATGTGACATGATTGTGGCATCTTGCAAATTTACATTCAGCATTACAACTTTCATAATAAACTGAACCATTGTAAAAACTTACAAGAGGGGAGTAGTGCAACACAAGCAATTGTGCACCATAAGTAATTCATCACAAAGCACACAACAACTTTTGAAATGCTGTAAAACAAAGTTGGCCCCATGGGTTCAAACTTACCTTGCAAAGACAGATGCAGACGGCAATAAAAGCAATAAAAGGATTGCATGAATGATGAACTGCCTACAAGATTTCTCTATTTCTTCTAACTTCAAGCTTTTTCATGTGAAACAAATTTGTTAACATACATGGTAAAAATCACAGTTAAAATACAGTCTTTAAATCAGTCTTTTAAGATTATAACAATCATATGAACTTTCATGCCAAATACATGTTATAATTCTTTGTTATTCAAGATCATGAGTAAATTAATACGTTAATGTTAAGGTTCATGAGTAAATGTTGCTAACTGGAGATTGGCGATATATAAAAATTCAAATATGGTAATAACTGTAAAAAAAAATGTACTAAATGAGCAATGTGAAGATGTTATTAGTCATAACAAAATAATGACATGCAAAGGAGGACTTTTGAGTGTCCTTTGTGGTGGTAGTGTCCAAGGCAACACAATTGTCTATTAGATGAAGACATAGACAGGTTTAAACATGAGAGTTTGTTGGTTGATATTGATGTGATGATCCAACAACACTTGAACAGGTCGAGAAATGAGTAAGGTAATTAAAAATGAATCAGTTGATGTGTTCAAAATAATCTGTGACTTGATTGTGTTATCTTGCGAATTTACATTCAGCTTTACAACTTTCATAATAAACTGAAACATAGTAAATTCAAAGAAAATAGCTCATATATGAAAATAAAAGTTATTTACAGTGGCCACAAATATATATAAATTTTATTCACCAAAGTGGCATTCAACTGATCACAAAGTATAGTCAGGACATTACAGATGTAAAAAAAAACAGCATTATCACTATTTGAAATTAGTAATGTTTTATCAAATCTAGATAGGCCCCATTTCCAGCATCCATCACTCCAACACCTTATCTTTGAGTAATCATGATAAATTGCTAAATCGGTACTAGAAAATTACTTGCTATTATATCAAACACAGCTGAAAGCTATTTGGTTTGTTATATGAAGCTTAACATTGTCTTTGTGTTTGTTTTTCAGCTCCACCGTATGCAATAGACTGGCATGTCTTAAGGTCAATATTAGGTCAAAAATAGCAACAAAAAAAAAAAAGGAAACAGCTCTCTCTAGATCATTCTAGAGTCAATCATTGTTTTGAGGAATGAAGGCTATAAAATGCTTGAAATTGACAAAGAACTGAAGATTTCAGACAAAGATGTACACTACAGTCTTCAGAGACAAAGGACAACTGGCTCTAACAAGGACAGAAAGAGATGTGGAAGACCAGATGTACAACTAAACAAGAGGATGAGTACATCAGAGTCTCTAGTTTGAGAAATAGACGCCTCACATGTCCTCCGCTGACAGCTTCGTTGAATTCTACCCACTCAACACCAGTTTCATGTACAACAGTAAAGAGAAGACTCACGGGTGCAGCCTTATGGGAAGAATTGCAAAGAAAAAGCCACTTTTGAACCAGAAAAACAGAAAGAAAAGGTTAGAGTGGGCAAAGAAACAGACATTGGACAACAGATATCTGGAAAAGAGTGTTATGGATCTTAACCCCATTGAGCTTTTGTGGAATCAGATAGACTGTAAGGTGCGTGAGAAGTGTCCGACAAGACAAACACATCTATGGCAAGTGCTACAGGAAGTGTGGGGTGAAATGTCACCTGAGTATCTGGACAAACTGACAGCTGGAATGCTAAAGATCTGCAAATCTGTCATTGCTGCAGGTGGAGGATTTTTTGATCTGTACATTATTCCAAACTTCTGGCCGCCATATATACATACACGCTATTGTATATTTATATTTAGTAGTAGTAGTCTGTAGTCTGTATGCAAAGCAGTTCAGGATGAATTATTGGCAAACGTTTTTCTATCTTTAGGGTTAGGGGTTTTGAACAAACCCTAACCAGAATGTTTAAGAGAAACACTAATACAGCTTTGCCTTGCCAGAACTGTAATAAAAATTAAAGAAGCCAATAAGCCAGTAGACTTATTTCTAAGAATCAATTCCCAGTTCTGCTTGACAATTTTGCAGACAAAGCTAATGTGAACAGACTGATTACCACTTAAAGATGATCAGTGAAGCATGGACATTTGACGGTGGTGAAATTAATTTATGTCCACATTAGTCATGGTCACCGGACCCAGTGGATAATCTCTGTCTTGTGCCATTCGAAATACAATGTCATGACAGGGAAGCATTGTGCAAGACTAAATCAGACTGTGCCCACTTAATTGAGAAATAATCAGTGATTAATGATTCGTGGCAAACATAGCAGTTTATCTATTTATCTAGTCTGGTCTAATCCTGAAGCCCCTCCTGTTGGGTACTTTCCTTATAGCGGACCCTTGGAGAGGTGATATAGACGCCTCCAACACAGTCGCGCTTGATAGATGGATGCGCACCGCTCATGGAATTTTCTTCTGTTTTAGTCGGAATTGACCAAAGACAACAAATAAAACAACTGGGAATAAACATCTTCATCTCACACTGAAGAACACACATTAGTTCTCCTCATGGATATTTATTCCTCTAAAGTATCGCGCGCTGTGGATTATGGAGCCGGCGCGTTTCTGCTCGTCATTGGTAAGAATGAGTTTCTGGACATCTCCAACTTTCTTTCTTTTTTAACCGATTATGGTGCGTAATCGTGAGTCTGTGCGTTTCCATACGGTATTACTGAACTGTATCTTTTTTTTCTTTTTTTTTTTTTTTTTTTTACCGTTTTCTAATTCACTAATTACGTAAATGACTGAAATGGGATTTGTTATCGACCCACTAATCTCGCTGTGCTTTATACAGAGTTTAACAATATATGCTTTCATTTTATTATAGGCTAAAATATATGTTATATGTCTAAATCAACTGTTTTGATTCAAGCCAAAAATATCATTACTGAATAAAACTAAATATGTAAGGCTACACCAACAAAACACATTTAAGGGTTAGATCAGGTAGAGATAGCTCCTTAAAGGAATAGTTCACCCAAAAAAATTTTTTTTTTTTTTTTTTTTTTTAACCAAATATATTCAAATATTTTTAGAAGAATACCTCAGCTGTACAATACAAGTGAATGGTGACCAAATCTTTGAAGCTTCAAATAGCTCCGTCTAGTGTTCTGTGCATGCATCAAGCACTATCAAGTGTAATCAAACTTGTCATTTTGCAATGGCAAAATCTAGAGTGAAGAAGGAGTTATAATCTGGTCTGTTTTCACCCAAAACGATTGGATCGCTTCAGATAACATGGATTAAACAACTGGAGTTGTATGGATTACTTTTATGCTGCCTTTATGAGCTTTTTTGAGCTTCAAAGTTTTGGTCACCAGTCACATGCATTGTATGGACATACAGAGTTGAGATATTCTTCTTAAAATCATATTTTCTGTTCCGCAGAAGAAATAATGGCATGAGGGTTTGTAAACTATCCCTTTAAAGGAACAATTGCAGGTTACCATTTTTACAGTGCAATGTCATACTGTTATTTCTGTTTGGGTCAATTTGACATGAGCAAAAATCACATTACAGCCTATACAATAAAGAAAATCCACTCAGCCAATCAGAGAATCTTAGACTTATGTAAAGATTAATTGCATTTGATTGCATTTTAATTACTAATACAAACATACAAAGTAATGTACTGTAAAATGTTTATTTGAGGACATTTGAAGAAAGTTTTTGAGCTATTAAATATTCTGTTTATAGAAGTCGAGAGATAACTGATAAAGTTCTGCAATGTAATTTTGCATTGGCTACTTTCATTCTGTGCCATCCTTTGTCGCTGACATCATTAATTCACTTTAGCATTCAGCTATTAGTTTTTGTATAGACACTCAGAGTCATGTCATGAATTTGGTGTTGCCCTATATGTGAGTGTTGAATCATAAACAGACAGTATGCCACTCATCATGTATCAGCCGCTGCCTACCTCATATCAGCTTATCATTATGCAGGTTTAACTGGGAGATGGAGCTGTGTGAGAGGGGTGGGAAAATTGTTTTTGCTGGAAAACAGAAAATCTTTCACGTCATTAGCCTGAGGATGATGGGACTTGAAACGGGGTCTGCTTTATCATTGCATGTCGATTGTTGACCTTCTCCTCAATAACAAGATTTGCATAAGAATCAATACAATGTCTAAGCAAATAAACAAAAAATAACCTCAGAGAACATGGTCACCAAAGATGATGACAAACACTGTAGTCTTGAGTATGGCAAGCTGATTTAGCTTTTAATGCTCCCAGTGTTACTTTTTGTAATTGCATTTACTAGTAATATTTCAATTAGATCTACCATATATTTACTACTAGTAAGAATTCCAGTTGCAGATTTCTACCATTGATTTATTTACTCCTAAGAATTCCAATGCCAGAGCTATCTACATTTTTACTAGTAAGAATGCAATTGTGGAGCTATACAATTGAATAACAGAGCTCTGCAATGCCGTTTTAACTGGTAATTCTTTTAATTAAAGAGCTCTGCAATTAAATTCTTAGTAAGAATTCCAATTACAGAGCTCTACAATCGCATTCTTACTAGTAAAAATGTAAATACAGAACCTTACAGTTCAATTAAAGAGATCTGCAATTAAACATATCTTTAATATGATTGTTTTAATAGTAAAAATGAAATTACAGAGCTTTCTTATTAGAATTGCAATTCAGTTGTAGAGCTCTCTAACTGAAATTCTTACTGGAAAAAAAAAATTGTTAAAATTAAAATTGTTCTTGCTATTTAAAATTCAGTTAGAGACAGGGATGGACTGGTAATCTGGCATACCGGGCATTTTCCTGTTGTGCCGACACGCTTTGTGGAAGATCTGGTGCAGAATGCCATCGGGAGAACCGAGCGGGCCGGTGGGTCGGCCACGAAATGTGCCAAATGGGAGCAAAATGGAGCCACCGCGTTATGCAGAACAGACCACAAAACGGCGCCGCGATATGCAGAAAAGGACAGTGGAACACTGTGGTTCTGTGGAGCTATCAAAACATTGCTCTGTTTATGGCGTGGGTTTAGCGCAGGGCTATTTTTGCGATTCTGTTTAGTGCTACGAATGATATTCACCAACCACCTGCAATCCAGTTTAAAGATCAATTACATGTTGCTTATTTTTTGTCCAAATCTATAAGTTTTTCAAATATACATTGGGAAAAAAATGCTATTTACACAAAACAATGATTTGAATACACCTATTCTATGATGAAAATGTTTTCAGTTACTGTGTTTAAAGACATTTTGATATTTTTTCTGGAGCTTAAACAGTAAAATATGTCATGCTGTGTAACCATCTGGAAACATCTTAAATTCTTGAAAAAGAAATGTTGGCATGAGTAGTGCAGTATAAGCTTTTATTATAAGTTCTATAAAGTCATTTGGTGTAACCAACAGGTAGGTCACCATTTTGTCGTTATGTGGCCAAAAAAGCTAACCATAAAACAGAGAGGACCCCATTAGATGCTTAAAAAAAAAAAAAGCACATGTTGTTCAGGTTATTTGTTGTAACCCTAAGAGAACGTATTGATATTTTTTATTAAAAAAATGCAAAATATTTTTTACAAACCTAAAATTAATTCATTTGCTTACACTCCGATGTATTCAAGGTGAAAGGAAACATCATGTGTCGCATTACAGTTGCCGATTGTCCTTATCATCCAGTATTTAAGGGATCAGAATTGCAGAATTATTATAGCGAATGCAGTCTCTACCATATTTTATTGTCTCTCACACCCAAACAAATGAGAGAGTGGGCTGTGAGAGACAAAACACTGGCTGTTGTGCCATAACGGATGCTTCACTTTACAGCGGGGGGAAGGATCACGGAAGATCCAGCGAGAACAAGATACTGCTATTAGGTGAATGGATGAATGTGCTTCAGGTACAAGATCATCACAAGTTTAATACTCAATGTAGTCTCACAATCTCAGTCAGTTAATCTCTAAAATCCTTATTCGTATCATTGCAGAATTATATCAATATTGTTTATTGTCACAAAATAAAAGAGTACTTAAAGTAAATTAGTATAGATAAAACAGGAAGACACCGTACAAAAATAATGTGACTTTACAGCTCTCAAAAGATTAAACTCAGCAAAACAAACTGTGCAAAGTGCCTTCAATATTGACTCATGCATGAAAACCTTCTTAAAGAGACATTAACCGTATTGCCGCTGTCCATAACATTTACATTCCATGTAAAAGTACACATTTTTTATATTTAGTCTCTTTATTGTTGGTAAATGGCACTTTTCTTAAATGTCATGTAAAATACAGTCTCTCAACCTTCATTGTTTCCTGACCATTTCATTGCTGCACACCTTTCATTGGATCTGTTGCTATGCTAATTATCCAAAATACTAAGCACTGACCATTTGAACTGTGAGTCAGAACATCTTGAAAGATTTATGAACAGTTACAGCTCTATGGTGTTAAAATTTGTCTAGGTAGACTTTAAAATAAACCTGACATTAAAAAATGAACATTCTCTCATCATTTATTAACCTTCACGCCATTCCAGATGTGTATGACTTTCTTTTTGAAGATTTTTAAAAGAACATCCCAGTTCTTTATCTGTTTCTCACTGCTTCTCATTCACTTGCATTGAAAGGATAAACAGAGCTGGGATATTTTTTCTAAATCTTAAGTTTGTGTTCTGCAGAAGAAAGAAAGTCATACACATCTGGGATGGCATGAGGGTGGGTAAATTAATTTGAATTTTTTAGGTGAACTGTCCCTTTAAGATTCACTTATTTTTTTTTACAACTGATGCAATGAAGTTTAATGTATGTAAGTGAAAATCTAAGATGTTGATCCAGGATCATGTCATATATTGTAAAATCATGGTGACCTTAAATTAAGTCATTGTCATCCTTTACAGTGCAAATATGCCTCCTTTTTAAGAACATCTTAGTGTATTATGAATTGTGCCTTTTCACAAAACTCAGCGCTACTTGCCTGGTGCAATTAATGTTGTGCTAAGACTTTCAACAGAAAGCAGTACATTTTATTTGATTTAAAAGAGAAGATTGTGCACATTTTCTACAGTACCCATCATGGCAGCAGTAATTCATCAAACAATGATGGAGAAGATTGTTATAACCTTGCACATGTCCAGACCCATTTTGTAGTTGAGCACATGTTCAGCATTTTAAAGAGATGATTGAGGTTCCTGGGTCAGATTGTGGTAATCTGCTGCGAGCACTCAGAACTCGACTGCTCAATGCAACACACATTTTACCTTACCCATAAAGCACATACCATTGCCCTCTGCAGAAGGAAGTTCTCCTGTTCCTTGCACAGGAAGAAAGGGTGTTGTAGGTGTTGTTGCTATTACAGGCGAGTACATACTGTAAGCGTGTCCTACCTTGAGAGCAGTGTTGGGTGTAATGCATTACTAAATAATTAATTACTGTAATTAAATGACTTTTTCATTGATAAAAGTAAAGTAAGGGATTACTCTTAATTTTTCAGTAATTTGATTACAGTTACTCTGATGTAATTTCATTAGGTACTGTATAAATACTTTTCAGACAGAGTAATTAGTACAGTAATCTAATTACACTGGAGAAGATGTAATTATTTAGTAATGAAATACTTTTTTAGAGTAACTTACCCAACATTGCTTGAGAGTGAGCAACTTCAGCCAATAAATTGGGTTAACACTTATGGCCGTATAACTACAGACGTCTCATGTTTAATGTAATCGACCTTCCCAGCAGTCAGCCTGCATAAAGGAATTCACCAGCACAGCAAAGATGCAAACCGATAATGTCAGGAAAATGCAACATTCAGCCAGTTGCTAGTGGAAATGGTGTCTCTTGCATTAAGCCATGTGTTCTGATACATTACGTAAGGTTGGCACGGAAACCAGCTTTCAGCTGGTTTGGGATTCGCTGGAAATCTTTAATAAGATGTATGCGGTTTTAATAATGTAGACGTCTTTTTATAAACTTTGAAAAGAGATGATTTATTTTGTGCATGATGAAGGCTGATGTTGTCTTAAATAGAAATTTTCGAATGTGTTCCACATCATATTCATAATTAACTACTGGTTATTAAATTGTTTGGAAATGTTTAGAACAAAATAAATGTGCAAAATAGGAAATGTAGTCTTGGTTTTTTACAGTCAATTGTTGAATCTCACAGAAACTTTTACATTTCATTCAAACTTCACATGAGAAAAAAAAAGACCTACCACGGTGGCACAACCGGAAGCACGTTGCATCAGCAGCAAAGGAGTTCGGGTCCGTGCTCAAGCTACAAAGTAACTGCATTTGTATAGTGACAAGAGCATTTTGGTGGTTGCATTGACAAACCAAAAATTATGGCCAGCCAAACGACGGTGCCAAGCCACATTTTTCATACTCACATCAAAACAAGTTCTGCTTCCGTTTATTGACAGTGGAGGATTAAATAGGACTAGTGTCATTACTGAACCACTGACTGGCATGATGTGCTTTTAGTAACTGACTCAACGTCACACTTAATATGATGGTCTACTGTATATAGGCATATTTTGTGTATAGGTAAGCATATAGCGTGCACAACTTTAGTTATATAATATATATTAGTTACATTATACACTCACCAAGCACTATTATGTACCCCTGTACACCTACGTTTTCATGTGATGATCTAATTAGCCAATCATGTGGCAGCAGTGCAATGCATAAAACATTCAGATATGGGTCAGGAGCTTCAGTTGATGTTCACATCAACCATGAGAATGGGACAAATTTTGATCACATTGATTGAGGCCATGGCATGATTGTTGGTGCCAGATGGGCAGGTTTGAGTATTTCTTAAACTGCTGATCTCCTGGGATTTTCACGCACCACAGTATCTAGTGTTCACTCTGAATAGTGCCAAAAACAAAAAAACATCCAGTGAGTGTCAGTTCTGCTGATGGAAATGCCTTGTCAATGAAAGAGGTCAATGGCAAGACTGGTTCGAGTTGACAGAAATGCTACGGTAACTCAGATAACCCCTCAGATAACTCCCCAAAATTGTAATAAGCAGAATAGCATCTCAGAATGACAACATGTCAAACCTTGAGGCAGATGGGCTACAATACCAGAAGACCACGTCAAGTTCTACTTCTGTCAGCCAAGAACAGAAAGCTGCAGGCTGCAATGGGCTGAGGCTCACCAAAACTGGACAGTTAAAGACTGGAAAATACATAGCCTGAAAAGATAATCGCATGAATAAATATCTAATAAAGTGGTCGGTCCTTTGACTAGTGGATTTGGCTCATCTACACTCACATTCAGAGAAAATGGAACATAAGAATTGCAGTCATTACAAATAAAATCAACACTAAACCAAAATATTTTGAAGCTAATCTTCACAGTTTGTTGGCCTCCTGTAGCAATCACTTTCTCTCAAATTGCTCCACTGTCTCTTTCTTCTTATAAAATAAAATAATTTCAACTCAAATCAATTTCATGTCCATTTATTTATGTATGAAGTACGACGGGATAATGCATCCAGTCCTTATCATGTTGTGAGAACCAGTTGACAATCCAGCGTGTGATTGGTGAGCATGTTTGAGGCCTACATTATGTCCTCTATTTTGAATTAAACCAGTCAAATATCTTGTTTCTGTACTGACATTTCATTTTTTTGTGTATTTCTCCCTTTTATCTTTTATATAGCAATTCTTTCCATTCTGGGCAACTTGCTGGTTCTTGTACTGGCGTACAAGCGGTCGAACCACATGAAACCTCCAGAGCTCCTAAGTGTGAATCTCGCCGTGACAGATCTGGGAGCAGCCGTCACCATGTACCCTCTGGCTGTAGCCTCAGCATGGAATCACCACTGGATAGGAGGAGACGTCACCTGTGTCTACTACGGCCTGATGGGATTCTTCTTTGGAGCAGCAAGCATGATGACCCTGACAATTATGGCTATTGTTCGCTTCATTGTGTCTTTGACGCTCCAGTCACCCAGTAAGTTCCCCAGGGGTCTATCTTGAGAACTTCACTATACTTTAACGCCACAAAGTGCCATGCTTAATGAATGGGACATCTGCATACTGTTACTGCATACTAAAACTCATATCTCCTGTATTGACTTTGCATGTTTTGATGTGTATTCTTGAAGCAAAATAAAACATTAAAAAATACTGTTGCTGTAACAATTTCCCCATAACACATTTGTTAATTATCTAAAATAGAGTCCTCAACATTTCTAATTATATATACATAATGTCAAGATTAAAAACAAATTTGAATACTAACATTGTTAGGAGGGTTACTTTTGAAATGTATTCCACTACAGATTACAGAATACATTTGTAATGTCATTTGTACAATGTTTTGATAGCTCCACATTTGTAATGTCAATGTCATTTGTAACGTAATCTATTAGATTACTCAAAGTGAGTAATTTATTCTAAATACATTCTCTGAAAAAAATGAAATATCTTATGCAGTGTTGTTTCTAAAAGCGGGTCAAGGATTTTTAGATATTTTTCAGGAAAACAATACAAAAATTATTATCAAGAAAATAGTTTTGCCCTAATATCAAAGGTCTTACTAGAAAAAAAGTAATTGTGATCCAACGTGAATTTTCTTGATTAAAAAATATGATCGTGTCTGGTAACATGTGCATGTAAAATGGCTAGAAATAGCATTTTAGCTTAGCGTAAAGCTGACAATTTACACAAGGTTTATTTCTATTTCTTCTGCTCCAAACTTACTTCAAACGTGTTTTTCTGTCTGCTCGTATGATTGTAACACATAATAAGAAAGTGTTTCACCGCTGTTCAAATGAACTTTGGATCGCATCAGTTATATATATAAATGTTTTCCATCTGAAAGGACTAAATATTAAATGAAATAAATGACAATAAAATGCAAAGTAATCTCTTCAGTTATCAAAAGACTTTTTGGATGTAACTGTATTCTAAATACCAATAATTTAAACTGTAATGGGATACAGTTACTTATATTTTGTATTTTAAATACGTATTCCCGTTACTAATAACATGCAATGCATGTAAACAAAAGCAATCGCAATGCCATAAGCAATCTTTGTAATTAAAATGGTGAAATTATAAAAAAAGTTATATTACTAAAATTTCTTACAATGTTTATTGTGGCAAATGTACTTATTTCAGTGTTGACAACATTTGCTTTCCTCTTGCAGTAGCCTACTAATTTACAAGAAACAGGGAAATCACTAGAGTAAAGATACAGAGAGCTAATTCAACAGTATTAAAGTGATATCTAATACAGAGAAACATTGTGTTTATTTCTAACCTTCTGCCAAAAAGGTTGTATAAACAGTAGATCATTCCAGATTTATTCAACAATAGCAGACTTGTCTGATTCCAAAACGAGGTTTGAATATCCAGGAATATTTTGGCAGACGGAGTGATTTTGTTTAATCTTTGTGAGGGGTCATATGTTCTCATTGAGAGTTGCTGGGGTTATCCGTATTGGAACAGATCAAGTCAAGTGTGTCAAGTGGTTTTTATTGTCGATCAACCATATACAGTTGGTACAGTACACAGTGAAACGAGACAACGTTTCTCCAGGACCATGGTGCTACATAAATCAACATAGGACAAACACAGAACCACATGAGACTACACAGACTAAATAAAATACCTATATAAAATACCTATATAAAGTGCACGTGCAAACGTGTGCAAAAATTACGGGACAGTACAATAAATTATTAAAAGGAACAGGACAATAGGCACAGTGAGAGACAGTGGACACATTTGTAATCAGAGTAGTGCAAAAAGATGACACTTTCTAAAATGCTGAATGTAAACATAACATACTATGAAATAGTCATTATTTGCCGACAATCTCGAGATGACACTTCAGAAATGCTAACTTAATGGATTTTTGTTTTCTCATCCCCGGAGACAAACACTGAATTATTGAGATGAATTTAACATGGGAAAACTGCTGGAGATGGAAACAAATGGGCCTCTTGTTTGTTCTAATTCCCAGATATATACCGGTTTACCGGTACTGATAAATGGGCCACGCAAACTGGCACAGAAGTGTCTGATAGCATCGAGTGGGCTTATTCCATTAACATTTATTCTGTTGTTACTGAGTGTTTCATTGTTGCTAAATTCTAAAGTTCATAAAGGTTTATATATTTTAGCTTTACTGCTTTCGATTGTCCCAAATAATAATAATAATTATTATTATTTTTGGAATGTTTTTAATAGATTGATTAGTGGTGCTTCTCATGATGGCTTTAAAAAATCTAATTAAAATTAATCACGAAACTCAAAAACCTGTGAATCCTGATGATAAATGTTAGTCCAGCATGATTTTAGAATGTTCAATGGAAATGAGGAAATCTGACCTCTTGAACCTTTTGGATTTAGCAAGGTGTCGTACAGGCATTGGCTTTACACACCCAAAGAGATGCGCTAAGGTGCGGTAACACACCCCAGCTGCGAGCCACCTCAACGTGATAAGGTTGAAAGTTTCACGTGACTACGAGGCGCTTGAGCATTTTGAGCATTTCAATACAGGACTGGGGTCCTCTTCAAGAGTCTCGCTGGTCAACCCTTTTATGCTTCAATACGTGATGTTCTGCTACCCCCTGATATACAGGACAATTGGCATCCTTTATGGGACAAAATATGGAGAGTCTGGCAAAAACGGGACCGTTGAAAATCTTAGCAGCAATAAACATTGCATATGCCACCTCTCCCGTTTTTGAAGACAAAAAAACATCCATTGCTAAACTCTAATGCATGGTGCACATATGCAAGTTCACATCATTACTATGTCAACTAATGTAGACGTGCTAGCAAAAGCAACTGAAAAAAATCTGATCTGTCCACACATAACCTGTAGTTTGAACAGTCACTCTAAAAATCAGATTTGAAAAAAAAATACAAAGATACAAAGGATTGGGGTACGAGTCCTGAAGAGAATGTGAGTCAACATGTGAGGCGAAAGTATCATAGAAGCACCACAAAAGGACTTGGTTGCTTCAGTAATAGTTTTTCGTCTCTTATTTGCTTTTTATGACACTATCATTAGGTTTAGGTTAAAGGTTTAGGGTAGGGAGGTCAGTTTTGTTGATTTAAAACTCGATAGAGCATTAACGTTAAAAACTTCAACTGTTTGAGAGAACGTTTCACTCGCTTGTAGCACCACACAGTGGACATTTAACTTCGGACTGCCCTGAGATGTGTAATTAAACACATAATTTTATATTGCAAAAACTTTGATAGTCTCTCAACGTTCGTTGCATGGGAGAAGGCACTCACGAATTGCGATGTCAAAGCACCCAGCACCATTCAGATATAGAGAAAGTTGAAAAAAAAAGCTTTTAAGGAAGTTAATGTGAGCGCAGAGTAGTTCTAGCGGGAAGACTAGCAGCTGTACATCATCACACCATTAGCTGGGTAATTCCCAGCCAATCGCAGGTAAGCCATTGCTTTATAAGTCTGCCCACAATCTATCACATTGCTGTTTCAGTGTGCTAACACGGCAACCTCCACCACCCCACCACCACCAGTTAAGCCCCGTCTCAAACGGGGGTAGGCTCCTCGCCCCTGCCTCCTATACCCGGCAGGATATGATGGTTCCAAGTACAACTCCCTCGGACCGCCAGACGGGGCCTACGCCAAAGAGAGACATTACTTTTCTGTTTTACATTCATCAAATAAATGGCATTTTAAACCTCACTCAAGCCTGCGTGTCTTCCCGATAGAAGTAATGTTTTCGGTTTGGTGACTTGTTTTCTGAGGTTTGCTACCAAACCTTGCTGTTGAGCAGATGGTTGAATTCAATAAAATTAATAATAAATATTTACTCAGGTTCCATTATTTTTATTATCATTATTATTATCATCATTATCAGTGCTGGTTTTATAGTTGATATTATTATAATTAATAGTTGCCTAAAACCAACAATAATAATTCAGCACATAGGGAGTATGAATTCATAGATATGATTTAAACATGAAGGCAAGTGCAGAAAAAATTTACACATTTAATTAAATATGCCTTTTGTTTTTTATATATATATATATATATATATATATATATATATATATATGTGCAATGTGAATGATAATTTTTGACTGCATAACTGTCCAATCGGTAGAAATAGCAAGCGTTTAGAATAAAGTTTAGAACAAAATCCGTCAGTGTTTCTCACTTTGTGCTCATAGATTTGAATGAATGCATCCCATTCAGTCAGGTGGTCACATAAGGTCAAGTCGATAAATATTTCAGCATATTCAAAGCTCTAATCAGATCCAAAATTCCACCTCTGTAGATGGTCGGAACTCCACACAGCCATCATGAAACGCTGCATTTGAAATGTCTGACCTCTGGTTTGTCATGTGTCTTATGACGGATACAGTAAAAGCGCGGCTTAAGTCCAGTAAGACGGAAGGAAATGATCTGCAAAAATGTAGTGAGAACTTTGAGTTTAAATAACATTGTAAGTAAAAAGTAAAAAAAAATGTCTTTGGCAATGTAATTAAGTAAAAGTATTCTGTTTAATATACACTAAAGTAAAGAACAAATCCCAAAAAATAATACTTAAGTATAGTACTTAAGTTTTCTTACTCAATTACTTTACACCCTTGTTAATTTTCAATGTTAGAATGTTAGAAGTTAGCTGACTGTAGGCTGATTTCACTTAAAGGTTAAACAACGTGGTTCTGCACCAATCTCTGTTTGAGCGGCCCTTTCAGCCTGACGAAGCAACATGGTTTGACCAATGGAGTGAGTTTGGGGTGGAATTATCTGTTTGTACAACCAATGGAAGATGTAGGGATGTTTCTAGCACCAGTTTGAAAACTTTGGGTGCTTCTCATTTCTTAAATTGTGCATCCTAGTTTCCTCACTCCTCCGTCCTCGAGCTTGTGACCCAGAAACCGATCAACATCCGCCATCATGAAGGATACATCAATTCTCTTAATGCACCATGTGGAGGCGAGGACTGAGGATGGAGGAAGCTTACCAAGTACGCTTGAGTGGGGAAGCACAGGAGCACTGTGTGATTAAAATAAACCACAATATCCACATGCTTTGACAGTGCATCTTAAAGTATTAGGTTATAATATGCAAATATATATGAATCAAGTTTTAATAACACAACATTGCCTGTCTTGCTTTGATTCCTCTGTCTACGTTTCTTTTTCTTGCATCCTTCCCTCTTTTCCAAAGAGAGAGGATTTAGGAAGCAAGGAAATGAAACAAGAATGCACAAATTCAGAAATAAGAAGCACCCTTGCCCGCATTTTTTGCAAAGTCTGTTGATGCTAGTGGCACAGAAGTGACACACTTTAACACTTTAAATCACACCCTCTCCTGTCTGTCTTTCTGTCCATAGAGGAAAAAATTAGCAAAAGGAATGCAAAGATCCTTGTGGCAACCACATGGCTGTATGCTCTGCTGTGGGCTCTGTTTCCTCTTATTGGTTGGGGTAAATATGGCCCGGAGCCCTTCGGCCTATCCTGTACGCTGGCCTGGGCAGACATGAAGGATCACAGCCAGTCGTTTGTCATCACCATCTTCCTCATGAACCTGGTCATCCCAGCCATCATCATCATCTCGTGCTACTCTGGAATCGCTCTGAAACTATACATCACCTACAACTCTATGGATGACAGCAATCGGATACCCAACATGATAAGAATTCAGCGCCGGCTCATGATCGTAAGTTTGGTCTAATTGATTACCAGCAGTTCTGGGATCAGATCAGAAGTGATGACCCAGCACTGTACTAAAATTGTTTATATTCAGTTCCAACATTACAGACATGACATTGGCAGTGAAAGCATGAAAATTTCACTTAGTCCAGACATCAGAAAATTTTCAGTCTAGACATTTTTTTTTTTTTTTTTTTTTGGTTCCAGGTTAGATGAAATTAACTTGCATTACGGACGTGAAAAAATGGACATGGAAAGACCGCACACTCTGTAAAAACTCCAGATAGCCACAGAATATAGAAGGGCTGGCTAAAACATGTAATATTAAAAAAATTTAATTGTCGTTATCACATAAAAACGGCGTTA
The DNA here is from genome assembly GCA_032164185.1 of Moxostoma hubbsi. Lineage (NCBI taxonomy): Eukaryota > Metazoa > Chordata > Actinopteri > Cypriniformes > Catostomidae > Moxostoma > Moxostoma hubbsi. The sequence goes on along the minus strand of JAVLUX010000022.1, from coordinate 5,632,021 downwards.
CAGATGTGACATCTCTTAGCTACAGATGTGACAGTTGTTAAAGTGGCATTTACATGATGAGGGAAAACCCTCCAAAACTCTTGGAAACCTGCAGACTTTGACCTCTGAGACATGCGTATGCTGTCCATCAAGGCTGCATGATGGACTGAAAGATTGAAGTCATGATATGGCATTGCACCATTACAAAAACACAAAAGGTTGCACTTTAAAAAAAATATAAAATATAGTGTATTTACACAGCTTCAGTCAATGCTGCGTGATTGAGAAGCACTCTCTAGTGTGTGTGTGTGTGTGTGTGTGTGTGGTAGCAATTTTAGATTATTTTTTATCATATTACATTTAAAAACACAAAGTTTGTCCAAATTATCCCATCCCAACTGTTGGCTATGAATGCAGCAAGATTAAACACATCAACGTTCGAAGCAATAAAAAGCGATCTATCTGGATCATCATGGTAAAAGAACGAGAGGTGGAGGTTTATGATTCTCCCATTGATATCCAAATGATTTCATATAAAGCATCTGTAATGCATTATTATTGGGATTTTAGGTAAAGAAGGGAGTTAAGTATGTTGTTCACCATGCTTAAAATTAACATAATTTAGCTTTGTTCAAAAAGTTCAAATTATTTGCATAGTTTAAGTGATGGAAACTCAACCTCTAAGATGTTACAAACATGATACAGCACTGAAACGCAGCATGTGGCATTTCAGCAATTACAATTTTTTTTTATTTCGTTTGGTAACACTATTGGTGCATAAATTGCTTAAGACATTACGTGCCCTACTTTAAGAGCGCTAGAGATAATTGCAGTAATTCATCCATGCAAAGTCAATGGGCATAGCCATGAAGTTTTGGTATTTTTGTGCTAGCACATGCTAAGTCTAGGCGCAAGTGGGTTTGACAAAATTGCTTGCGAAAAGCGCTAAAGTGCAATTTAATTCCGAGGTCTACTTCCTATTATAGTGTCAATAAAACAGCACATTCATAAGAAGTTGGTTGTTCTAATGGGCTGTATGTAATGAATTAGAAGAATATAATTGTGGACTTCCGTTTTTTTTTTTTGTTGCAAAAACTGGATCCTTGTTGAATCTCAGGAAGATTTCGATGACAGTAGCTATGTTTCCAACCAAGTTGTGAATTTCATTGCCGTGGCTGGGGTAATGAATGGTCATTCTGAATAGTTTTATCTGGGGTATTTTAAAAGAAAGAAATACTCAGAGCTCATGAATATTTGTAAACTTTTTACAGTTTTACCAGCAGATATCTGTACTAAACACTTCACCAATTCAAATGGTAAACACGATATCCCCGGGGAAAGTTCAACTCACTAAAACGTGACAACAAATATAAGCATCCAAAACGTTAACAGAAAACATATCTTAACAAAGCAGTTAGTGAGTAAAAAACTTCACCAAACAGACATCCATCCTCGATTGCTGCTTGAAACAAACTGCTGGGGTGTAAGACTTTAGCTCCACCCACTTCCACCCAGAGACTGCAGTACTAGCACTTCTGTCTTGAAAACCGCAGCTGGATACTACTGAAATTAATTCTTTTAAGTGCCTTGCTCAAAAGGCACGACAATGATGATGAGTCATCCAGTCAGATCTTTAGATAAGCCTCTGCTACATCCCACACCCACGTGTTACTTTCTGGTGAGATAAAATACTGCCTATATATTCATTCTGAAATGTTTATCCCAGCACAAACTCATGTGCATTGATAACAGGTGAACATTTCTCAGTCAGAAGTGAACATTATTAATCTTTAAAGAAACAATTCTCTATTATCACATTGCTAAAACTAAACATGTAAATGATTAAATGCACACCTGTTATCTTTTCCAAATTGCGTATCCACTTTAAAATATTCTGTAGGCAGTAGGTTAATTTCAATAAAGGTTTTGTATAAACTGATGTATTCCGCATTTATATTTTGCTTATGAATTTATTCAGGGCGAGAATTTTATTCATGTTGCTAATCGCTATAGCATTGTGAAACACAAAATAGGGTGTATTTTCCAAAATGGTACATTGTAGTGTTGAATGTCCGCTGATATTTTTGGTTTGTTTGTTTGTTTGTTTTTTGACATGTACTCAATAGAGAGTGTATGTTGTTTGTTTAAAGGTGTTTTGCATTGTGTCGATGTAGTGACACTAGGGGTCTCTCTTGAGAGCCTCGGTTACCTCTTATCTTTGAGAAAAGGCCAGTGAGAAGTGGGGAACAGAATTTGCATGCCCCTCCCCCAGACCTACAGGTATAAAAGGAGGAAAGCGTGCATCTGTTCAGACATATTTTTTCTTCAGAGCCGAGCGGTTGTGTTTCAGCGAGCTGAGTTACCTACTGCTGTTCCACACACATCTATAGAGCATACGCTGTTGGAGATACGACGCATTTTCAATGGCTTTTCTCTTTTTCTGCCACTCTAGCCGCCCCCCACATTGCACCATCTACCCATGGGTATAGGGCCAGCACGGCTTGCGCTGGAGGTGATTTCGTGAGTTTAACGGGCGCGGTTTCGGCAGGTAAATTCCTACGGACCACCTGTTCCCCAGCATGCTCTTCTGCCCCCGTCCGGTTCCGAGATGAGACCGGTTTGCCTTACGGCCAGTCTGATGTCCCTTTCGGAGCCCCCGAGCTGAATGAGAGTTTCGCCGTGCATCAGAGAGACTCCAATGCTGAGGACTCGACTGGGCAAACGCCTTCAGTTGTGCCGGCCCAGTCTGAGGCCGTTGCCGAGCTGTCCGCTATGCTTGCCCGGGTCGCCGTGAGTGTTGGGCTGGACTGGAACCCTCAATCCTCCCCTGACAGAGAGCCGTCAGACGGAGGCCATCCAACACATCTTGCCTCGCCACAGCTCAAGATCCCGCACCCCATCTGCTCGCCGAGGGCATCCCCCTGAGGCAGTGAAACCCCACCCAGCTCTCAGCCCCAGCATAGATCTCGCCACAGGAGGTGAACACCCCCTGTCTCAAGAACCACCTCCCGGACCCGGAAGGCTCCAAAGCACTCCTGAGACAGGCAACCCAGGGAGAGAGAGACGTCTGCCACGTAGCTGGTGTCCAGACCATTCCATCCCCCGGTGGAGGATCATGTGGAGAATCTTTTGTTTCCTTTTCTTTGTTTGCCACACTTCCAACAGGCTGTGGTACCCACATTTTCACAAAGAAAGCAGTTCTCTCTCACCCTGGGTTCGTCGTTCTCACGGCGATCAGATATCATGCACTTGCAGTCGGGCCCCCATGCACGCAAACCTCCCGCCTTCACGTGCCCAACTGCACCACACTCGCACCTCAGGCCGGCAGGTGGTGAAAAGTCTCGAGGTAGTCTCTACAGAACCTCCTCTTCAGTTGCCTACCCACCCCAGGCCGGGTACGTGGAGCAAGGTAAGTGCTTTGAGCTTCTCCTCAGCACAACCACCTTGGGTCGAAGCAACACTCCACAAAGTGATGTCGACTGCTCCCCTCACCTCTAGGTATGTCACACGTGTTCGACATACACTTGTCTGGAGTTCAGTCCGGCAGATTCTCACATCATCCTGAGACCCCGAACAGGCTATGTGCCCAAGGTTCCTACGACTCCTTTCAGGGATCAGGTAATGAACCTGCAAGCGCTGCCCTAGGAGGAGGCAGACCCAGCCTTAGCGTTGCTGTGTCCGGTGCATGCTTTGCGCAACTATTTGGATCACACGCAGAGCTTAGGTTGCTCTGAGCAGCTCTTTGTCTGCTTTGGTGCACAGCGGAAAGGGAATGTTATCTCCAAACAGAGGCTTGACCACTGGATCATGGATGCCATTGGGTTGGCCTACCAGACCCACGCCATGCCCTCCCCCTAGCAGAATCGAGCACACTCTATGAGGAGTGTGGCATCCTCATGGGCACTGGCCAATGGCACCTCTCTAGCAGACATCTGCAGAGCGGTGGGCTGGGCAACAACCAATACCAATAGATTTTACAATCTCCGGGTTGAGCAGGTCTTGTCCCGTGTTTTGTCAGGTCTGAACAAGTAGAATTCAATTATATGGAACAGCTGGCCGGGTATGTCCCCCAGTCAAGTCCACAAGTCACGGACCCTGGATGTCTTTCCTCACTAGCCCTCTGGCTCTGAATTCAGTGGAGCAGTTCGCAGCCAGACCCACTGCAGGCACCATGTTGCCTGTACTGGAACAGGTGCTCCACAGGTACTGATTACGCCGGTAATTACTCCTGTCGGCGGACCCGCGTCTCCCTTGGGCAGAGTTCCCTCTGCCCCCCGGTCACTGTGTTTGTAGAGCTCCTCCCTGTCGAGCCAGGACCTACCATCGCGCCACCTCCATATGTGGCTGGTAAGCCCATGTGACAAGTTTTGCCACCTCCCCTGCTGGGCAGGATGGGGTCTCAACTGGATCTTTTCCCCCTGAAAGAATAGGATAGGATAAGAATGCCTTCCCCAATGCGAGTTTTAGTGTTAGATGACCCCAGCTGCATCTAACACTCTATGGAGAGAAAACATAGAGAGAGAACAGGCAGTGGCTGGCTCCCATGCTAGTTGTGTTGCTTCCCCCCCTCAGGGATGTGGGGAACTACATGACGTCTTTTGGGGTGTTTGGAAAGGTTACGTGCAGTCTGACACATCTGCTATTTTTGCATGCAGCAACCTGCTTGCACCTGCAGTCCACGTAATACGGTTCAGTGTTGAGCCGTTTTTAGATAGGGACCCCTAGTGTCACTACATCGACACAACGTCGAGTGAGTGACAGAAGGGGAAGGTCCTGGTTACTGTCATAACCTCCGTTCCCTGATGGAGGGAATGATACGTTGTGTCCCACAACACTATACCAGCTGCAGAAATGGCCAGGACATTACTCTCGGCTCCTCAGCTCATATCCTGTCTGAACAGATACACGCTTCTCTCCTTTTATACCCATATGTCCGGGGGAGGGGCATGCAAATTCTGTTTTCCAATTCTCATTGGCCTTTTCTAAAAGATAAGAGGTAACCGAGGCTCTGAAGAGAGACCCCTAATGTCACTACATCGACAGAACAGAGGTTATGACAATAACCAAGACGTTTTTTACTGTACTACAGAACAGGGCTTGGGAACCTTAACACATGGAACGCTACTTAATGGATTAATATGTATTCCCATATGGCATGTTTTTGCCCCCCAAATTTATCATTTAGCATGGAAAACGTGATCCCTTAACATCCACATCCATGGTTGATGTTTCCACCTTCATCTCCTGTTGTTTACCTACAATTACATATTCTTACACTTTTTCATGAAAGCAACAGCAAAATTTTTAGTGTTTTCACCTTGTAAACCGACTAATTATTGCAAATAATTCCACATGCATGCATATAATGTGCATTCAGAGTAAGTGCGATTAGAAACATTGGGCCACACTTGTTCATTGCTCGAGCACTCCGTTGTTGACAACGTTTATGTCATGCGTACTGTACACAGATGCCTAGCTTTCACGTCTAACCAAAGTATATAGTACTTTGGGCCTTAGACACATTTTACCACCCAATTCTCACCACTCTAACATGTCCGGAACATTTATATTCCCATTGCTTTCAATTATGAATCTCATTATCGAAAAACGACTATAATTGTAGGTTTTACTAAATATTAGCATGTTGAAAAGGTTGCTGACTCCTGGTATAACCTTTGTAAAACTGTTAACATCTGCACCAAGAAACAATCTGAATGCATTATCATTTGCTTTTATAGATCGCTGTGTTGATCAGTCTCGGGTTTATCGGCTCTTGGGCACCATATGGAATCGTCAGCCTGTGGTCCATCTACCGCTCTGGTGATTCAATCCCCCCTGAGGTCAGCATGTTACCCTGCCTGTTCGCAAAGACTTCCACTGTATATAACCCCTTCATCTACTACGTCTTCAGTAAGACCTTCAAACGAGAGGTAAACCAGTTGGGTCACCTGTGTTGCAGATCCAACCTGTGCCATAGCTCTGATCCAAAAAACATCCCGGAGAATACCATCTACCTCGTATGTGATGCAAACAAGACCAAACAGGGAGGAGAGGACCAATCATTTGAAAAAAGAGAGGCTGATACTCAATTAATGGCATATGAATAGGATTTATGATTTGTGCTCCTATGGGTGCATCTGTATGGAACATGGTTTGAAGGAATTTGCTTGCTTTTTTTTGCCTGGTTTAAGGCAAATGAAGAACAAAAAGGAGTCAACTTTTTTGTGTCCTTTTTCATTGTTCAAGCTGCAATGCTACTCCATATGGCCACGTTTGGAGTTAAATTATGTATCATAGAAATGATTTAGCACAAGGCTTAGCACATTGCTATGTTGCACAGTATTAGCAAGGGGTTAAGGTGTTTTATCTTGGTGGCTTTGAATAAAAAAGGGAATGTTTGCACTATTTCCTTGACACATCACGTCACACCTCCAAAAGGATGTGCTTCTTGCGCTTTAGTTAAACATTCGGTGTGTAGGGCTTTATATCAGCATGTTAAGTAAGATCAAATGTGGTTCAAGAGTAGTTCAACCAAAAATGAAAATGTTGTCATCATTTCCTTACCCCCAAACCAGTATTATTTTCTTTCTTTTGTGAAACACCAAAGGAGATGTTAGGCGGAATGTTCAAGCTTTGGATTACCGTACAAGAAAAGTGGATCGTGATTTGTACTGGCAAGCTCCAAAATGACCAAAAAATCATGTTAAACGTTTTCCATATGACTTGTGCGAAATATCCGACAGAGCCTCTTAGAAGACAGGTAGAGAATTTGCATTCCCTTAGAATTACTAGAACTACTGCATTTGTTGTTAAACCAGTCTGAACTCATGAAAATGTGTTACCATGGCAACACTACACGTTTTGCTGCAGTTTCCCTGTAAAATGTTCAGCGGGGGTCGCCAAAAACGAGTGAAATGGTGGCGTAATCAGACGAGGTTGTAGAGGTTAATGTTAGAGGTTTTAAAGAGTAAAACGTACCTCCTTAACCAAAAACTTTAACCTAAACCTAACCAATGGTGTCCTAAAAGCAAATGAGAGGTGAACAAAACAGACATCCTAAACCTGACCAATAGTTTCCTTAAAGCAAATGTGACATAAAAAGTGCATTTTCTAAAGCAACCACATTATTTTGAGTTGCTTCAATGACACTTTTGTCTTACGTGTCAGCTTGTGTGCTTGGCTGGACTCGAATTGCCGTCTTCCGAGTTCCAAGTCCAACACTTTATCAGGTGAGCTACCGCAAGCTAATCATGTTGGAATAAATGTGTAAATGTTGGCGGGTCTGTAATACAAGCATTCAAATAATTTTTTTTAAAAATGATTCATAAGAGTAAAAGTGTTCTGAAATCATAACATATCAGTGTGTGTGTGAGCAACAGAGAAAAAAAATCATGTTTATGATGTCATAATCAGCTATTGTACTCGTCAGTTGTGTGAAAGTGAATAAAACGCTATTGTAGAGCCTATAACACAAAACCCACAAATACATACACAATATTTGGTATTTGTAGTAACCACAAATATTACCATGGTTTTACAACAGTAATCAAAGGTCAACCATGGTATTTGTAAAACCATAACCACATATGGTAATAGTTACAATTCCTTGTATTATTACTACGAATATCATGATTAAAATATGGCTATTGCACAATAGTAAAACCATAATAATTGTTGTGGTTATTAGGGTTTTTACTAAGAATACCATAGTTGAACTATGGTTACAGTAGTAAAACCATGGTTAATTTACGTAAAGTATTAATAAAGCAATTGTGAGGGAATGCTAAGGGTCTCAATAATATTCAAAGTATTCTACTATGTGATCCAAAATTGTAATTGTTGTTCACTGATAATCTTCCCTTCTACCAGAACTCTCAATTCTCATTCTTGTGTTCGATTATAAAATATCTAATTTAGACACATTATACCAGGTTTGATGTTACTGATGTTAAACAGCATTGATTCTTGCATGCCATGAGCTGATTATGACTAGGAAAGAAAAAATAAGCACATATATAAAATATGAAATCTGATTAAATTGTAGTTAATTGAAAGTGAGTGGAATGGACTACTTTTTGGAGCTCGTCAGTATAAATCACATTCCATTTTTGTTGTATGGCAAAGAGTAGCTTAGACATCCTGCCTAACATCTTATTTTGTGTTTCAAACAAGAAAATAATTATACGGGTTCGGAATGACATGAGGGTAAGGGGCCATTCAGACCAAGCTTGTTTTTGCGCTAAAAATGCTAGGAGTAGCACAATGAATAAAACTGGACATGAATAGAATATCGAAACATGTTTCTAAAAGTTTAAATTCTAGACATGGGATCTAAAAAACAGCTAAATGTAGGTCAACGCTCAAAGATGTCTGTCTAACGCACACAAAAAAATGCATCTGAAAGTTCCCTTTCATTTGTACTCAATCCTTGTTATTCCATAATGGGACATATCACTTTGTGGTGTGTCAGAAGTGTCCTCATTTTATCATGTTAAATGACAACATGTTGAATTGTAAATGTAATCTGTTTGATGCAAATAAATGTATTATGAAAGTTTAAGGTATCCCAATTTACCACACAACTAGACATCTGGAAAGAAAAACATCCATCCAAAGAACATGCCGATGCTTTTATTTTATGAACGAATATTTAAAGGGATAGTTCACCCAAACATGAAAATTCTGTCATCAGCATCATGTTGTTCCAAACCCATGAGTTACTTACAAAAAGAGTGATCTAACAAAATGTCCAAGCTGCTCTTATTCACAGGTTGAATGTAAATGTTGACCACCAGTGCCGGTCAACCCATTATGCCGAGTTTACGCTATACGATTTTAAGGCCGATTTTCTCTCGCCGACAGTTTTGTGGTGATCGCCGACAAAAGCCTGAAATCGTAGGCAAATCAGAGCTCGCTCCCGTGAGCGACAATCGCAATGTATGAATTACCAAAGATGCGATCTGAGCCGATGTTAGCTAGATATTTAGATTGTTAAATATCTGGACCAGTCGGCGATTCCAAATCGCACAATGTGAAATATGTTTTGACTGAATGCAACTTCAGCGTTGACCTACAGCCAATGAGAGAGCAAGAAACGGGGCACGGGAAGTTTCAGTGGGAGGAGTCCTGATGTACCTGCAACAGGCTGCGGTATCGAGAAAGTCACACTGGACCGAAGCAATGGAGGAAAAATTAGAGGAACTTTGGCAGGAGCACCAGATTTGATGTTTCATCTGAACTGTACCACAACCGGGTGGAGAAAGAGAAGAGTTGGAGAGAAATGGCCAATTCTCTTGGACGGTCAGGTAAACAAATAGACAGATTTTTCAGTATGAGGTACTTTTTCATATTGTAACCAATAAAATATATGATGCCTTTAGGCGATTAAAAACATGCACATCATATTCAGAAACGCATGACATGTGATCATGCATCTCGTATCACTTCCCTCTGTTGGGAAATGTAATATGGAGTCCAGGCAGAGCTGTCGGGGATTCGTCAACAGTGAAATGTCTTGTAATGTGTTCACCCATGTTGCCAATTCCTCGTTTGAAAACGCTACGACTTATATGACAAGACAGACAGTTGTGAAATATGAAAGGTACCATGATCCAACGTCTTTGAAAGTTGTTTAGTGTGTAGGAGGCATTAGGCAACATACTCGAGCGCCAAGGGTGGCATCGCTAGCGAGCCTATAAGTATGTGTTGAATCTCTGTCGAACAAAATGCGCCCTGTGTATTCGGATGACGTATTGTGGCGCCCTCCATGGAACAAATAGACTGTGTACTAAATGCCATACAGTCATGCCACTATTACTGTTTCTGTTATACCAGTGTTTGCCAAAAAAATAAAAAAATAAAAATCATCTTGTTAGACTAACAAGCGTGGGGCTCATGAATCAAAGTGGTCAGTGCCTGATGCGTGAATGAATCAGTTTTTCCAGTCAGTTCTTCTGAATTAATTTGTCTAACTTGCTGGCTGAGTTGTTTGAAGCTCTTTGTCACGCAGTAAATCAGTAGCGGGATGCTTTAGAAGACAACAAAAACAACGCTGAATGAAGTGAATTTCTACTTACAATTCATTGAAACAAAACCAGCAGCTGCTTTCAATCATTTGCCAGTGATGAAGATGTGAACGATTGTCCAACTGCAGGTAAAGATACTTTCTAAATAAAAGTGTATCAAAACACTTAAATTGCATGATAGCACTTAGAAGTACCAAAAACAAACCAATTTGGTATCATATAAATCATATATCATATAAATAGCATGATATAGGCCTACTGTATATAATAAAAATACCAAGGTTTTACCATGTTGTACCATCATTGACTTGGTTTATGTGCACTTTACATGAAAGTTATGCCTATATATAGTGATACCCATTTATGATGCCAACTTAAGTAGCCATAACATGCACTTGTATATTTCATGCAAATTATAAATGATAAACCCCATCACAGTGCTGATTTCTTTTGCTTATGAATTCACTCTGTTCACATTAGTTGGCTATTACGGGTTACATCCTAAGGTGTCGCAAAACCGCAGTTGTTTTTTCTCTGTAAACTGCCCTCAGTGGAAAGGAACAGACATTTACAAATGTTGTGTTTATCACTGTTGAAGAACGTCTGCACTGGTTCACAAAGCCCGTTCTCATCCTCCCTGAAGCACATGATGTTCTGTTATGAAAAGGCGCTTATATCCTCTTTAATTCAGCCCCTGAACTAAGTGTATAAATATTTGATTGTTTAAGCGGGACACAGGATATCTTTTAACACGCTGTTTCATACTGTTTTCAAATCTCAGATGAGCATGAATAATTGATTACTGTGTAACCCAGTATTAAAACCTAAAGGTTTCTTCTAAACGTTGAACAACGTGTTATTGCAAATTCTTTTTTATTTTAGAAAATTATTTTGAGCTTTCTAAATGGTCCTTTATATGTCTAATAATGACAAAGTTATAACACATAAGCCACATTTAAAATGTATGAATTCCATTACATTAGATAGCGAAATATCAAATAAATTTAATTTAGGCAGATGCCATTTATACCCCAGTGCAAATAGTGGCATATATTATTTGCACCCATATTTAAATACAAACATACCCAAACATACCAACATACCTACAGTAATGGGTGGGGGGGTTCGTGTGATATGCAATCGTGAAGCAATCGTCTGTGTTCCGCAATTGCTTTCGGGTCCTTGAATAACATATAGTGTGCGAGTAAGGGCAGCCGGTGGACTGTCTGGTGCCCCCCTAAGGAGTTGGTGACCTACGCAGACTGCGTAGTATGCGTATAGGGAGCAGCGGTACTGACAATAGTAATACTTTGATGTAATCTACACACAAGCGATGCCGAGCCATGGGAATGAGTGCGATAGACAGACCCCACCTCCGGATCAAACCCTTCTCTGCACTCCTCGACATTCACCGTGATCACTGCGATACACATTTACACACCTTCTTTATACCCCACGATACTGCAGTGACACATAAAGTTTAGTTAGTCATATATGTATGTGGTTCCACCAGACTTTTGGGGTGCAAAAAGCTGCATGTGTGGCAGATGCTATTTACACCAGGTTGCAAATAGACACTCTGTTTATTTAAAAAAAAAAAAATAATACCACAAGCACAATTTTCTAGCAGAACATTTTGTAAAAAAAAAAAAAAAAAAAAAAATATTGTGGCTTAAGTTCCCAAATTGTTCTTTGGCCCACTGTATGTATATATCAAGAGGCTAATATACCTACACTAGAATACTCATAATATAAAGGGGTCATGACATTACTTTTTTATTATTTTAATATGTTCCTTGAGGCTCACTTATAATATCAGTCAAGTTTATTTGCACAAAAACAGTCATATATTTGTAAAACATTATCATTTTCCACCCTCATTCTGATCCTCTGTCAGAAAAACTAGGTTTTGGTGCTACTTCTCGCAGGGCTACAGGAGTAAAAAGGTAAAGTAGGTGTTGATGTGTTGTTGTTGATGTGCTAGTCAGACGCAAATGTTTACCACAGTGTGAAATCATAATGTGAAGGAAGTAGATAATCATTTTGGCAGCTTGGTTTAAAAAAATATTATCTTTTTACATTGAGGAGGAGGTTTTGTTCTGAAAATTACAGTATTTTTTTATAGTACAATGAACTCTGACATGTGAAAAGATGAAGGAAAATTGAATTCCTCATGTCATGACCCCTTTAATATTAGAAAAATTATTTTGTGATAACAAATAATAGTATATGTAATCAATTTGAGTATCAACCTGCCTCTTTGGCACTTCAGATCAAGAGTTGGTATAAATAATTTAGTGTAGGCTTGAATTAATCCTTTGCACATGTAAACTGCATCATGGAACATTGGCTCTGAGGTAATAACATTTCACTGGTACTGGAATTTGACACGTCCACACTAATTGATTTAGTTTAAAAATGCATTAATTCTGCTACGTTTACGCCTCTCATCCACACTAGAACAGCGTTTTCCTCCACCTTAAACAGAGACTTTCAAAAAAGCTCTCCATAACCGAAAATGAAAATTATGTCTGTATAGACTCATCCTCATGTTGTTCCAAACCCATATGACTTTCTTTTTTTCTGTGGAACACTTAAGATGTTAATCTCAGTATGTTAGACACCATTCATTTCATTGGTGACTGTAGCATGTTCTTTTGTGTTCCATGGAAGAAACAATGTCATAATAGTTTGAAACAGCATGAGGGTGATTAAACAATGATATCATTGGCATTTTTGGGTGAACTATCTTTGTAAAGGAACAAATGGGGTACATACTTGTGTTTCTGTATATATATCTATATCTATCTGTATGTTTCAGGCTGGTTTAAATTACACGGATGGTTTTACACAAAATAATAGTGTATTTTTGATGTTTCTGTTCTTCTTTTGTGTAAATTGTCTGAGTGAATTCACGGATTAATTCCAACATTGCACATGCTTTTAAACATTTCTTTTTGCTTTAAGCAGCTAAATGAGACATCAGATGATCAAGATCAAGAGTGTTCCCTTGATATTTATCCTAGGACAGTGAAATCATTTATTCTTTTATCAATGTTATGTGAGTTCAAAGGACTGATGCTGAATGCTGTTTAAAATGTTCAATATGAGAGAACTGTTCCAGTTTGGATCATCTTTATGGATGTAAATCTTTAATGTAAATCTTTACATTACTTTTTTATTCTTATTAGATTTTTGGAATCTTATCATAATACTCAACCCAAAAAGCATTGATATTCATATCACAATAGCAAATGTTTTGTACTGAGGACAAATACTATTATTAATACATTCCAAGCTCATTACATTTACCATGTGAAAAAATGCAGAAATTGTGCATGAAAATATTCCTCTGGTGAGAATAAGTTGGCAAATATTTGTTTTAAAAAAATGGCATACTGTCAAAACGTGAATGTACAATAACAAATATTGGAGGTGTCAGAAAAATTCTATGTTTCATTAGAAACAAGCTGGTTGAAATAATGAAATAATAAACAAAAGAAACCAGTTTCTGATTCACAGGCTCCATCAAGAAACTTTTCACCATAGCAATAAATCCGGAAAATATTTAGCCAGTCAAATTAAAAGAAATAAAGAAAGAACAGCTATAACCTCCATCAGAAACTCGGCAGGGAAGCTAACCAATTCACCAGTTGAGATAAACAAGACATTTCAAGATTACTATACAAAATTATACTTATCTGATCTGGACCCAAACCAAGAAGACATAACCCAATTCCTCGATAACACCATTCTACCAAAACTCAACATGGAACAAGTAAACACACTAGAATTACCAATCACAGAAAAAGAACTTCACTCCGCATTGAAAAGCATGCAAAATAATAAAGCACCAGGTCCAGATGGCTTCCCTGCTGAGTTCTACGAACATTTTTGGTCAACCTTATACCCACTATTTAGCAGAACAATAACAGAAATAAAACATAACGCAAAGTTCCCTTCCCATATGAATACAGCACTTATATCACTCATTCCTAAACCTAACAAAGACCACACCTTCACATCTAACTATCGTCCTATCTCACTTATAAATGTCGACATAAAAATTATTAGCAAAGCATTAGCCCATAGAATTGAACAAATTATACCGTATATAATCCATCCTGATCAGACCGGCTTTATAAAAGGTAGACATGCATCCAATAATACCCGCAGATTATACAATTTAATGCACTACTCATCAGTACAACAGAAAGATACTCTCATTGCCACATTAGACGCCGAAAAAGCTTTTGATAGGGTAAACTGGAAATTTTTATTCACCACGTTACAAAAATTCGGCTTTGGAGAGTCATTTATTAACTGGATCAAGATTTTATACACATCACCATCAGCCACAGTCACAACCAATGGACTAACATCACAAAGCTTCACATTGCACAGGGGGACGAGGCAGGGATGTCCACTCTCTCCATCCCTATTCACGATTTTTATTGAACCTTTAGCAGCAGCTATCCGTCAAAACCCAGCAATCAAAGGTATTGAAACACCACAACAAACACATAAAATCTCACTTTATGCAGATGATATCCTACTATATATACAAGAACCCCTAGCATCTACTCAAGAAATAATTAAAACAATCCAGTCCTTCTCAAAAATATCAGATTATGCAATAAACTGGAATAAATCTTCCATCCTCCCTTTACATAAAACCAAATGGGATGTGGCACCCCATCAATCACCAATACCTATATGTCATGATCACATCACTTACTTAGGCATTAAGATTTCCTCCAGACTGTCAGAGTTGGTAACACTCAACTTCACACCACTGCTAAAAAAAATAGAAGACGATTTGCTCAGGTGGCTCAACCTTCCAATCTCCATAATCGGCAGGATAGCAGCAATAAAAATGACGATTTTACCGAAAATTAATTACCTATTCTCAATGATTCCAACCCACCCCACACTCACCTGGTTTAAATCACTAGACTCCATTATAACTCGCTTCTACTGGAAAAATAAAACGCCAAGGATAAAACTCACTACACTACAAAAAAGTAAGGTTCAAGGAGGACTAGAAGCACCAAATTTCCAATATTACTCAATGGCTAACCAACTGCAATACATATACAAATGGATTCACCCCACCCAATCTGATATTATATGGCTAGATATAGAACAATCACTATGCAAAGAATTAAATATAGCTGACATACCGTTCCTCACCAAATCAGTTAAACAACACACATGTTTTAATGCAGTAACTATAGCCGCCACTCTGACAGCCTGGTGGAAATTTCACCAAATCACAAATTCTACATTAGCTCCATCTAACCTCACCCCACTATGGAACAACCGTGACTTTATAAGCAATAAAAAAACATTGAATTTTCACACATGGGCGGAAAGGGGTATCACCCACATTAAGCATATTTTCAAATTTAACACATTTAGACCATTTCCGCAACTGGCCCAGGAGTATGGCATCGGGAGTAACGAAATTTTAAAATACCTACAAATCAAATCTTCTGTTCTGACAAAAATAAACATCAGAGACACAAATTTAGAACTTCCACCGACAATATCAGACTTGGTCAACATTTTCTCCCCAAAGAAACTTCTCTCTAAAATATACAAAATGATTTCAAACCAACTTCAGACCATATACTTACCAACAATAAAATGGGAAAACGATCTTTCAATAGCCCCTGATGCCAACTTCTGGACCCAAATCTGTAAAAACATCTATCTCATGTCCAAAAATGCAAATCTTCAGTTAATTCAATACAAAATACTTCACAGAACACATTACACGGGCAATAGATTAGCTAAAATGGGTTTCACATCAGAAGTTTGCACACATTGCAATCAAAATTCTACAGATACATACATCCATGCAACCTGGCACTGCACTCCAATCAAACACTTTTGGGAAGAGGTCACACAGTCACTATCCACTAGTCGCCTTCTCTTTGCTTGCTGGGGGACCTCACAATAATCACTGATAAAACTATAAACTCTAAAATACTCCTCATAGCTCTAACCATCGCCAAGAAAACTATCCTCATGAACTGGAAAACTAGAAATAAATTACACATTAACATTTGGAAAAATCTTATTACAGACTTCATTACAATGGAATACGCATTTCCCCTTCATAATTACGCATCTGAAACTGACCTCTGCCGTCCAACACTTTCTGACCTCTTACAGCTATGAATCCTTTCTCTGTTTTCAACTCCGACTCCTCCCACCTTCTTAATCAACCCACGAATATTAATGCATTTTAGTTGTTTGAACTTGTTTCTGTCATCATTGTTATTACTATCTTTACTGTTACTGTTATGATTACTATTTTCACTTTTATTTTTTCATTGTTGTAATTGCTGTTGTTGCTGTCTTTTGCTTTCACCATTGCGATCACCACTGCCATCATCATTATCATTTATTATTAATATTATTATTATCATTATTATTATAATCATCAATATTGCCATTGTCAATGCTGTATTGGAATTAAGTGTCATTGTCATCACTACTGCAATAATTTCCCCCTTATCTCTTCATGGGTTTTTAATGCACCACAACATAGAATAGGGGAAAAAAAAAAAAAAAAAAGGAATATGTATATATGGAAAACTTCACAAACACCAAGGCAGGCAAGACAGGCGAGAAGTGGTTTCAACGGGACAGCATCTCTGTCCCAATTTGAGACACTCTCGCACTGTACTCCCTCTTTTAATGCACCTTAGACATTGCACATAACACACAAAAAAATAAAAATAAATAAATAATAAAATAGGAAAAGATAGGGACTGATGAGATGTGGGGGAAGGTTATCTTGTATTATCTTATTATATCATCTTTTATTTTATACAGGACTGACAATGGCAATTGACAATGGCAATTGTTACATAGGAGGAAGGATGTAAATAAAAATCGACCAACACAATATTGGCAATATGGTGGTAGTGGGGAGTGGGGTGGTGATGGTAATGACAATGGTAATAAATAAAAAATGGTTACTTTGTTTACGCATACACACACATACACATACACATACCCACACTCACACCCGCTCACATACACACTTAGATCAAACACTTAAATCACTCTTATGTCACTTCTGGAATTATGGATTTACAAGATTGCTCACTACTGCACTATGTTGGTTTGTATGTATGTCTGACTGTTAAATAATAAAAAAAAAAAAAAAAAAAAAGATAATCACATTCTACCATATCAAAAACCTTTTCGGCATCAAGTGAGATGGCAGCGACCGGAGTTTGATCATTTGCCACTGACCACATGAAATTGATGAAATGCCTAGTGTTATCAGAAGTGCTATGGCCCTGAATAAACCCCATCTGATCTTTATGTATAAGAGATGTCATAACTTTACTTAATCGATCAGCCAAACATTTTTACAATATTTTAATGTCTAGCTGGATCAGGAAAATTGAACGGTAACAATTACACAAAGGATCTTTGTCCTTTTCAAAATCAGACTGATCTGGGCTTGTGTCATGGTTGGCGGAAGCTTTCCACTCTTTAATAATTCTGTATAAAAAAAAAAAAAAAAAAAAAAAACTTTTTTTACTTGGTACTTTTTATTTTTCATTACCAAACCAATGAAATTAGTTAATTTTCATATTATGTAATAAAATAAAATCTAAATCTAGATGCTTACAACCTTTTGTGAGAAGTTGGTGTTTATATGATAAAGCAGCAATATAGTACTGTACTTCCAGCATTATCACCCACTACGATGGGAAATACAGATATTATACAGACTATACAGACATTAACGAGCGAGTTAAATATCTGAGACAATCACTCTGGAGCGTAATGAAGCAACTGAAAGGCAAGTTAGTTCTCTGTTTGTCCCATTCCTTTATCCACATGGGGTCAATTAAATTGCTCACTTAACTTAAAGGCAGGCAGGAATGAAGGAAAGAAGGAATGAAAAGTACAGGTAAAGGACAGGAAAAGGAAGGAAAGGAGTGAAAGGAAAAAGTGGTAAGGAATGAAGGAAAGGAAATGAAAGAAGGAAGGATAGAAAAAAGGAAAGGAGGAAAGTAACTGAGGAAAAGGACAAGGAAGGAAAAAAAGCAAGGATACAGGAGAAAGGAATGGAAAGGAAAGTAAAGGACATGGAAGGTGTGATGAGGAGGAGGACATGGCCAGGCCGTGAGGGTGCAGGAAGGAAGGAAGAAAAAACAGGAAGGAAACGAACGAAAGCAATAGAAAGGCCTGGGAAGGATTAAAAAGGACAGGGCATGTAAGGAAGGAAGAAATGACATGAAAAGAAAGGGAAGAAAATAAAGGAAGAAAGGGAGGAAAGGAAATGAGGGATCTGGAAGGAAGGAATGGAAAGGACATGAAAGAAAGGAAGGGGCATGAAAATAATGGAAGGAAAAAAATAAGGAAGGAGTATCATCTTCAAAGAAAAGAAAACAGTAAATATAGTAGCTAGTGTTTGACCTCCAGCAAGTAAGAGGTCATCCTGGGTAAGGATATAAATTGGAGATTAGCGCCCTCCAAATCAATATCAGATCAAATAAATTCAGCACTGTCAAGAGGGTTATTTTACACTTATCAAATTAAAATGGTCAAATAATAATTTAATGCATGCAATGTGGGTTGGACTTAATTTTTAAAACTTAAAAAAATGTATATTAAAATAAAATAAAGTATTTATGAGTCTGTTTACCATATGGATGTTCTAATAACTGCTTTAACAACAGCTAAATTGGCATGTAGAAACACCGTTTGAAGGACAACAGCAAACTAACATACACCTCCAATCAGGTCTGGAGAAGTCTAATGAAGCCAGTGTTTGTCTATCAATCTCTGTAATATCAAATCACAGCAGGCACGAGAAAATATATATATATTTTTTAATTATTATTTAAATGTGGAGATAATGTACCAGATAATAATTTTCATTTTATAGTGGCCTGGATCTGTCCATGCAATAACACGGCAGAGTTTCACACTATCACACAGATTCACACCACTAAAGTTTTAATTATAACCTCTTTAATATCAGCCACAGGGCTAAAAATCTATCACTCTATGTTCCTTCTAAATAGGTCCAGTGATTAGTACATGTCTTGTGTTCATTATGGTTGACTTTTCCATTAAAATTTCATTTCATTTTCAAAGTTCAGTCAATTTCATTTATGCCTAAAGCAGAAAAGATTTTTATGTCTCAAGACAGAGCTTTTTAATGTCTGTGTTTGTGGCACCTCCAAAGAAGGCGTTTACATAGACGTCTCAAGGGAGCACCAAAAAACAACCCATTTAATTCTAAGGGACAGAGAGATGATCCAAATTGGACATGTAATCTTTAAACATGACAATCACCATTTAGGCATGACTATTTTCAAAATTCGCACTGCATCACTTTCCTTATTGCATAATATGTACATTTTATATGAAATGGCCCCTTTAAAAAAATATTTAAGGTCGATATCAGAATAATATATATATTATTGTATTTATAAAAATAAAAAAAAAACACTTTATTCAGCTCACCAAGAATACTGGCAGCTCTATTAAACAGTGGATCATGCTCTTTTTTTGTGCAAAAGCAAAGAAATAACTAAACAAAAAAACTAAACAAAAAATCAAAGCAAATCAGAACTCTATAATCTTATTGAAAACCAGTAAAAATAGATTTTAAACAACTCTACTGCAGGTTTTGTATTTTCTATTTCCACAAAAATAATATCAAAACTGTACACAAAAAAGTAACGTACTACCATGTCTTGTCAATATACACTATGTACTGTGGTAGAACAATGGTATCCTATGCAGTGTCTTGGAAGTAGCCTGAAAATATAGTATTACAACTTGGACAAACTGTTTTTTTTTTTGTGTGTGTGGGGGGGTGTTATAAATTGTTGCATAAAACTGTCAACAACATGAACAGGGCCACAGCAGGGGTGACTTCTCAAATTTCTCGACAGCTTCAGCAAAGCTGCACGTGACCAGACACAAAGATGAAACATCAGAGTGTATAACATTTCCTGACATGTCCTCTCCATGTTTGGAAAATGAAGTTTGCTTGTTTTTCTTGAAGGACACATTGGAAGCAGACAAATGCTATGTGCAGGCTAAACGCGCTGGTATTTGGTCATTAGCTCAGGGGTAATATGAAGAGAGCAATGGGAATATCTGCTCCCATTTGAGGTGAAACACCAAATGATTGTGCACATTCCAAGAATAATAGGGCCAGAACCTCTTGAAATAATTTTATCTAAATGTTTTAATATTTTAGCAATACAAAAAAACAAAAAGTAAAGCAAAACAAAAAAGCTAAACAACATAAAAGCAAAGAAAAACAAAACAAAACCAAGCAAAACAAAATAAAAAACAAAAAGCAAAACAAAACAAAACCCAAAAGCAAAGTAAAACAAAACAAAACCCAAAAGCAAAGTAAAACAAAACAAAGTCAACCAAAACAAAATAAAATACAAAAAGCAAACCAAAACAAAATAAAACCCAAAAGCAAAGTAAAACAAAGCAAAAAAATAATAATAATAAATAAAAAAATAACTAAAAAACTAAATGTTATTGTCTAAGTCACACCGTATATTAGTGTTTCCTTCAAAAACTTACAGACAATAAAAGAGGGAAGCTAAAAATGACTAATAATATAGAACTATAATTAAGAACAGCTTCAAACAAATCAATACATTTAAATCCTATTAACCCATGCTTAATTTCCCCTGTGCTTTTCAATCGGATCTGTTCAGTTAAGTACAATGATTAACCTGGTCTGCAGGATCCTCTCACTGTGACTTCAGGCATTACCATGACAATACTGACAGAGCTTATGCAACTAAAGATGACCTCCCTCTGATGCGCTCACCTCAACCCATCACTATTCCATAAATGACAGATTTAGCCAGATAAAATTAGTCACAGTTGAGGAGGGGTGAGTGTTTGCCTAATGACTGGTATTGACTATGCTAAAAAATCCCCTCTGAAAGCTTTTCAAAGGCTTGATTCTTAGAAAAAGGGAAATGGAAAATTGGCCAGTCTTAAAACCTTTGTGGTCTAACTGCAATATGAGTATCCTTTAAAAAAACTATTTTCCAGGTGAAATGTCAACGGAGGGGCACCAAAAGAGAGTTGTGAATCGAGTTGTTTTCAGCTGTAAAGGCAGTTATAGTCAAGAGGAATGCATATTTTAGAAACTGAACCCCCAATCCAAGCTCCAAACCAAGACCTAACTATCAGTGGAGTACAAATGTAATATTAGAAGGAAAAATGCAACCTCCAAATTGCGCTCAATACCGACTATGCTTACATGATTCCCCGTGTCTCCCATGCTGCTGACACATTGCCCTTCGGTCATGCCACAGGGGACGGTATCCATGTTGGAGACACTGCAAAAATGTCTGATAGGAGATGGCAGTTGTTAAATGTATGTTGGCATAATGTGGCCGATCCTAGGGTACTGGAACTCTCAGAAGCATGTTTGATGTTGTTTTATAGGCCTAGGTATGTTCTGTTTTAGAGAAATGTGATTATTATTGAGAGAGTACAGAGATTTGAATCATGGTTAATTCACATCTACACAATGAAGCTAATTTCTAACAAAGCCCTGATAAAAAAACATATGTTTTCAAGATGTCTATTTGATGTGTGCTTATTCATCTACACAATGTAATTTCAGGACCATTTACAAATCTGCAATATATTTCTAAAATATTTCATGATGGATTTTAGAATGACACTTACCCTTATAATTAATGAATTTGAGTCCGCTTCTTTTAAAGACGTTAATCAGATTTGTATTCAATTAAGGCCTGTTCAGGCCGAAGATGTTCTTGCTCTAAAAAAATTAGCCTGGTCTCATGAACATGTGCCGGACTGGTTTGTAGTCTGTGCAATATCTTAAATTGCATTTCCCAGGCCAAGTAATCTGCTTACCAGTCTGCTACGTGGATTTCCTCCCCAAGACATGCTGCTTCCGCACTGACCCAGGTCGAGTTAGGGCCATCTAGATGCCATTCTAGCATAAACTTAAGTTGAGCAGATAGTTGATATGATTCAAAGAAGGACCTGCCAACCCTCCAAGTCTGCTAGGGAGTGAGAGAAAACTACATCTATGTCTGGGCCTTTTTTACGGCAAATAAAATATATAATTGAACTGCACGGTTGCCTCCGGGTTCTGCTGGGGGGAGAAAGTATAGCAGACATGGTAGTATGTTTATCTTTACATGGTGGATACACCCTAGCAGAGATAACA
Organism: Moxostoma hubbsi; assembly: GCA_032164185.1. Taxonomy (NCBI): domain Eukaryota; kingdom Metazoa; phylum Chordata; class Actinopteri; order Cypriniformes; family Catostomidae; genus Moxostoma; species Moxostoma hubbsi. The sequence continues at coordinate 5,609,785 of JAVLUX010000022.1, read as the reverse complement.
GTAGACTGCATCATCTTTCTAGGTTGGAAGTATTAGGTCTGATAATTTGAGTGAAGTTTAATTTGTATAGGCGAGATCTTTATACCCAAATATGTAAATCAGGAAGGAGACCACTTAAACGGTAAGGAGATGACCAATTCTGAGGAGTGAACATCACCATGGGGCATCACCTCTGATTTAGAGAAATTAAACTTATATCCAGAGAAGTCACAGAAATTGGAGAAATGGTCTATTAATATGGTGGCCGAACCCTGCGGTGAATCTAGGAAGATTAAAACATAGTCTGCGTATAGTGAGATTTTATGGATATTTTTTACTAGACAGATCCCCTTAATGTCGGTGTTCTCTCTGATAGTGATCACCAATGGCTCAATAGCCAATTCAAACAATAATGGTGACAGCCGACATCCTTGTCTAGTACCCCGAGACAAAAATTATTTAGAAGATCTGATACCATTTGCAATTATACAGGAAGTTAGGAGGGTATATAAAATTTTGACCAAATTAGCAAAAGTATTCCCCAAATAAAATTTGGCTAGCACTAAAAATAGATATGAACACTCAACCCTATCGAATAATTTCTCGGCATCCAGCAAGATTACCACACCCCCTTTTGCAAAGAGATGTGAATGGTGAATCATATTAAGTAATTGTCTAATGCTATGAGCGGAAGATCATTAACAATTAACTTTAACAAAGCCCATCTGATCAATATTTATAATAGTGGGAAGCACCAACTCAAGTCGAGTGGCTAGAATTTTCACTAATATTTTAAAATTCACATTAAGTAGAGATGAAGGGCTGAAAGATCTGCATTCCTCAGAGGGTTTGCCCTTTTTTAGGAGAACACATATATTGGCTTCTAACATAGAACTAGGTAGAATATCAGAATCTTAAGAGCACTGCATCATATTATGCATAGAAGTGACCAGAGTCTTTAATTTTTTTATTAAGCCGTGAAGGAATCAGGCCCTACGCTTTCCTGTTGGCAAAGCCTCTAATACAATTTCACTCATTTCGATTGGACTGTTAAGGGCCTGTTACTGTTCTTCAAATATTGTTGGGACGGATAACTTGATGAAAAACGTATCTAGTATTTCTCCGCTCAACTTCCCTTTAAGTAGCACAAACCGTCCAGATCTGTCAGAACACACATTTCAGAGAGGTATATTTTTATGAATGAGAATGGCCACTCCTCTACTCTTGCTAGTGCATGACAAAAAACCTCAGCTCCATCTGAATAGTTATCACTTTGTGGTTTTCAAAACATACTTAATCAGACTTGAGACAAAATAAGGCAAACAAGCCTTCATTCTATCTTCCTTCCCTTTTTGGCCCTCCCCTCCCCCTTCCACCTGCACACGGTAAACAAAGCCTACAAAACAAAGGTGGTGCAGTACCAGGTTCCTTCTGCAAAGATAAAATGAAATGAAATAAGAGCCAGAGAGAACTGTCCCCTCTTTCACTGGCCATTCATGTCACAGGTGTGGACAGCTCTAGTCTACGAGTGTTCATACCTGATTTCCATTGGTAGATATGCCTCTTTATGTACAAGACATTCGTGTACCAATGAAAAATATTGACCTGGTTGTAATGTAATGTCATTCAGCCTCATCGATAAAGACTGAATCAGCCTTGGGGGTGGAAGTCAAGGTGTACAGGTCAGCTAAAAAAGCCTCCACATCTTTCAGTTGTTTATAGAACTCAGCGTGTCCATACTTTTTTTTAGACTGCCGGGTATATCATGGAAAAACTCATATTCCTTTCACACGGAGACGTCTTTTCAATGTCTTTTCTTAGTGAGCGTCGCCAAAAAGTCCTCATAATTAGAGATGGTATGCTGCTTATAGGACAGCCTTCCAGCAGCTTGCGGTAGATAATCTGAATGTATTATTTAAAATAGTTAAATGACTACTTAAGACAGCCAATATAGAATCCTTTATTTTGGTCACACATTATACACAGTTTTTTGCATATATACAGTGAAATTTATTGGTTTCCACATATCCCAGCTAAGATGAGGTCAGAATGCAGGGTCAGCCATGATACAGCACCCCTGAAGCAGATAGGGTTAAGGGCCTTGCTCAAGAGCCCAACAGTGGTGTCTTGGTGGAGCTGGGGCTTGAACCCCCAACCTTCTGGTCAGTAACCCTGAGCCTCAACCACTGTGCCACCACTGCTAATATGTTTCTCAATTATTTCATTGGTAAGATTGAGAATAGCAATAGCTATTTTCCCTCTGTCTGAGCTGCCTCAGATTAAACCAACAAATCCAGTGATTTTTCAAGTTTTGCAATGCTTCGATATTGATTTAATTGTCAAAACTATTATGTCCATTAACTCAACTCACTGTATTCTTGATCCCCTTCCATCATCTGTTCTCAAGGACTGTCTTCTATCTATTAGTCCTCATATCACCTCAATTGTGAACTCTTCATTAAATTCTGGATCGGTTCCCCCTACACTCAAAATGGCAGCAATCACACCAGTCCCAAAAAAAAAGCCTGGATGTGATGCCTCAGATTTGTTAAATTACAGGCACATACCCAATCTTCCTTTTTTGGCAAAGGTTCTGGAGTGTGCTGTTGCAGCACAATTACATACTTATCGCAAAATCATTTATTTGAACAATTTTAATTGGGTTTTAGAACATAGCACTGAGCATTGAGACAGCATTGGTGAGGGTCATGAATGACCTCCTTATTGCGGTTGACACAGTTGCATGCAGTATTTTGGTTTTGTTAGACCTCAGTGCTGCATTTGACACTATATCATCTTATTGGATAGGCTGCACAGCTGGCTTGGTCTCTATAGGACAGTGCTGGACTGGTTTAGATCTTATCTTACAGATCACTTTCAGTTTGTCATCTTGGGTAATAAGTCTGAGACTGTACCAGTGCACCAGGGTGTTCCACAGGGGTCAGTGTTGTGAACCACTCTATTCAGCATTTATATGCTTCCCCTCAGGCAGTTTATTGGGAAGTATGGCCTTCGTTATCACTGCTATGTTGATGATACACAAATCTACATCAGTACTAGCCCTGATATTAACCACGCTTTAACTGTGTTGACGGAGTGTCTGCATGAAATTAGTACCTGGATGAAGCATAATTTTATAAAGCTGAACTGTTGAAAACTGAGCTCATGTTCATTGGTACATTAGCTGCTACACGTAAAGTTGGCCTAAATCTTAAATTGATGGTTGACAAAAGCCTTGTGCCTCTGTCCTCCCAAGTGCGGAACCTGGGTGCCCTTCCTCTCTCTGGCTGATGCAGAAAGGCTTATCCATGCCTTTATCACCTCTAGGCTGGATTACTGCAATGCCCTCTTTTCTGGCCTGCCAGCAAAAACCATAAATAGGCTTCAGTAATTCAGAACTCTGCTGCTTGTGTTCTTACACATACCTCACCATGTTGACACATTACCCGTGTTCTTGCAGATGCACTGGCTTTCCATTCCAGCTCGTGTTGGTATTGCACCAGAGTATCTTTACAGTCTTGTTGTGCCCTACACTCCCTCCCGTTCTCTTCGTTCTGCCAATTAATTTGCACTTCAGAAGGATGGAATGCTCTTCCTTTAACTACAGAAATGCCCCAACCTTGGATTGTTTTAAGAAGTTACTTAAGACTCATTTATTTAAGGTAGTCTTTTAATATTTATTTATATTAGTTTTATGTGTGGTTGCTGTTGTATGTTATTAATTTTGTGTTAGTCTTTCTAAACGTGTTGTGTTGTTATGGTGGTTGCTGTTGTATGCTATGCATTATAAATAAAAGGTATTATTATATTTATCCACTCCTGCTAGGACTTCCATCTCGCCAGCATCCAACGATACATCCGCCTTTGTAGGAGGTGTTTGCACGCACAATTCTGAGGCCATCTAAGGAAGAATGATCAGTCTGAAAATGTTCATATCAAAGAGCTCCGCAGAAACATGTAGCACAGCAGAAACATGACTATTCCGCCATATTACCCCCTCATGTCGCTTCTATGACACTCTCCTCTCACGTGTCGGCTTGCTTGCATGATTGGTCCAACATTTGGGCACATATTTTAAATGATGCTTTATAGTAAGATTCAATATCGTATCAGAGCAGTGTATGAATTATCATGCAAAAAAAAGTGTTTATAAAGTCATAATCAGCCGGTGAACTCGTGATTTGTGTGAAAGTGAATAAAATGCACAGTTGTTGAAGTGCCTCTAGTGGTCATTTCACCAGAAAACTCCAGCAAAACGTAGATCGTTGGATGACATTTACCTTCAAACAACTGAAACCAGCCCGACATCGCACCAACAAACAACATTTTTTTTTAAAATTTCAACAGCTGCATGTGCAACATTTGAATGACTCTGTGCAGCAGATAAAAACATTTCCAAACAAAAGCATATGTTACCATAAAAGTACCATGTTACCATATCTTGAGAGTACATGTACTGTGGTAGAGCTATGGTATTCTTTGAAGTACCTTGGAATACCTTTAAAACGCAGCATTATTACTTGCTCACTTCAAAGGGAAATATACTGTATATTCCCTTGCAAAGTGACAATTCGATAAATCGTTGAATAAACCTGTCAACAACATAAACATACCCACAGCAGGGGTGACTTCTCAAATTTTCTTGACGGCTTCAGCAAAGCTCACTCGCGACCATGCATGCAGATGAAATGTCAGAGTGTATCACATTTCCTGTCATGTCCTCTCCATGTTTATTTGGAAAATCAAGTTAGAGGCTTGTTTTCTTGGGAGGACACAGATGAAGCAGACAAATGCTACATGGCGGATAAACGCACTGGCAGGAGGTCATTAGCTCAGGGGTAATTTGAAGAGAGAACACAGAATAGTGTTTGGGGTGATGGACAAAGAATTGGGCACTTTCCACTAATAGAGTACTAAATGGGACCCTTGAAATATTTTTATCTTGAAAAATACTTACAAGTAAGGAAAAGCTAACAAACTGCATCCATAGGGTGCAAATTGTTACTCATGCTGTTGAGATTACTGTGTAGGATTGCTAATCTATCAAAAATGGCTCATTGTTGCACCACAGAACTGTAACATAATAAAACCTGAAAAAAAGCAATTAGCGGAGAGAAAAAAAAAAAAAAAAAAAAAAAAAAAAAAAAAAAATCACAAAAAGCATATATGGCCACTCACATCCACATCATCAATGACAGCAACAGCTCTTTGCCAGCACAGAAAACAATCATACTGATTTAAACATCCAAAAACAAAAAGCTGAAACAGATGGCTGCCAATAACATTGAGATCATGGATAGAATATCCATAAGCCATGACAAGCCAATCCGAGCAGAGAGAAAGAGGCTTCTTCTCTACATGAGATGCATTATCCCGAGTTATTACATTAATGTGCTTACAATGTTGAACAAAGTATTACTGATTATGTTTAAAAATCATCTGTGGTCATATAAGGTTCTTACTCCGATGAGAAAGATAAAAAAAAGTGCATGTATACAGTAGCTTATTAAACAGTTCTGGTTTTCTAATCTGATTGATTTTAATATAACAGCACTGAGACACTTCACTGTTTGTGTAACTTTGCTTGTCTGTGTTTGCAGCTTTCCAGACCATCTTGACTTCATTTGGAACTACTTGCAATGATGGCACAAAAATAGACTAAATACAGTGGCATGCAAAAGTTTGGACACCCCTGATCAAAAAGAATCAAAAATTCTGTTGCTGTGAATAGCTAAGCGGGTAAAAGATGGCCTTATTTTCAAAAGGCATAAAGTTAAAGATGAGTAATTTCTTTAATATTTTAAGCAATTTAAAATTTTTTATTTACATCTTTTACAGTTTCAAAAAAACAAAAAATGAAAAGGGACCGAAGCAAAAGTTTGGGCACCCTGCAAGGTCAGTATTTATTAACACCCCCTTTGGCAAGAATACCTTTGAGGTTTTGATTTGACTTTCTAGCAATCCTACGAGCAGATCTCTCTGAAAAATGTCTTGGTCTTCCAGACCTCAACCGTTCCTGTTAACTACCATTTCTTAATTACATTATGCACTGAGGAAACAGCTACCTGAAAATGTTTTGCTATCTTCTTATACCATTCTCCTGCTTTGTGGGCATCAATTATTCAAATTTTCAGAGAGCTAGGCAGCTGCTTAGGGGAGCCCATGGCTGCTGATTGTTGGGACAAGGTTTGAGGAGTCAAGAGTATTTGTAATGCTTTGAAATTTGCATTACCTGGCCTTTCCAAACATGATTGTGAACAAGCCATAGCCCTAACAAGCTAACTAAGTTCTGAGACCTTGGTAAAAGTTATCTGAGAGCTTAAATCTCTTGGGGTGCCCAAACTTTTGTATGGTGCACCTTACCTTTTTATCACTCTAAAATTGTGCAAAACAAAAATAATACACTTATCTTGCTTAAAATGTTGAAAAGAATGTTTAATCTTTAACTTTATGCCTTTTGGAGATCAATTAAGCTTCTACTCACTTAAATATTCACAGCAACAGAAATTTTGGCCAGGGGTGCCCAAACTTTTGCATGCCACTGTAACAGTCCATATTGGTTCTCAAAAATAAGGTACTTGATATTAACATCTTATTTTAAGAACTGTTGTAAAAAAAAAACAATAACATCAATGTAAAATATTATATGTTGGTGTAAAAATGGGCTTGTGTCTGATTTGTGACATTTTAATGCATAATTTCATACAACTATACAAGGTCTAGACAAAACCAATGACTGCTTTTGCACTTTTTCAATCAGAAAAATAACAACTGTGTGAGTCATTTATTTAACTTTGATGACATCATGCTACAATCAATGTTGGACTTCCAAAAGGCTTTCTAATTAATTATTCTCAGCCAATAACACATTGAATCACTGTCCTGCACTTGATCTTAGCCTAAAGGTGGAGAAGTGATCATTTTAAGATTTTAGTTAGTGTATAACACACAATGGCAAAAAAAAGTCAAGATTCTTCTGTGGTTACATGGCCTGTCGGTTCTTCTCCAGGCTTTTTTCGATTTTGTCGAGAACTTCCACAGCTGCTTGAGGAATTCTGGTTCCTGGGCCGAAGATACAGCTCACACCACTCTCAAAGAGGAAGTCGTAGTCCTGAAAAGAGTTTCATTAATTTATTCCACATGAAAATGCACCACGACTAGCCTTATTTGCCATCTGTAATCAAACATTTAGCTTTCAAGTCCATTAATGAAGCTCATAATGAATATAATGAATTGTCTGAAACCAATTAGTCCCTTATAGATAAAAATGTCAATCACTGTCAGAAAAACTGTTATTTCAAACAGAAATACACTATTCATTCAATGCAAAATGGGACAGCCAGATGTGTTCTTGTTCTTGTTTTTAAAGCTTTTTTTTTTCCCTCCCATTTTCTCCCCAATTTGGAATGCCCAATTCCCAATGCACTCTAAGTCCCCCTGGTGGTGTAGTGACGCCTCAATCCGGGTGGCGGAGGATGAATCTCAGTTGCTTACGTGTCTGAGACCATCAATCAGCGCATCTTATCGCATGGCTTGTTGAACACGTTACCAAAGAGACATAGCGCGTCACGCTATTCTTCGTAGCATCCACACCCAACTCACCAAGGGCCTCACAGAGAACAAGAACTACATTATAGCAACCACGAGGAGGTTACCTCATGTGACTCTACCCTCCCTAGCAACCGGGAAAATTTGGTTGCTTAGACGACCTGGCTGGAGTCACTCAGCACGCCCTGGATTTAAACTTGAGACTCCAGGGGTGGTATTTAGCGTCTTCACTCGCTGAGTTACACAGGTTCCCGATATTTTTAAAGCTTTAAAATTATTCACAATCAATTGACATTGAAATGAAAAGATCTTACATGTATATTCATTCAAATGGATTTTTGTTTTGCCACATAAAAAAAGTCATACGGGTTTGTAATGACATTTTAAACCCTTCATTGCAGAAAAAAAAAAATAATCGAACTTTGTAGGAGAAAGCTCAGCATATGAAAGAGCTCAATACTGTGTATATTTTACCTGCCTCTGTATCCTCAAATGGATTACACAAACAAGGTGGTTGAGTCATGGATTTTCATGTCTGTTTCAATTACTGCAGATTTCACCTCCACTAATTTGCACTCACAACATGCGGCTCATCCATCCGATAACACTCAATAATCATGTAATGGTACTCAGGGAAGAGGTCGGTTAAATGGTAAGCCAAACAGAAATACCAACTTTTGAAAGCTTCCAAACCTCAGCGCAACTAAACATAGACTTAAATAGAGAAAATGTGCTGTATCAGAGCAAAAAATAAAGCATACAGTCAAATGCCAGAATTAAAAAAAATCCCTAAAAAAAATATGGAGATGAATTTTCAGAGCTGAACATTTTGGAGTGATGATGCAAATAACTAATTAAATCTGAACTGAAACGATTCACAGACAAATGAATCAAACTTGACAAACTCTGCTGCCATTTTTGCTTCTCAAGTTTAAAGCAGAAACTCCATGAAACATCTCATACTTGCGAGACAAGGAAGGATGACCAAAACTAGTCTAAAAATACTGGTCAGAAACTTTATGGCCAAATCTATGCAAATATTGTATCATTAATCAATAGATAGCTCAGCCCTAATTGGTACTGTCTATTTTCCATCATGTGTGGGTGCTGTTAAAAGGATGTTTGTAATTATGCTTTGCCACTTCAGTCTAATTGTGTGCATACATGTTGCTATACTACCCGTATGTCCATACAAGGTATCTAGAAGATCATTATGTTGGAATGTGTAAACTGACCTTACAAAGATCCTAATTATGCCCCATTGAAACCAAGTACTGTGTTTTACATATATTTGAATTAATCTCCGGTCTGGAAAAAGGATGCAAATCTATTTGCATTCTGCTGGGAGAGAAAACACATCCTTCTGGTTGAAAACTAAAAGAATAAAGATGAAAGCATGTTTACATGTGTTTGAATTCAACTTGGGCTTAAGCTACAGTTATTTGATCTGAATAAGCACAAATGAAGACGTATTAATTAATAATCAGCCAATTTTAAATAACCGAGTAATAGTATTAGGTCTGATGCTAAATGTTTGATTTGGGAAATATCTACAGCTCCTTGACATCATTTCAAATTTTGTACCATTTCATCCAATTAAATAAATTAATGCAGAATGCACATAGCTGTCAAGAATATCAAGCTTCATACAATTAGCAATAGTTATGACTCTTAAATATGAATGGATGAATCACATTTGAAGCTGTCAATGGAGCACTTGGGTAGTGTTTTTCTTTAACAGAAAATCCACTATTAAACCATTTTTAAAGATTGTATTTTTATTTTTATTTTTTTTTAAGAATTTTAATTAAATAACAGACTGGTGTCATCAACATAAACATATATCATTGATTAAAAACTACTAAAAGTCACCATAGGGCTGTCTTTAAAGGTTTAATATTTTTCGAACATTCATTTAATGATCTTTGATCTCGACATTATTGTTGTGAAATAATCTGTCTTTACCCACCTATGTCTGCATATTAATTGAATTCTAAATGAATGTGGCAGGTGTCGCACCATTTATTGAATGATCTTTGTTTTGCTGTTTGGCCACCAACCAACTCTACTCTTTCAAGGCAGCCTTGACAGGTGGTCTGTCCAAGTCACATCAGCTACTTACAGTGGTACCTCAGGGCTCAGTGCTTGGCCCACTTCTCTTCTCTAAATACACAATGTCACTGGGATGCATCATTCAAGCAAACAGGCTATCCTACCACTGCTATGCTGAAGAGACGGAGCTCTACTTGACTTCCCAGCCTGACGACCTCACGACGATTGCTTGGATCTCGGCCTCCCTAGCAGATATCACTGCTTGGATGAATGAACGCCACCTTCAACTCAACCTAGCAAAGACCGAGCTCCTCATCTTTCCAGACCTTCCAGCTATTGAGCACAACATAATCATTCAGCTGGGTTCATCTACTATTACACCATCCAAAACGGTCAGAAACCTAAGGGGGACCATAGACAACCAACCCAACTTCACTGATCACATCTCAAAAACAGCCTGATAAATGTAGATTGGCACTCTACAACATTAGGAAAATAAGACACTTCCTCACTGAACATGCCTCACAACTCCTTGTTCAGCCTCTTGTCATATCTAGACAGGACTACTGTAATGCTCGGTTAGTCAGCCTTCCTGTATGCACAATTAGGCCTCTGCAAATGATCCAGAATGCAGCAGAATGGCTGGTCTTCAATGAACCCATGAGAATGCATGCTACACAACTCCTTGTTTCTTTTCACTGGCTGCTTTTAGAGCCTTCCATCCAACTTTTGAATGGAAGGCTCTAAAAGCTGGCAAACAGAACTGTCTGCACCTGCTTACCTATAAGCATTCCTTCAGAGCTACTTTCCCACATGAAGGCTGCAGTCTGCTAATGAGCAACGCCTTATGGTACCAACACAAAGAGGTACCAAATCACTTTTCCGAACTTTTGACTACACTGTACTTTGATGGTGGAATGACCCTCCCAACTCTATTTGTGAAGCAGACTCCTCCTCTGTCTTCAAAAAATGACTAAATTCTCAAAATTTTCATGAGCTCTTGATCCTACACTCTTAATAATAATAAAAAAAAATATTGTTGCTCTCTAATCTCTGTCTTGGCTAGTACATTTTGTAATGCAATTGAAACATTGTAATGCCGCACTTTTTGTTTTTCTGTCTCCTAAAGATTAATTGTGTATGTTGTATCCAACCTCATTTATGTAATTTGCTTTGGATAAAAGCGTCTGCTAAATGAATAAATGTAAATGTACTAAGACCCCTTAACCATGGTAAAATCACTATAATGCATGGCCTTTCATGACTAATCTGAACTTTTGTGCCAATTTAAAGATTTAATGATTAATATAGGTGAAAAGCTGGACATGTGTCAGGCATTACAATTCCTGTTTCTTATCTTTACCTTGCACATTGCGAATGGGTGAAATTTTTGAAAAAATGCAAACTATGAGTCTAGCCAAGTCTAATCTAAATAATTTTTGTTATGTCAAACAATTATGATTAGGTTCTGGACAGCTTTTTATGTTTGAATTTTTGAAAAAAATCTTACATAGTGCAGCTTTAAAGACACCATGATATCAAAATGAAAGTTTTGTCGATTTTAGTCCTAATCTGTTCGCTTTGAGTTCATCTGTATGCTAGTGTACTTTTGAATGTTGACTAAATTGACATGTAGCAGATGTGCACATTTAAAACTCTTTCTTTTTTTTTCCATGGAAAATGCACCAAAAAATAATGATGAGTAAAGGCAGCTATAAATATACTTGTAACTCATTCAATACTAAAAAGTATAGAGTGAAAAAAATAGCTCAATCTAATTAAAACATTACCCGATAACGGAGTTATGTGAATTGCGTCTTCAATGTCAAAATCTATTTTAACTAATTGTGAGTCAAGTCTCTCGTACGCATCACGCAAGCAGTTCTTTTTGTGTGTTTAGCACGTTTGTTGACATCTGGGGGCTAAATAAGCATATTTACATATGGACAAAAGTAACGAGTTTATACTAGCAATGGTGTTTGGTAATGAATACATCAATAAACATGCCTTCCTTTCAGTCCTGTTGCACTAGCTGTTTTTAACGCAATAATATGTCCTGTGAGAATGATCTCTAAAAAGGCAGCTGCCTATGTAGGCAATACAAAGTAGACAGCTGGCAGCTCTCTAGGGTTTAGAACAAAGCTTAGATCTAGACTTCTGTCATCCTGCTTGTCTGTGTGGTGTCAGTTGTTACCTGTGGCGGTATGACCCCTCCGCAGATGACCAGGATATCAGGCCGGTTGAGGTTCCGCAGCTCTTTGATGAGCTCGGGTACCAGGGTCTTGTGTCCTGCTGCGAGCGTGCTGATCCCTACACTGTGCACATCTGCATCCACAGCTTGCTGGGCAACCTCTAGCGGGGTCTGTTGTCATGGAAACACACCCAATGGGACAAAGACATCAGATATTACAAGCATCAGATTGTGGTTCTTAAACGCAGAGATACCTGACCCACTGGGCGATCACGTAATAAACTCAAGGTTCGTTCAAATCTGATGATGAACTATTGAACTTCCATCATCAAGCCCTTGAGAAAGACACTAAAAGCAAATTAATTTCACTCGGTACTTGTTATAGTTATTACTTGCCCTGTGTAGTATGTGTATTCTTTCTATTCATTAGTTTTGTGTGTATAAAGACACTGGCATTTATCATTGTTTATTGCAGTACTGTATACTGTTCTACCTTGATAGAAAGTATATTTTACTTTTTCTTACTTAAATATTGAAATGCTCAGAATAATCATTAAGAAAACTGAAAACTTTCTTAGTTAAGAAAACTAAGAAAACCCTTCTCTTTAGTCACTTGCTTTCCAGCAAGACGTGATGCAATAAACCAATGCTTTGGCAATGTCACCACTTATGCCAAAATCGGAAGTGGTGGCAAAAACCATGTGTAAAAATTCAACTTTTATCAGATTACATTGTTGAAAAATGATTTTGAGGCTTCAAGCCATCAACAGAGCTGATTGGAATGAGGAGATCATTTAAACACAACTTGGCACCAAAAATGTATAGCGAACATGATTACATGTTTGTTATTAACTCATTTCATAATTGTACTTGTAGCACTAAGAATATGTTTGTATTTATGATGGTTTTGTGTCTTACTTTCGTTTAATCATCTAATCTCTCAAATCTAACAAAACAGTCAGTGGGCTCTCTGCCACCACTTACTGAGCATGCGCTGACATTTTTGTAAATAAGAGGATTGATCTATAGACCTTATTCACAGTTGAGCCATATTTGATTTTTAATGGGAATGGAAAATAGACTTACCATCTCTTCAATGGCATGCACGGTATAAATCTGTAAAAAGCTCCTAGATCCCATCTGATTCAACAACACAAGGAGTTTTTTGTCTACGGGGTGTCCTTGAAAATATATTTTTCCAATGTTTTGTCTGTGGAACGATCCAAAAACATTTTACTGCAGTACAGCCCATCGAAGAGACTGTACGTCTATCCCGCACAGTTTCGTTGACATTCTTGTCAAAAATTAAATAAGGCGCTGTTGTGAATAAGGTCTAGCATGTGCTGAATAACATTTATAGATTATTTTTTTTGGCAGATACCTTTAACAAATACTTTAACAGGTAGTTAAAGGGCAGTTCATTTAAAAATACAATTTCTGTCATCAGTGGTCACCCTCGAGTCTGTATAAGTTTTCCAAAAAGGAGATGTTAAGCAATCTCCTGTTAAGAATGATCTTTTTATTATTCAATGAAAGTGAATGGCGACTGAAACTCCCTAAAATCTCCTTTTGATATCCACTGAAATAAGAAAGTCATACAGGTTTGCAACGGCATGAATGTAATTGATGACAGTTTTCATTTTTGTGTGAAATATCTCAAGTAAAAGTCAGAACTCGTCAGTTATCTTAAATATGGCCATTTAAATTTGATAATATGTATTGAAAATGTTAACAGATTAAATTATGAAAGAACTGTGCTGCATAATTAGTTCTGATATGAAAACATTATATATTATTATTATTATTAGTATCATAATTTTTTGAAATTGATTGATTCAGATGGCAGAGAAAATACCTGTATATGTCAGATCTAGAGAGATGGAGATGAGAGATATAACAGGTGTAACTCTGCAGCTGAGTAGTTATGTTAGCTTTAAAATGATTGTCAACGGTGATGTGAAATAAGGAATCGCCACGATTTGAAAGGGGTCAAAAGACGCTCCAACCTCGAGCGCTTGCAAATTACAACGTTTACAGATTTGTTGATTATATAAGCAAGAGCAATAGTGTTAGCGCATCGGCATTTACATCTCTGATTAACATCATAAATTCAATAAAAATGTTCTTCTAAAGCTGCTAAATGCACAAGAGAGGAAGAGAGAGATGATTCTGACGTTTTAAGCGTCTCCTCTATTCACGCCCCAAAATTCAAGACTTCTTGTAATTTATTTAAGATATTTAAGACATTTAATGGCCTTAAATGATAAAAATGTACATTCAAGCCTTTTTAAGACTTTTTAAGGACTCGCTGGTAACCTGTTCGAAAGTAGTCTTGTTAAAACTATTTTTTATTTATTAGTCTACTAACAATGTTCAACGGTGTATGTACATGCAACACAGGAATAACAAAAATTTCCACCATAGTGTCATTTCCAGAATTCTGTGGTAAAAATCACAGTGAAGACACATTTAGAAAAATAAAATTGATAAATTGTCTGACTCCTTGGTCTTGCTAAGGCTAATTCATTATAACATAATGCAATTTCATAATAGCATTTTATGTATCCTAAATACACACAAATCATATTTTCACCCTTTTTGCCAATTTTTTGGCAAAATGGTATCTTAACTCAGAGTAATGCATTTGATCCGATGAACCTGTGTATTCAATGTTTTGATATACTGTTTTTGGCACAGAAAGGACATCTTAATAGATTCCAGCTATAAAAGGTGAGAGCAAAAATGTGGCCCAGTGGGGGACAAGTACGATTAGCAAAAGCTCCTTTTGATCCATGAGTTATCTTTATGATCACCTTTACACATGGATGACTTTAAGAGAAGAGAGATCTTTTTATACAGACTTGTGAAAGTCTAGTCAAATACACAAACAAGAAAGTAAAAGATTAACACCAATTACGATTGCTGTCAGTTCAACATACAGTACCTGGAAAAGTGGACCGACATCCACATCAAAGCCGAGATCTGCGAATCCAGTGGCGATGACCTTCGCCCCTCTATCATGACCGTCCTGCCCCATTTTGGCCACGAGCAAACGTGGATTCCTTCCTTCATGCTTTTTAAACTGTACGACCCTGTTGCATGCACAAGAGCACATTTAAATTACAGTATTCATGTTACACATCCTAGATACTAGAAACTAGTCTCTGCTTCAGTCAGCATACCCACATATCTGTAAACAGGCTGTATGATGCATATGGCACACAAAAATGGTAAGATCTCTCTCAAATTTGTAAACTTAAATCTGGTTGGCTGGACTTCTGCAATTTCCAGGGTCAGGTTCTATGGATGTTTTAATGTTCAAAGTGTACCTCCCTAACATAAAACTTTAGCCTAAACCTAACCAATAGTGTCCAAAAAGATAAATGAGAGGTGAACAAAACAGACATTTTTCCCCTTAACCAATGCCTAAATCTAACTGTTAAGTGTTAAAAATGCAAATGTGACATGAAAAGCACATTATCTGAAGCAAACATGTCACTTTTATGGCACTTTCGTTTACTTTAACTTTTGTTTTGCGCGTCCTTGGTAGGGCTCGAGCATCGGTCATCTAAAACTTATTTTGCAAAATTATAGTTAAAGTAACGTTCATTCTATTAGACTCGGTTGAAAAAAGTTGTTGACCAGGAAGAGGAAGAACAAGTCAAAGGATAGTTCGCTAGTTTGTGAGGTTCGTGGCATAAAATCTTTCAACGATATTCAAAAGTTTTGAATGAGATATTTAGAAGTACATGAGATGGGTGGAATTTAGGGATGGGACCATATGGTTATCTCACGATTTGTTTTGATGTATAATATGAGGTTCACGATTTGATATAATCTCAATTCAATAGAATAACACTTAAATTACAAAATATAAAAAAGACATTTTTTATTTTCTTAATACATTTTTTTTCCTCAGTTTCTCATAAAAAGGTTATTTAATACATAATATAAATGTTCAAAGTTTAAATAATAAGAATTGCTCATATACCTTTTTCTATAAGAAAAGATCACAAACAAATAAGCTCTTAAAATTAGTGGGATACATAACAACATTGAGTTTACATTCATTTGTATAGAAACACTTAAAAGGTTACTGTCACTTTAAGGGTTCATTGAACGCCTCACAGTGTTCCGGTTCAGAGAACATGAACGAGAATCTCTCGGCTTCTTTTTTGCATCCATGCTGAGTGAGATTAAAATTAATATTTATTTTTACTTTTTATCTGACTGTAAAGACCAGAAAGGATGTTAACACACATTATTCAATGAAAGTGGAGTTGCCTCATATTTGATGGACACACATTACACGGAGGAACCGATCCATTTTAATCTCAAGCAAAACAAGGCGATTTTCCAGGTATTCCAGTGTTTACATTTCTAAAAGCTAAATTCAAGCACTTTAAGGACCTTGTGTGAACCCTGTAAAAAGTGTAGCAAAAAGTGCAGTAGGGGTAATGTCAAGCGATAGAGAGATTATGATGTTTGATTTCATTTATGATCACATGGACTGAAAACAATGTTGCAAATTTCGAAATATCAAGTTATGCCACGATATGGTTTGTCCTTTTTTTAGGTTCGCGATATATCAAAATTCAATATATATCGTCCCATACCTAGTGGAATTTTTTTAGATGTTAAAATAAATTTCTTCTTTCCCTGTTTAATGTGCACAACCATAAATTGTAGGTTGATTCCCCCAAAAAGGAAAACACTGCAGAGCTAGTTTGTCCTTTGAGGTTCTTCCGTTTTTGGTGCAACTTTATTTTTTTTTTCACTGTTTCAATGTTTAGACTGAGCAAATTGGGGCAGGGTAGACATGCTTCAGTCTGTCTGCATAAAACCCACATACAGAGATATAGAGAAATACAGTGGAATCTGAGCTGAGCTGTCTTTATATACAGTATCATCAATTCAATGACTAAGACCAGTTATGCTCGGTGTATTATGATAATAGCGATGATATCGTAAGGGTCAAAAGGAAGTTCTCAGAATGATCAGAGTCAGAGATGAGCTGATATGAAGTACAAAATTAAAAAAGACACTGTTATTATTGCTCCAAATACAATATATTCAATGAATTGGCCCTTTTGACATGTTAAACTGGCAAAAGTTAAGGTCTCCTAGGTTAACTGGGCAATCAAGTGATTAGGCCTGAACAATTGAGACAAAAACAAACATGTAATTGCAATTATTTTGAAAAATATTAAGATTGTGATTTGAACTGTGATATTACAAAAACTAATTAAACTATGTTTTGCCCCTGCTCTACTGCTGATAGAAGTACTGTTCTAGAAAGGGTGTTCGCATTCCATGAAGTGCCACTCAATTCCAGGTGGAATTTGCCTACCTGTTGTGTGCCAGCACAATCTCCTCATGCTCGCCAAACTCGCTGCGGTACGCCCCGCTCACCATGCGCGTGCTGGCCTTGTGCTCTCCAAAAACAGCTTTCATAGCACCTGTGATCTCCCCCACCGAACACCTACAGAATCCAATCAAATCCTTTAAGCCAAGCATAATCGTATTATATTATGCAACACAAGTCTATTACTGTTGTTTGGATTGATATGTATTAAACTTCTGTTTGCAGTGGAATAAAGTGAAGAAATCGCATTCCACATGTTCAAAATGTGTGAGCTTTCAATCTGCTACTCAAAAACACCAGCTTTGCGTTGAGCTTTGGCAAAACAAAGAAATGTGGCTCAAGGTCTTCCAGCTAAACTTTCAAAAGCTGTGAGGGCTTAAAAAACTTAAAATCAAGCCTCAATGGATCTGTGTTGAGAAAGTGACTCAAGAGAACTCAACAGGGTATATGTGCACCAGAGTATGTGATCAGTACAGAGTGACAGCAGAGATGCACAATTTTTCAAAATGAGTGTTCACTCGGCATGTCGGCAAAAAAATCACCACGTAAGGAGTCAAAATGAAAGATGAATTTGTGAATTATAATTGGAAAAACCATCATCAAAAATACAAAAGTTAAAGTCAAACATGAATGACAGATGGAATAAAAGACCAAAGATTTGTACTGGAATTACAAGTGACACGTTGAGAAAGCAAGATAAAATGTTTTTCACATTTGAAATGTTTTTTTTTTTTTAAAGCTGGGTAATAATGTGTCTATTGACATTTCAAAGTAGTTCCAAACCCGGATGACTTTCTTATGACGAACACAAAAAGGAACAAAATTTCATGAATATTAACGCAATGGCATTAGAAAGTGACTCACTTTAATTATTAAAAGCATAAAAGTAATCCATGTGACTAATGCATTTTATATAAGTTTTCTGAAGACATACGTTTTGATGAAAAACAAGATATTTCATGGTAAAAAATCTTGATGTACATTGCGTGTTCTTCAGCGATATGAGAGAAGCTTGTTCACAGTGAAGAGCCCATGAGAGAACTTTCATTTTTTGGTGTTAAAAAACTAAAAAGGGGTCATGACATGAATCAAATTTTCCTTTTGAAATATAAGAGGTCATTGTACTATAAAAACATAGTGTAAATTTCAGAACTCAAAACTATATCCTCAGTACAAAAGAGCGTTTACTGAAACCAAGCTGCCAAACAACACCACATCAACTCCTACTTTACCTTTTCACTTCTGAAGCCCCGTCCAGTAGCGGGGTGCATTGAGATGGCAAGAGCAGAGAGCCAGTGGGCATTTATTGTCAAGTCTTGAAGGAAAAGCGGCACCAAAACTGAGCGTTTCTGACAGAGGGTCAGAATGACAGTTAAACATTATCATGTTTTACAAATATATGACTTTATTTGTGTGGAAAACTTTATTTGTGCAAAAAAAAAAAAAGTAATGTCATGACCTCTTTAAAGTGAGTCACCACCAACATGTATTGAAAAGACAAGAAAATATATATATTTTATGTTTTCCTTTTTTGTTCTGGTTTGGAACAACATGAGGGTGAGCAAATTATGACAGAATTGTCTTTTTTACATGATCCAAAGAACCAGGAGATGGAAAAACACAGAGTGGACTGATTACAGAATGTTTTAAGTGAGAAGAACTAATAGCTGGCGGTCTGTTCTGCTCACATACTCTTGATGTGCAAAAAAAAAAAAAAAAAAAAAAAAAAAAAACTCTTGATGTGCACGTTCTAACTCAGAATGAATTGAATGAGCAAAAACAGACCATGTAACATGCGCAGGTTTCAAGTGCATTGACTGATGAGGAGAGGCATCACACCTGTACTTTTCTCTTGTCTCTCTGTTATGTCAAATGATGGGAAAATAATGAAGATGGATGACAAAATCATCATGGTTCTATACTGTGTGCAGAATGGCATGTGCAACCTCTCATGGGTCTCTTCTTGGCAGAGTTAAATTTATGTAAATAGTTTGATAGAAAAAGATAAATAATAAATGCACACAACATTGACAAATAATTTATGATGCAATAAATAATAACGATATAATGAATATCAAATATTATCGTATTTTGAAATGGACTGATTGCTCCATGCAACAACCCAGACACTCAATATAAGGCTTTGAACAGTTCACCTAAAACCTAAAATTCACTCACATGCCCTTTGAATCATTTTAAAAATGCATTGGTTGCTCTTTTCTATATAATTAAAGTAAAAGGAGACTGAGCCAGTCAAAAAATTCCAAAATGACAAAGAAAAGCATCTATGTATTAAGTATTATGAAATGGATCAATTTGTATCCTGCTTGTATTCCAAGGCTGTTGAAGCCATACTAATGGTTTATAGAACTAATACTCTAAGTATTAAATCTTTCTTTATTGTACCTTCAAGGGCAATTTTTTGTTGCCGCTTCTGATGACAAAAAACTCATCCACATACACCAAACCAAGATACATACAATCTACAAATAAAAAATCAATATGAATATAACAAAAATATTGCATATACACTGCTAACAATTACAAAATATTAAAGGAATAGTTCACCCAAAAATGAAAATTCTCTCACCCTCATGTCATTCCAGATGCGGATGACTTTCTTTCTTCAGCAGAACACAAATTAAGATTTTTAGAAGAATATCTCAGCTATGTTGGTCCATACAATGCAAGTGAATGGTGGCCAGAACTTTGAAGCGCCAAAAACCACATAACGGCATCATAAATGTAAGTCATAGGACTCCAGTGGTTAAATCTATACCTTCAGATGTGACATGATAGGTGTGGGTGAGAAACACGTTAATATTTAAGCCCTTTTTTTTACTATAATTCTCCAATTTTGACCAGCCCTGACCAGCAGGTGGCGGTATGTTTGAAGAATGCGAATCGCCAAAAGACAGAAGAAGAATGTGAAAGTGAAAGTGGAGATTTAGAGAAAAAAGTACTTAAATATTGTTCTGGTTCTCACCCTCACTGATTATCTCTCCTAGGAGACATGTATTTAACCTTGGGAGTCGTAGAGATTACTTTTATGCAGTTTTTATATGCTTTTTGGACCTTTAAAGTTCAGGACACCATTCACTTGCATTGTATGGACCTACAGAACTTATTCTTCAAAAATATTTGTGTTCTGCAGAATAAGTCATACATATCTGGGATGGCCTGAGTGTGAATCAAAGAATCAAATTCTAAACAAGGAATATGAGTAGAACCATTCAAGATACTCATGAACCCATTCCTCACAAAATCTACTTTGACAACCTTTTTTTTTCCCCACCCATTGTAGTTTATTATCAATGACTGCGTCAAATGCCGTGGATGTGACATGTTTTGTATTGCAAACGACTTTGTCTTTTTCAGAGCTACAGTGAAGGGTAAGATTTTCAACAACAACTTCTTCGTCCTCACAAACTGTTGTATGACTTCAGAAGACTTGGAATTTGGTCTTTCATTCATGTAATTTTGGCAGAATTGGGACAAGTCATTGTTTTACAAGACACAAGTTATCTTTGCGTTCAAGTCCCAAGTCAAGTCACAAGTCCTCAACTTAAAGCTTAAGCTAAGCCTTAAACAAGTTATTAGTGCTCTTTGTCCAAATTAGTGTCAGAGTATTACATACTATATTAAATTGATATAAAGAAGGCTTTTAAAGTATATTCATCACTTCACTGTTCAATTTCACGTGAGCTATACTGTATATTATCACTAAAGGCACCGATCTATCTCAGTTCAATTTGGCAATTTGTCTGCCTAGGGATGTGCTTGAAAGTTACAAGTCTTAAAATAAATATTTCGGGTTCAGTACAAGTTCGACAGCAATTGATTACCACAAAAATTTATTTTGACTCGTCCCTCCTTTTCTTTATAAAAGCAAAAATCGAGGTCACACAGAGTCACTTACTACGCAAGTGAATGTGGCCAATTTTCGGAGGGTATGAAAACAGACAAGTGCGGCTTACAATTTTATGAAAGCTGTAAAATATAAATATTATTTGAGCTGTAAAGTTGTTTAAATAGTCATTTTTACAGTTTTAGGATTTGTTGACATTACATCGTCATGGTAACGAAGTTGTAAAATTGGTTATAACTTTACACAGAAGAGCTTAATAAGCAATTTTATCATATTAAAATCTTGTTTACATGCATATTGTTTGTCTTGTGACTGTACCTTTGAAAAAGTTAATATTTTAAAAACATAATATTGAACCACAAGCTCTGCATGTTGCAATCCTTTTGTTGCCTTCGATACTGAATTCTTTATATCCAAATTATATTATCTTCGGTATCATGCGCAATTTTTAAACTTGGTCCTACTCTTGTTTATTGGTTGGTTGTCTGACTGCTTGAATCAGAGGGCTCGAGTCCTAGTTAAGTCGCAAGTCATCTTTGATTGTCAACTCAAGTCGCAAGTCATCAAATTTGTCCAAATCATGTGACTCGAGTCTACAACCCTGAATTTTGGAGCTCGAAAGACCCAGTCCCCTTTCAGAGAGAAAGTCACACAGGTTAGGAACAACATGAGGGTGAGTCAATTACATAAGAATTTTCATTTGCATCTGTGTGTTTGGAATTGTGAGAAGGTTTTATATACGATCCATTTCAAAACTTGAAAGACTTCACAAAACTAGACATACCGTGCCCTTGCAGCCTCCACAGAGAGCTCCAGAAGGTTTCCGTCTCTGGTACGTGAACACTGTTCGATCGCAAGCAGGCATCTCTTCACCTCCTCTGCATCCCTGCTCTCTCTGACCTGCAACATAAGCACAGCCTCATTACTGTCAGCAAAGGCTGTAAAACAAAGCTTACGGGGATGACATGATAATATTAACTACAAATTTACTTTCTGCAAAAGGGGTATGTTAACAAATTGTTAAGACGGCTAAAATTTAAGTCTGTATTTTTTATTATGATTTAAGCGTCATATCGGTATGTTATTGATTGGTTATATAAGACAGAAGTGCATGAATATGTCACTTCCATGGTTGAATCTTAAAAGGGGCAATCAGTATTTTAGAGAAGTAGAGAGAGAGAGAGAAGAAAGTAGAGAGAGGAGAGAGAGATAGGCCCGCCGGCCCCAGAAACGCTGTTGACTGGTCCTCAGCCACTCCTCCTTCCCCTGGTGGACGGCAACGTCTCCTTTGCTTCCTGGTGGACGGCAGCGGTTCCTCTTGCTACTGTCGGATGGCAGTGACTCCACCGTCCCCTGGTGGATGGCAACGGATCCACCTTCTCC
Source organism: Moxostoma hubbsi (assembly GCA_032164185.1). Classification (NCBI taxonomy): domain Eukaryota; kingdom Metazoa; phylum Chordata; class Actinopteri; order Cypriniformes; family Catostomidae; genus Moxostoma; species Moxostoma hubbsi. The sequence goes on along the minus strand of JAVLUX010000022.1, from coordinate 5,587,399 downwards.
TGGCCGACGGAAGCAGCTCCTCCACTTCCCGGCGGATGGCAGCGGCTTGGACTCCATGACAGAAAATCCTTTCTCCTTCCCGGGTTTCAGCACCAGTGTAAGAATTCAAGAAATGCATGGGAAAGGAGGAAGCTGGGACCGGCTTGAAAACACGTAGACATTTACTGTACAAAAACTTTACACTTTTCAGTGTCACATCACACACTGCTTTTCAGCAGTCGCTTCACACTAACACGTCGACAAACACAGCTTCAGGCATATCTCTCTCCCTATCTGCCACGGTCTCCTCTCCCTAAATACTCTCGCCGCCACTCACTGGAATGCGAGAACGGTGTGGTGCTCAGGTGGAACTCAATCACCACTTATCTTCCCTGCCACACTCTGCCCAGGTGCCACTCGTCCCTACCCTGCTAATAACAAGTAGGTCATGTGATTCTAACATAACAGCCCTATGAGTGGACCCTCTCCATGTAAAAAAAATAAATAAAAACTTATAAGGTTACTGATATGAATGCAGCCTTCATCTCATGTGGGTTCTCAAGATTTTATACATACGTTTCAAAATTGCTATTTATTTCGGTAGAAGTAAAATATTATTAATGTGGAAGAAATTATAGTGAACCTTGAAAAGGGGGGGAAAAAAATTCAAAAAGCCCACTATAAAAAGCAATTGGCCAACCATCTACTACAACAATATTAAATGTTTTGTAATTTACAGTATATGCTGATATATGCTGTCAATACAGTAAGATGCTATTTATGCACATTATGGTGTAGCATCTACCAGGAAGGACTAACTGCGAAACTATGGCCATAAACACACTTTATGCAACTACACGTCCCCAGATGAGAGTGCTTGACCCATGCACTGCCAAAGTCCGGTTGAACATATATAACATGCATTCTTGCAGTAACAAACTGTAGTACTCAAGGGGGTGATAGAGTTACGTTCAAAATTCTGTGCCATTAAACTGGATGTGTTGTTATTCAGGTAAGTGCTCCAAGTATATTGACTTTTACTTCAGACACACTCTCTTCAAACTGTTGCTCCACCATGACAGTAGTTTACTTGAAAGAGAAAACTCGCAGTAGAAGCAGAGAGTTCACACTTATATCTGCCCCTTGTGGCAACACTGAGTGCGCAATGTGTTTTTGCGTTGTTATAAAACATGATCCGACACATTTTGGACTACACAGGAAAATGAGCTCTCGTAGTTAGAAGTGTCAGCGAGTATGCTATTGCCTTAAAGGCTAAAGTGTGCATTGGTTTTTCGCATGTCTAATTCTCTATCTCTGTGTGCGAGCCATAGCGGCATGCGAGAAACGAAGCATGCACTAGCCTTAGGCATGTCCACACTAATATGTTTTCATTTGAACATTGATTCCGCTATGTTTATGCCTTTCATCCACAGTAGAACGACACTTACCTCCACAGTTTCAAAAACGCTCTCCATTGCAGCATACTTTGGAAAACCATGTGGCCTTAACCAACCAAAACCCTTCTGCCTACAGTGAACTACACTCACGGAGCACTTTATTAGGAACATCTGTGCGCCTACTGATTCATGTGAATATCGAATAAGACAATTGAGTGGCAGCAGTGCAATGCATAAAATAATGCATATACGGGTCAGGAGCTTCAGTTCATATTCACAACAACCATCAAAATGGGGAACATTTTTAGATTTTAAATGTGGCAGGTGCCAGGCGGGCAGGTTTGAGTATTTCTGTAACTGCTGATCTCCTGAGATTTTAACACACGACAGTCTCTAGAGTTTCTCAGAATGGTGCCAAAAACAAAAAACATCCAGTGAGTGGCAGTTCTGCAGACAGCAACGCCTTGTTGATGAGAGAGGTCAATGGAGAATGGCAAGAGTGGTTTGAGCTGACAGAAAGGCTATGGCATCTCAGATAACCACTCTATACAATTGTAGTGAGCAGAATAGCATCTCAAAATGCACAACATGTTGAGGCGTATGGGGTACAACAGCAGAGGACAACATTGGGGGACTTTATTAGGACCATAGTGTTACTAATAAAGTGCTTGTGAGTGTATCATTTTAAAAGATCCATGAACATTTTTATTTCTCATGTAAAACAGCACCAGTTTTGCTAAACTCAAGACACAGGAAGAGCTTCATTGCATTGACACTGTCCATGCAGGCTACAAGGCAACATGTCTCTTCTAGAGAGATGCCCTCTCGCCTGACTGAGTTTTAGATAAGCTTGTCGCCTTCACATCTGGGGTTAGTCTGAAGACTATGAAGCTGAAGCCATGAAAGGTAATTCAGTATAAACAGAAGAACGAACAAACAAACAAAACCAACATATGTCTTTTCAGGCAGTAACATTTGGCTGACCTGTCTGGGCCCTTCTGTCTGATCAACCAGACAGTGCAGACAAATTGTCAAATGACATTAGAAGCCAGAAAGAGGGCAGCTATGATGCTCCCTGGCTTAGGGCATGCAAGATATATAAGGGTACTGTTATGGCCAGTCATTTGCAGACGATAGCTTGCTTCCAGACCTATAGATAATAATAATTTTTCAATAATTACTTTTTTACAAAGCAATGGGGATGGGGAAAATACAGCACTGAAATAAGGTTTAGTTCCAGATTTAGTTTAAGGCATATTCCATGTAAATTTCACCCTGATGTCTATGGGCTGCATTTTTGGCATGCTGTTGATTCCCAAAGACCATCATTTCGAGTTTGTAGAAAAGGAAACTTGCTTACATAACTTATAATGCAAGTCTAGGGCATTAATATGGGGTAAGTTTTAAAACTAGCTACAGAGATTGCATTTCTGTTTCAGCACTTTGAGTTCTTCAGTACAAATGATTCTCCTTTTGAGCAATAAATTGATCTTAAACTTCCTATTGATGTGGAACTACTTCTCTAAGTGGTGAACATTCTGATTGTGTGTTACCAACGTTAATCTAGGGGGTGGAGTTTGCATATCTCAGCACCTTGTATATCGTGCTGTGTGGATATTTACGTACATTACATACATTTTTACATTTATTCATTTGGCAGACGCTTTTATCCAAAGCGACTTACAAAAGAGGAAGAACATAAGCGAATCATCTTAAGGAGACAGTGGTACGAAAAGTGCCATACTACAAAGTTTCAGTATCATCACAATAGTATACAAAACCGATTTAAGTGCAACAAGAATTGTTAATACATTTAGAATTTTTTTTTTTTTTTTTAGCGGCTGGTTAAATACTCTTGGAAAAGATGTGTTTTTAGCCGTTTTTTGAAAATAGAGAGTGAGTCAGCTTCACGGATTGAGTTGGGGAGGTCATTCCACCAACGTGGTATGATAAAGCTGAAAGTCCGGAAAAGTGTTTTGGTGCCTCTTTGTTTTGGTACAACAAGGCGCCGCTCATTTGCTGACCGCAGGCTTCTGGTGGGAGTGTAGCTCTGTATAAATGTTTTTAGATATGCTGGAGCAGACCCAGTGATTGTTCTGTATGCCAGCATCAGGGCCTTGAATTTAATACGTGCATGAACCGGCAGCCAGTGGAGAGAGACAAAGAGTGGTGTAACATGTGCTCTCTTTGGTTCATTAAAGACCAGACGTGCTGCTGCATTCTGGATCATTTGCACAGGTCTAATAGCACATGCAGGAAGGCCTGCAAAGAGAGCGTTACAGTAGTCCAGTCTAGTTATGACAAGTGACTGAACAAGCAGTTGTGTGGCATGTTCGGAGAGGAAGGGTCTTATCTTCCTGATATTGTAGAGTGTAAATCTACATGATCTTGCAGTCTTTGAGATGTGGTCTGTGAAATTTAGCTTGTCATCAATGGTTACCCCTAGATTTCTGACCATTTTGGAAGGCAACACTGTAGTTGGACCCAGCTGCACGGTGATGTTGTGTTCAACATCAGGGTTGGCTGGGTTGAGTTGCAGGTGGTGTTCCTTCATCCAGGCTGAGATGTCAGCCAGACAGGCAGCGATTCGAGCGGTCACTGTGGTGTCGTTGGGCTGGAAAGACAAGTAAAGTTGCGTATCATCAGCGTAGCAGTGGTAAGAGAAACCATGTGACTGGATGATGGGTCCTAATAACGTTGTGTATATGGAGAAGAGAAGTGGCCCAAGCACTGATCCCTGAGGTACCCCAGTAAGTAACTTATGTGGCTTGGATACCTCACCTCTCCAGGCTCCCTTAAAAGACCTACCTGAGAGATAGGAGTTGAACCAGTCAAGCACAGTTCCGGTGATGCCCAGTTTAGAGAGGGTGGAAAGTAGGATCTGATGGTTGACTGTGTCAAAGGCTGCAGAAAGGTCCAGCAGAATCAGAACGGATGATCTGGATTCAGCTGTTGATTCAGCAGTCTCAGCGACTCTGTGACAGACAGCAGGGCAGTCTCAGTGGAGTGACCACTTTTGAAGCCTGACTGATTGTCATCCAGCAGCTTGTTCTGTGAGAGATAGGCAGAGATCTGATTGAAAACTGCCCTTTCAAGTGTTTTTGCCATGAATGGGATGAGAGAGTCTGGTCTGTAGTGTTCTATCTGTGTGGGGTTAAGTGCAGGTTTTTTCAGCAGTGGGGTTACTCTAGCCTGCTTAAATGTAGTGGGAAAAGTGCCTTCAAGAAGAGATGCGTTAATTACGTCACATCCATTTCACATCTCTTCCTGCTATGCTGAGGTGCCATTAACACAGGACGCATCTTTGTGTCCTTGGAACCATCTTTTAAATTGTTGCTCAATTGACTCATTTCTTTGACAAGTGTAAAGTTCAACTTAAGTTCGGAATGGCGTTCCATGTCATTCCGCTGCGTATAGCGGTTTTAATATTAGGGGCCATCCTGAGTAAATGGCCCCTCAAAACGATACCATCCAAAAGTAACTGGGTTTACTTTATTAGCTACCCTGCTGAAAAAAAAAAATGTATAATAATAATTGGTCTAATGGTTTCCACTACACATACCTTTATGAACCATCAGCTGATAACAATTAAAACCACAAACAAATGTTTTGTGTGTGTGTGCGTGTGTGTTTTGGGTCATAGTCCATTAGGATTTAATGATTTGTATTAGTCCCACTTTATTATGTAATATAACATTAAAATACATGCAATACAATTATTGTGCTACTACATGTTGTTCTGCAAAATTAATACAAGATTCACACTTGCTGCTTCAGAAGTTGAGGTACGGGTAAGTTTAGAAGTAGGGGTTAGGGCAGGGGTCGGCAACCTATGGCACGCATGCCAGCATTGAGGTAATCACTGGCACGCCAGCAACAGCGAGAGAGGAGTAGACTATTTTATTTAGATTCAATTCCACACATGTATTCCAATCTACATCTTGATGTAATTCTTTGACGGCCGCAGGAGACTGGACTGAGACGTCGATGACCACAGGGAACTAGACGGGCCCGAGGATGGCCACAGGGGACTGGTCAGGCATGAGGATGGCCAAGTCGATGGCCACAGGGGACTGGTCAGAACGGGCGGCGGCCGAAGGACAGGGGTCAGAAGACTGGGCAGCGGCTGCTGGAAATTGGACGAGATCAAGCAGGGCAGCCACAGAGGACTGGACAGACTTGTCGGGGCCGCTGGGGACATTTATTTGCCTTTTATAATTAGAAAAGTTACAGAGAACAGTTGACGAGAGACTGTTAGAATACGTGCTTCAGAGGAAGATTTATGAGCTTTCCACAGGATGCTATGCTGAAGCTGTGTGAGGTTGGTTTAGTACATCTGTTTAAATGAGATCTGCATATTTGCAGATGGTATATGATATTATTTTTATTAATATTTGCCTTTTTATCATTAGACAAGACTGTTAAAAGTTACTGGGAACTGTTGAGGAGAGAGAGTGAGCATGAAATAGGCGATCACATTAACATTATGAGCTCAAACACATCTGCCACGGCTCTGATATGGAGACCATTTAAATTGACATGGAGTTGCATTGTCTATTGTTGTAGTAACATGATGGCACATAGCAACAAAACGAATTGTGACTGGCTGTTTTGTCTCAGTCACTTCACATGCAAGCAGATGATTCTCAGCACACTCAAAAAACAAATCAGCCAAAGGGGAAAATTTATCAGCCAATGCTGATATTTAAAAAATTCTGAATATTAGCCAATGCAGGTCCTTTAAATGCAAGGATAATGCAACAACACATATGAACATTACAAGCAGCATTGGGGGTAACGTGATTTTTTAGACCACAATATCAGAGTTACTTTGTAAATAAAGTAACATGTTGCTTTTGTACACATCTACTGTCCCTATATTGCGAGAAGTCAGGAGTAAAATTGTGTAAACTTCGGGGAGGAGATGTAGTGCATGATGGCCATTGTATTTCTATAGAGTGTGAGGCCAGAGACTATTTAGCAGAGACAAGTCACTTCTATTTAAATGAATGGGAGAAAAAGCACTAACACCCAACAGTCAATGGATGTAGAAAGGAAGTCCTGCCTTACCGGTAAAAGAGCCAATCACCTTTCAGATACGGAAATCACCTGGCAATCAACTCGTGAACGCATATGCGCATTTCACGTTTTAGCATAAAATGAGGTTAATGAGATTGATTCATGCGTTAACACACTGCATTAAAAAAAATTTAAAAAAATTAAAAATCAGTAAATGTGTTTAGGCAGTGGGATTATAAGACTATTCTTCAACTGGCCATGACATGATACACAGGGTGAAAATACTCAATTCAATACAACAATTCAATAACCTATGCAGCCAAAGTGCTCAGTGTTACAGCTCCCTGTAACTAGAAGAATGGGATGAGAAAAGACTCTGGATCGGTTGCTCCGAGCAATGTTCTACATCAAGTGTGTATGCAGAGAAAATGTCTTAGTTTCTAAAAATATTCGAAATTCTGTTTTTATAATAAACAAGTAGTTTGATTCAAGAAAAAAAAAAAAGATTTTATGACACCTTGGTAGCATTAAAAACTATCTGTACGCACCGTGGATAAATTCAAAACAAGCGTGCATTGTCGATGGGCACAGCACATGATGATAAATATGATGCAGGTTCAAGTGTCAAGTGGACTTTGCTGCTTTAGAAAATAATTATTCATATTGTCTGCCATGTTAATGGTAATACAAATCATGCATATTCATGTTATTGATTATTTTTTATAAATATGATGTGAAGACCTACTTTCAAAACATCTGTTTGTTTAGTATGTTGTTTTGAGTGTTGCACAGTAGCTAGCATGACCTGTAATGTCTCTTGTATGCAATGCATGGTTTATTTGTATGGAATGCATAGCATAGCAGAAGAGAAAGTGGCTGTGAGAAAAAGTAATGCAAAAATAATGCAAAAGTAATTAATGCTTTACTTTCCATTAAAATGTACTTTTTAATTAAGCAAGTTACTTTTTTAAGAGTAACAATATTCTAATGAGTTACTTTTGAAAGTAACATTACCCAACACTGATTATAAGTATATTGAATCAAATTATTACATTTATAGTAGTTTACGACACCTAATATAAAGTGGTCCCATATATGTATTGGTCACCACTAAACATAATACGATTGAACAAATGCCAAATGCTTCCAGATCAAACCAGCCACCTTCAAATGTTTCTGATCTGCCGCTGTTGGCCAGAAATGTGGTGGCTGGAATAAAATTTTTTACATCATGTCTTTTTTGTGTGTTTACATTTTCAACATCAATAAATGGACTTTCATCTTTCTGAAGTCACATCAGAATCCCCCGGCTTTGTCTGTCAAGTTACTTCTATCATCAAAAATCAAACTGGGGTTTTTAACTTGGTGTGACAGAGCTTAGGGAAAGGCAGGCAGAACTCCAGGGAAACAGCAATAAAACCACAAAGTGCCTAAATCAAGGCATGATTTGGAAATATAAAGTACACTCTCCATTCATCAATAGCCAACCATAGAGGGTAAAACATGATGTCAAACTGTTCTTTGCAAAGACGACATGCTGGTAAAATAAGTGGTGAATTAGGTCTTCTATCACTTGCAACAAAGGGCCATGCATTATAGAAAACACATGACATGGATTTGAATAATTCTTTGCAGGGTGAAGTAAGACCACAAAAAGGGCAACATATGGTCTGGTGCACTAGAAACAACTATTAAGAAAAGACTTCAATCTTTCTTCTCTTATATACGGAGGACCGAATACTGTGGTTTAATAGAGAGCAAGCTATGCTCCTCTAGAAGGTTTAAAGAAAGAAAACAATCATGTCTCTAACAGGAAATGAGTTTTACTGCTCCACCTCACCATGCTAGCAAACAGGGTCAAAGTTTGTCTATTTATGTTTGGTTAGACCCTGCTGATAGACACCACTATGCAGGTAACAAGAAAAAAAAAATATAGCAATATATGAAGACAATCCATGTAAGATCAGGGAGCTTTTTAAAGGGGATGCAAGGCAGTGATGCAGTAATATAATTGTGAAGAGAACCTATAGGATATAAAACCTATTTTGTTTTTAAGGCATTTCATGCAAATTAAACACACATTCTCACTGCTTCAGCATTTAATGTCGGTGGTCAAAACAGCTTTCTCTGCCTTAGCGCCACTTGTTCAGCTGGCTTTGGGAACTGCAGCAGCTCCTGGCACGTGGTTCACAGCTCAAATTTAATTGGTCAGGGCGTTTCTTCGCCAGGCGAAGACATTTTTTTAGACACACCGTAAAAAAAAAAAAGTTTTGAAAAAAAAAAGCTTTGCTGTGAAGGGCTTGTTAGGAATCCATTGCTCCTGTAATAACTTTTAATCGCGGCGATAAGTCACGTTGAAGGTTCGCGTTTAGTGTGAAAAAGCCTTTAAACAAACTAAATAAAACTACCCTATAATATACTATTACATAGAGAGCAGGTCTAAAGGGTTAGCAATACACATAAGCTAGAGCACCTCAATACAAGTGTTCTTTCAATACAAGACTGAGGGCTGCATACTCCAGCCAGGCAACTGCCATTGAGATCAATGTGAATGCTAATAGATAGTTCTCTCCATATGTTTAGACTCTAGACCATCTTGATGAAAGCTACACAAAAGCACATACCCTTCTAAAGTGAACTTTTATCTCCCCTTCAAGAGGCAGATATCTCACCTTCATGAATATTAAAATCTGGTATCTCGAACTGGAATTTATATGACAGTCACAGAATGTGCACCGTTGTGCCATATTCATCACTGAAGCACATGAAACATAGAGAATAATCATTTGGGGGGCAAGATAAATCTCTAATCCGAAACAAAAAGCATTTAATCTGATTTGATGCATGAGATAAGATTATTGAAAATGCAATGATTCCCTGATATTGTCAAAAAGGGCTATTAATATTTTTATTTTCATCTTTTAAAGCCAAACTGTTTTTTCATCCCCATCATTTTCATCTTAAAATTTGCATCCAGGTAAATGGTTGATTGGAGTTAATGTACTGCAGCCATGCATTTATATAAAGTATTTAAGCTGGCTTAACTTTTATAAATTACCCAGGATTGTCAAACAGTTTACACTAAAAGGGCATCTAGAAATGTTGCAAATATACAGATTTAGACAAATAAAATATTCACAATGGGATGCAAAATCTTTTGTAGAGGCTTTGTTGAGAGTGAATACCTCAAAGGCATTTAACTAACATGGAGACAGGCTCAATGCTGACAGATGACAAAAATGCACAGTTTTGGCAAAACTCCAAGATGAAAGGGATTTTTTTTAATGGGGTTTAATAGTGAAAAGTCCAAAAAAACACCAACATACCATTTGGCATTGTCATGCAAGCATTGTCATAGCTCATTGAATGAAACCTTTCTTTATCAATACTGTGGTAGCATCAGTTGGTAGTTCCATGGTACTTTAATAAATGCCATAGTACAGAATGATTTCCATAGCCATGAACAATGGTATTTATATACTGTAGTACTTCAAAAATAATAATAATAATAATTAATTCAATAAATAAAACAGTAATACCATGGAACTTATTTATCAGTGAAACTCTACTTATATACTATGTGCTACAATGATGTCAACAGTCAATACTGGACACTATATACATACAGTAGATACAGTTACTATAGAGTGCAACGTGGCCACCCATTGTTTTTAAAGCCATCTTGGTTCCAGACCTATTTTTTTTCCCCCATTGTCATAGAGATTTCATAAAATCCTTCATGAAAGAATTCTTAGCCATGAACCTAACCAACCAGTTCTGCAATGAACAATTGGTAGAAATGACACCCATTTCTACCGATTGGTTAAACCTGCAATGTCATCTGTCCTTCCTCATTCCTCATCTTCAGAATAAAAGCCTTTTATTCTCATGTGACATGGTGAGCGCTAACTCACCACAAGTTTATAGCGTAGCATACATTGAGGACAGCTCTCGTTGCAGTTTCAGGTGCGAATTTTGCCATTGCTACAGTCAAAAAGGACTTTATTTTGCCCGACATGTCTATCTGTATACTTTTTCTAAAGTGAAATATAGGTGGGGGAGTACATTTGATTTTAAGCAAAACATAGTTTGAAAATCAGACAAAAAGACAAAGATACAAGACTGTATGGATTAAACTACAGACCTATAAAGCATTTCGAATGACAACCAAATAAATAAATAAATATTGTTGTTGAGGTATAGAAAGTATAGTATAGAAAAAATATATATTCATTTTATGACTACATATTCAGATGCAATGTATGGAAATATTTACGTAGTTTAAAAGTTGCGTTATGGGAGGTCGCTCCAGAGCTCTTTTGGCGAACTTTGTTTGTTTTCTGATTGCTGAATTGTTTCACTTCAGGAGTCACGGATAGTGTAGTTGGTCCGTGTACCTTCGGATAATTTGTTTTCTCATTTTTGTCTTCAAAACGAAAGAAATTAGCAAAATTAAGAAAACACTTAATTTTTCATTTTTTCATTCAAGCTCTTAAAATAAGTGTACAATCTTATTACTTCATTTGCACAAGTGGATGACGTGACACTCATTTCTACCGATTGGTTAAACCTGCAATGTCATCTGTCCTTCCTCATTCCTTATCTTCAGAATAACAGCCTTTTCACACGTGACATGGTGAGCGCTAACTCACCGCAAGTTTATAGCGTAGCATACATTGAGGACAGTTTTTTTTTGTTTTTTTTGTTTTTTTTTTTACAGTCAATACAGTGCTCTCGTTGCAGTTTCAAGTGCAAATTTTGCCATTGCTACAGTCAAAAAGGACTTTATTTCGCTCGACATGTCTATCTGTATACTTTTTCTAAAGTGAAATATAGGTGGGGGGGTACATTTGTGTCCATATACAGTAGGCTGTGTGTTAAACAGAACAGAATGAACCTTACATTTTTAATGGCTACAGTTAGTTTTCATTTTATTTGTTAGGATACAACGAACCATGAACTGATTGAATAAACTGAAACCCTTATCTATTATGCAGTTGTCTCTCATTAAAATCTGCACTATATGATATGCATACAGACAAGATTTTACCTTTACTAAATGCATGCAACTATTATGCAATAAAATATTATTTATGGACAGCGAATGTTTAAAACTTAATGGGAATTAAGCAAAATAATTGTTGTACATGATTAAGGCTCTTCTAGCCACAAATATGATTATGGTTTTTAATATTAGTACCACATTATAATAGCCGATCTTATTAATATTAGGCCTATACTCCATGTGAGTGCCTTGGATTTTTGGTTAAAAGGAGCGCGATTTTAAAGATGAGGTTGGATTAATGGGCAACACTTTGAAACACTTTTGGTGTATTACATTTATAGGGTTTCTGCAGGTATCATCAAATCTAATTTAATGCCTTTTTTAATGCCATTTTTAATGCCATACATGACCCATGACTAACCACGTGTGTGTATATATATATATTTTAGGTTGAAATGTATGAGGAAATTATAAATCTTAGGTCCTGTAACTGCTCACCATTTCTCTCAATTTTTCACCATTGGTCCTGTGGTGTGACAAATGAACTTTTAAAGGTCCAGAAATTCCATGTAGTCTCTCAATTATTAATTATTATAATAAAATAATTCATACAGTTTTAGATGAAGTATATAATTTAACACCACATGACATGTCCCCACATAGATCTCAGCAAAGCACATCACTGCTATGCAAGGATCTGTATTGGAATGATGAATACAAAAATATCTCTTACTAAGAAGTATAAAACGAATAAAATTAACCATTTCAGATTGAATGGCATTCTTTGTACAAGTTACCTGCCTGATTAATCTGCACAATGGTGCACATGTCAGCGTCAATGCACAATGAAGCCCCTGATTGAGATTAGGTAATGTTATATTGAGTGCTCTGATGGGCTTAAGAGAGAGAGGAAGGATGTGACTATTTCAGATCATAGCAACATGGATGAAGGCACTCGACTGCTGGGAAAAAAAATCCACTGTGTCTCATAGCCGGGGGGAACTAACCTTTCTCAGCTTCTCAATCTGCTTGTTACGCACAGCTGTGTTGTCAATGGCCAGCACATCCACTGACTCTTCCTTCTCCAGGCGGTACTTGTTGACCCCCACAATGACCTCTGAGCCTATAACGAGAGAGAGAGAGAGAGAGAGAGAGAGAGAGCATCAGTGTGTGGGAAAGACCTGAACTAAAATAATGAATGATGAACATGAATATTAATTATCTGAACCAGTCCAATAATAGCCTGCTTGGCTCTGGAATAAACCATCTAAGCTTCTCAGCTCTCTTTACATGACCTTTGGAGGTCCAGATCTTTAATTGGCCCATTTTGCCTCATTCTGGGACAAACATAATCAGATAAACAGAATGGAAGCATCCTAGCAAATGTTCAATGAGATGTAATGATATATGCGCACACGAACAGCACAGGAGTAGAGTACAGCTTCATTAAAGTGCAATTAGAAATGCATTTTTCCCAAAATTTCGCCATGGATATCATGGAAGCAGTTTCGTTTTACTTTTGATTATCGGAATAAAGTCTGATCTATGTTGCAGCTTGTTCTAGCTAAGAACCACTTAGAACTAGACTGACTGACTGACTGACTGACTGACTGACTGACGTGGAGAGCGACCAATGACAGTTCAACAGGTGATGTTTGGGGGTGAGTAAATACGAAATCAATAATACCCTATTGAGAGCATTTGCAGTGTCTTGCGTGTCATTTTTGCACCACTAGAATCAACTAACGTATTGAAAAAGTAATGACCATTCTCAAACAGGTTTCCTTAAACACTCCTGCTTTCTGTTATTGTTCGGAAAACAGCCAATGATCACCCCAAACTCGCACCAAAAGATTGATAACCGGACAGCGTACACAGTAAACCACTTAAATGGTGTTCTTTTCTAAGAAAACTATACACAAGCCTACATTTTTTGTAGGCCATTTTTGCCCATTACCCCGATCTGTCTATGCGTCCAGCACATCCACTGACTCTTCTAAATGTTTTCATCAACATATTCTAAATTATGTTCAATTTATGACAGTTTTAGTGTTGCATAAAGCACTTTAACTTGCCTGATCTGACACCATAATGCGCAATAAGCCAACAATGTGTGTGTGGTCATGTAAACACCTTAAATGGCGTACTTACTGGCTTATCCAATGATGGCAAGTGTTGTGCTCATGCCCGTTTAGCTTTTGACATCCACGGGAGGGAATATTCTAATGATTTCAAATCTCATGTAAAACCTGTTTTCTTGCATTGTCAGATTTTTTTATAAGACTTACTTTCTTCTGCAGGACACAAATGAAGATTTTTAGAAGAATATTTAAGCTCTTTTGGTCCATACAATGCAAGTGAATGGGTGCACAAATGTTGATGCTCCAAAAAGCACATACATGCATCAAAAAAGTAATCCATACGACTTCAGTGGTTAAATCCATATCTTCAGAAGTGATATGACAGGTGTGGGTGAGAAACATCTATTTTTAAGTCCTTTTTTTTGCTAAATTCACCTCCCTGGCCAGCAAGGGGCAATATGCATGAGGAATGTGAATCGCCAAAAACACAAGAAGAAGTGGAGATTGAGCAAGGAGAACTTATAGTAAAAAGGGAATTACACTTTGATCGGTTTCTCACCCACACATATCATATCACTTTAGAAGACATTGATTTAACCACTGGAGTCTTATGGATTACTTTTATGCTGCCTTATGTGATTTTTGGAGCTTTGAAATTCTGACATTTCATTTTGCATTGTATGGATAAATGAGCTCAAAACTTCTAAAAATCTTCATTTGAGTTCAGCAGATGAAAGAAATCATGCACATCTGGGATGGCATATGGGTGAGTAATTAATGAGTATTTTCATTTTTGTGGGAACTGTCCTTAAAACAGGTTTTTAATCACGTATTCTTGTATGATAAAAACACTTTGCAAAATGCATCAGGCAGTCCATGAACAATCCATGGGTTGCCCATGGTTAAGAAAAAATAATAAATAATAAAAAAATACAGTGACTGACAGTCCACCCCAACTGATTAATGAGAAACCAGTAAAAGTCACTCTCTCCCTTTCATTCCCTTTCTTGCCAAACTCGGTCAGGCATAGTGCCCCTCTCCCCTGCTGATTCAAAGCTCAAACTTAAAGCCCCATCACTCTCATGGTCCTGTGCCTATATAGGCAACAACTAAACCTAAAGGCATACATCGTCAAAGCCTATAACATCTGGGGTTTGAGAACAACCCCATCAGGAGTGGATAGAGACAAAAGGTCGCCGATAATGCGCTGGTGGCTCCAACCATCTGTCGTGAAGCCAGTACGGGTGAGTGGAGGCTTGTTATTCATGTTTGAAGTCAAGGTGCCTTGTGTCTTCTGGGAAACTTCAAGGTGAATGACATTCACTGATAGGCTTGGGCGAGTTTAAGCCTGGGAGGAACATCTTGAAGGTCATTAAAACATTGGAGAACTACTAACTGTGAGCTTGGAGAGGTTTGAGGGATACACATCCGTTCAAAAAATATTTATATGATCCACCCTTTCATTTCTTGCATCTCTGACTTCTTGATAGAATGGGTGCAATATTACAAGAAAAGATCACCCAATAATGAACATTTTGTCACCATTTACAGTTCTTAACCTAATGTCGTTCCAAAACCGTATGACTTTCTTCCATGGAACACAAACAGAAAATAGTGATGCACCAAAATGAAAATTTCTAGATTATATAGAAACTGAAAATGCTATTTTTTTTTATTTTATATTTGTCTTTGTTTGGAACAACTAACAATTCTATTAATATTACATTCATTTTTTTTTAGATTTGCAAGTGATTAAACACACTTCCCTCAATTGGTGTGACATTACAACAACCAGTTCCACTGAAGAGAGAAAGTCAACGGGTTAGGAATGACCAATGACAGAACGTTCAATTTTAGGAGAACTGTCCCTAAACTCTCACAGGAGGGATGTGCGTTTGTCTGCATCTACTTTATATATGTGATAATTAATTTGCATAATTTTCTGCCCACCAAGGATTTCAATTTAAGCCTTCAGCGATAACTACAGGGTGGTCCACCGTCAAGGCAATCCACTTGTGAAAAAACATCAACTGATTTGAGCCAACGCCTGATGAAATAAGTCAAACGTGAACCGTCTCATGGATATTCAAACACATGCATTTGGCGTGATGATAATGATTATGGCATGTTTTGTAAGTGCACGTTGATGCATGTTAAAAGTCTGCCCTCTAGTGGTAATGTATTTATCAACTACAACACACAAGTGTTTTGTTCAACCAATACATCACTCAAATTATGCCAATAATAGATCTTTGACATTAAACACCTTTAGTCTCTGATCATTTAAATATAACTAATATACTTTTGTAATTAGATCATCAAATAACTGGGCTTCTGAAGTTCTACCAATAAAATGCCAATATAGAGATCTCTGACATTAAACAGCTTTAGATTAAACAAAGCAATGATGATTAATTAAAAATAACCAATGTTCCAGTGAACATCTTATTTTATCATTTGTGTACGGAGATATTTAATTAGCATATTGGCTCCCATCTGTCAAGTCCTCAGTTGACGTCAGAGAATCAATAGAGGGGGAAAAAAACAAAGATGCCACAAGACGCAAAAGAAAACAATAAAAAAAATACATTTTTAAAATCGAATTAATGTCAACTGCCTTTGTATATTTGACAGTTTTCCCACCCTTTTTGAACAATCAATTTCCTTTTTCTTTTTTTTTTTTGTACTTTGTGAGAACACAAAAATAAGCTCATAAGAGTCATTCATTCTGCAATTGGGATACACTGGTCATGATAAATGTTTTGTGCTGTACATTCAAAAGAACCGGCTCATAAGAGTAATTTGTTCTGGAACCAGACTACACTGGTCACACAAAATGTTTCACGCTATAGAATCAAAAGGACCGGTTTATAAGAGTCGTTTGTTCTGGAATCAGTCTACACTGGTCACACTAAACATTTCAAGCTATAGAATCAAAAGAACAAGCTCATAAGAGAAAACAATGCAACTGGTAATGCATTGTACTGTAGATTCAAACGAACCAGCTCAAAAGATTCATTTGTACGGCATTCGGACTACACTGGAAGCGCTGTATGTATCACGCTGTTGATTCATAAGAACCGGCTCATAAGAGTCATTTGTTATGGAATTGATATACACTGGTTGCGCAGTATGTTGCGCGCTGTAGATTCAAAAGAACTGGCTAATAAGAGTCATTCGTTCGGGAATCAAGCTACACTGGTCGCACTGCAAAAAACCTCTCCAATGCTGATTTCTCACTGTTGGCCTGTCAGTACTATGAAAGCACTGATTTTGTCAACATAGTGCATTGATGCGTGATGTTTGAAGTACATGTGGCCCTCAGTCTGCTTAAGAAACCCCATCATCTGGACTGCTACACTGAAGACACTGTGATAAAATATACAGAGGCTCTGTTCCACTTGACTGGTTGATTAATGTCTTCACAGCGTGGTGAGAGTGCTCTTAGATGACAACTGCCTCGACACCCAATCACCTGTGAATGGCTCCTGTTGCCTAGCAATGAATAAACACCAAACCCTTGCAGCTGGAGTACCCACGCTCAGATTATATCATTAGGTGTATTAATCACTTCATGTCACGGTTGCGATATACCGTGGCTTAATGTAGCAATGATTCTGTTTCCATCTAGAAATGTATACATGTTTTTAAAGGAATGGTTCACCCAAAAAAGAAAAATGCTGTAATTTCAAACTTGGTTATGTGGTAATTTTTCAGAGGAACAAAGGAGGAGACATTTTTGAAGAATGTGTAAGCAGCTCTTGTTATATAACAGCAGTTAACAGTGATCAGGAGCTTTCAAGCATCATAAAATTAGTTCATACAACTTGTGTGTTACAGTATATAAAAAAAAAAAAACATTAACCAGCCACAATATTAAAACCATCTGTCTAATACTGTGCAGCTCCCCCTCGTGCCGCCAAAAGGCGGGGCCACGTCGTGATTCTACACACCTGTCCCCTTATCAGGCTAATCAAGTCATGCATGGAAGATCGCTAGTACCTGAATCAATGCGCGCTTGTCTGCGGGCGGCACATTCCTCGATGCGCAGTTTAGGAATTCCCTCGGCCACGGCGCGAGCCATACCTCCCATCTCCTCGACCTCAGTGATGAACTGAAAGAGAAAAGTGGATGCAGAGCCTATATATTTCAGATTTCGCCTTTCCGATAATGGTATTCCCAGGATGCACTGGGCTTGAATAATTAATGAGCTTGTATGGTTGTAAACATCATAAGTAAACCACAATTTTTTTGTGTGAAGTTAAAGGTGGTTTATAATCTGTGTTCTCTCCAGTCCGAACCTTGAGTGCAGAATTGTACACATCGTTGGTGAGGGCCTCCATCATGTAAGATCCACCCCAAGGGTCCGCCACCTTCGGGATGCCTGACTCCTCCTGGATGATGATCTGTGTATTGCGGGCAATGCGGGCGCTTTTTACCGTGGGCAGACCCAGAGCTTCATCAAAAGAGTTAGTATGCAGAGACTGTGTGCCCCCGAACACTGCAGCCATTGCCTCAATAACGGTACGGATGACATTGTTGTAAGGGTCCTGAAAAGCAGATTCAAACAAAATCAACCAATTCACCTCATAAACATCTGTGCAATTGACTTTATGTATAATGGATGGGTTGACATTGCGTCACAGTTTTAAAATTTACATTATTGAGTAATACGGTCCTAATAAGGCATGATGCAACACGTTTTAAAAAAAGTTACAGCCAGTAAGAAAGTAGTGAGGTTTAAAATAAGGTGATGTGAAGCAGGAAGAGCAGTTTACCTGCTCAGTCAGAGACCATCCAGACGTCTGACAATGAGTTCTCAGCAGCAGGGATTTGGAGTTCTTGGGTTGGAACTTCTCTTTGATAAGAGTAGCCCACAGTCTACGCGCTGCCCTCAGCTTGGCTATTTCCATGTAAAAGTTCATGCCGATACCCCAGAAGAAAGACAATCTATGGAGAGACCATGCGCAATAGTCAGAGCATGTCTTTACTGTTAGAATACAAGTGACTCCAGTGATTAAATCCATATCTTCAGAAGCGATATAATAGATGTGTGTGAGAAACAGATCAATATTTATGTCCTTTTTTTTTTTTTTTTTTTTTTTTTACTATAAATCTCTTTTTTTGTGATTTTCTCCCCTTTTCTCCCCAATTTCGAATACCCAATTCCCAATGCGCTCTAAATCCTCGTGGTGGCTCGCCTCAATCCGGGTGGCGGAGGATGAATCTCAGTTGCCTCCGCATCTGAGACCGTCAATCCGCGCATCTTATCACATGGCATGTTAAGCGCGTTATCGCGGAGACATTGCACATGTGGAGGCTTCACGCTATTCTCCGCGGGATCCACGCAGCGCTCTCCATGGGCCCCACCGAGAGTGAGAACCACTCATTATAGCGACCACAAGGAGGTACCCCATGTGACTCTACCCTCCCAAGCAACCGGGCCAATTTGGTTGCTTAGGAGACCTGGCTGGGGTCACTCACTTCCACATTCTTCTTCTTTTGTGGCGATTTGCAATCTTTGTCCATATCGACACCTACTGGTTGGTGCTGGTCAAAGGTGGAGTTTTATAGTAAAAAAGGACTTATATATTGATCTGTTTCTCACACACACCTATCATATCGCTTCTAAAGATGTGGATTTAACCACTGGAATCTTATGGATTACTTTTATGCTACCTTTATTTGCTTTTTAAAGCTTCAAAGTTCTGGTCACCATCCAAATACATTGAATGGACCAACAGAGCTGAAATATTCTTCTTAAAATCTTTGTTTGTGTTCCAAAGAAAGTCAGTCATACACATCTGGGATGGCATGAGGGTGAGTAAATAATGAGAGGATTTTCATTTCTGGGTGAAATGTCCCTTTAATATACAGTACAGTACTTTCATCTTTCTTCCTTTTGAAAGTAAATTATGATTCTGCCTAACATCTACTTTTGTTTTTCACAGAAGTCGTACAGATTTTAAACAAAACAAGGGTGAGGAAATCCCTTCAAAAACATTCTCCCTGATTTTCATGGGTCAATTGGTAAATTAGTGGTTAATGTGTACTTGAACACTTTACATTTGGGAGCTAACCTGGGAGCAAACTCATCGATGGTCAGTCCAGCCTTTACACCTGTCCTGCAGTACTCCAGTCCATTGGCAATAGTGTAGGCCAACTCCAGGATGGCGTCGGCGCCAGCTTCTTGTAAGTGGTATCCACTGATGGAAATAGAATTAAACTTGGGCATATTCTGAAAGAGGAAAAAAATGCAACATATTTTACAAGCTGTAGACAAGAGTATCATATGTAACATCGATTAATGTATGATGATGTTTTTCAAATTTTGACTCATTATTGATTTAAAAGAGGTCAAATGAGGTCAAAACCACGAGAGTGTGAAAGGAACACAGATAAGGATTAACAACACTAAACATCAAAGTGTGTTTGGTCAGATATGGAGCAAGTGTTTCAGAAAAAAGATAAAAGGGAAGTAGATGTGAACATCTTGGAGGAAATATCAGTGCTTGCAAGGCCTCAACAGAATACTTTTAAAGTGTTGGAGAAAATAATAGTTAGCGACATGATTAATATTCAAGCAATTTTTACTATAAATTCTCCTCTCTGCCCAGTAGGTGGCAATATGCATAAAGAATATGAATTGCCAAAAAACAAAAGAAGAACGTGAAAATGGAGATTTATAGTAAAAAAAAAAGATATAAATAATTATCTATTTCACTAGCAAACATATCATATCGCTTCTGAAGACATGGATTTAACCATTGGAGCAGCCCTCTACATTGCGAGTAAATCACTCGCATATGCGGGGTAACTTCAGGCTATGTGACTAAAATATGTCCGTCATTACCCACTGGCTAGTAAATATTGGCATTTCACCGCAATCCTTTTACTGAATAAAAAGCAGGCAATTAAGAAGCTGGATTG
Organism: Moxostoma hubbsi; assembly: GCA_032164185.1. Lineage (NCBI taxonomy): Eukaryota > Metazoa > Chordata > Actinopteri > Cypriniformes > Catostomidae > Moxostoma > Moxostoma hubbsi. The sequence goes on along the minus strand of JAVLUX010000022.1, from coordinate 5,566,988 downwards.
TGAAATTTGTACATTTTTAAAAAGTTAAAATGTGATTCAAATGATAAGCAAAATCTAAAATAACATGTACAATACTGCATACAATATTGTGTGAAGTCATTTACTGTATATTAAGATTAAGATTCAACTTTATTGTCATTGTGCAGTGTACACGCAGAGCCAATGAAATGCAGTTTTTTTGCATGTCCCAACTAAGCTGGGGTCAGAGCACAGGGTCAGCTATGAAACAGCGCCCCTTTACCAGATAGGGTAAAAGGCCATGCTCAAGGGCCCAACAGTGGTATCTTGACTGTGCTGGGGCTTGAACCTCCGACCTTTCGGTCAGTAACCCAGAGCCTTAACCGCTGAGCTACCACTGGCCACCTTTCGAGTGTACTTCAAAAAATGAGAAATAGATTTCACAGTCCATACCTTTGAGGTGTAGGCGAAGATATCAGCGATGATATGCATTGACGGCTCTGGAGGGAAGATGTAGGTGTTTCGCACCATGAACTCTTTAAGGATGTCGTTCTGAATGGTTCCGGTCAGTTTCTCTTTTGGTACGCCCTGCTCCTCTCCGGTCACGATGAACATGGCTAGAATGGGAATGACGGCTCCGTTCATTGTCATGGATACAGACATCTTCTCCAGTGGAATGCCATCAAACAGCAGTTTGGTATCTTCCACCGTGTCGATAGCCACACCTGCCATTCCTACATCTCCATGCACTCTGGGATTGTCAGAGTCGTAACCTCTGTGTGTCGGAAGGTCAAAGGCCACAGAAAGGCCTTGCTGGCCAGCTGCAAAGACAAAGAGTTTACATAAATGAGAACAAGAGTAATAAATAAGTCTAGAGCGATGCCAATCACATTTCACAACTAAATCTGGCAGGCCTTTCTCATGCCTCGATAATCAGAAAATGTTTCTGATGAATATCGATCTATATAGGCATATTTTCTGATATAATTAGGGTTACTAGTTGCTACACTGAGCCCGTTAATCTACTTCAAAGGCTTACCAGTACTCATCAGTAGCTTGTGGGGTCCAGGAGTCAGTAGTACGAGTGATGCCCAGGGTTCAAACCTTCCACAATTGTTTGTTTACGGTCTTTCACTGCAATTCCTTACCATTCGCCATTATATCCGTTCATATGGGATTGGTTGATCCCGGAGTATAGCAATTCTGCGTTGCACTTTTTACATACTGTTTTTATATTTGCCTAGCTATCTATTTAAATGGGGGTAGAATCTCCAAAAGAGGGTGGAGTTACTCCAGAAAGGGGCATGGTTACTCCAAAAGGGGGCTGGGCTAAATCCCAAAATCCAAATAAAGGGAGCATAAAACTAATCCATATGACTCCAGTGATTAAATACATGGGAATTGGGCATTCCACTGGGCAATACTTGCCCAGTAGGTGGCGATATTCACGAAGAATGTGAATAACGAAAAATAGGAGGAGAAAATTAAAGTGAAGTAAGAAAGGACTTAAATATTGACCTGTTTCTTACTCACACCCATCATATTGCTTCAGAATATATGCATTTAACCACCTGAGTCATCTTGAGTACTTTTATGTGGATTTTTGTGCTTCAAAATTTTGGCACCCATTCACTTGCTTTGAATGGACCTACAGAACTGAAATATTCTTCTAAAAATCTTCATTTGTGTTCTGGGATGGCATGAGGGTGAGTAAATGATGAGAGAATTTTATTTTGGGGCGAACTATCCCTTTAATATTGGTCAATGATGACTTTGAACATATGCTAATACTTTCTTTCAATTTTATATTTATTTAAATACACATTAGTTAATGAATTATGAACCAACGTGAGCAATTGTATTTTTATAAATTAACATAAACCAAGATTATTAAATGTTTTTAAAAAATATTGTTCATTGATAGTTTATGCAATTATTATTGTTGATAAATACAACCTTATTGTAAAGTGTTACTGTTAATGTTAACCACCATTCAAATACTGCGTTAAACAAAATTAAGATTTGAAAATGTCTGCAGTACCTACAACAATAGCCTTAAACTATTTATAAATAGCTTCATTCAGCATTGCAAGTCGTTTCAGAGGTGAGGCAAGGTTTTACACTATATTCAGGAACTTTCTAATATATATATATATATATATATATATATATATATATATATATATACACATATACACACACACACACACACACACACACACACACACACACACACACACACACACACACACACACCCATTTAGCCAATTTGACTGTCAAGTTTTCAGACTTGCTATGTAAAATTGAATATACTGTGGTAGGTTAATGTTGTGATGTCATACCTTTAATATTATCCCTGTAAAACTTATTGCTTTCCTCTACAGTGCTAAATCCTGCATACTGTCTGATGGTCCAGGGTCTATAGGTGTACATAGTGGGGTAAGGCCCACGGGTGAAGGGGTACACTCCAGGCAGTTCATCTTTGACCGCTGCAGTATCTGTATGAGTGTACACTGGTTTGACTGAGATGCCCTCTGGGGTCCTCCAGATCAGATCCTCTGGATTTTTTCCTTTCAGCTGTTTCCTGGCCAGGTTGGCCCAGTCCTCGTGGATCTTCACCTCATCCTGGTGTTGGGTGGCAGTACGGAAGTGTCTGGGGTGGCACTGCGGGTCAAGGGTCGTGGACAAAGTTGCACCAAATAGTCGTCTGGCCGTCAAAGACGCACATGCCTTCCGTGCAGTCAACATGTCGTGTCCACTGCGTTGGTGACAGTAGGGTTAGTTACACATGAGAGCTAAAAATAGAGAAATAAACAATGTTTTAGATTATGATGCAAAGCTGCCCTTTACTTTAGTAAAAACGGCAGTATAAAACATTTCAGTATTAAAACAGTAATATATACATCTACTTAAAATAACAATTTAAAAAATGTACACCAGTTAAAAGTAATCACAAAAATGTACAGAAAAGTTATGTTAGTTCTGAGAAATGGTCAAGCATCATTTGTTTGCAGATGCCATTTGGTTATTACATACCCAAATACTTATTGGGGCACCTGTACAGATAAAAAGGAATTGAAAATAAGCAAGATGTGCAATCTGACTATTTAAAGTCACCAAGCAGCAATCCCTGTCTTTAATGTTGGACTGTTATGAATAAACAGCCCCCATAAAGGATATGAGACTTACTTAAGTAAAAAAGCTTGTCAAACAACTCTTGACCATACCATCTCTTTTCAACAAAAACCATGAATGTAAGCAGGAGGGGGAAATTACTTTTATAACATTTCTTTACTGTGATTATCAATCACTGATCAGGTACTTTCAGTGTTATCAATAAGGTTGCTTACATGCTAGTTTGAATTATAAACCTAAACGCATTAGCATAGTAGCAATAATAAGCTAAGACAGTGTGCGACAAAATAAGACTGTTATATGAACGGCGACAACAAATGCTTCAAAACATAACCTTTACAAACAAAATAATAGAAACACTTTCTGACCTTGCGCGAGTCTGTTATTACCAACCAGACACAGATGATACATGCTGACAGGCGTAGTGCGAACCAGCCAATCAAATCTAATAACAAACCACACGCAGCCAATGAGCATCAAGCTACTCTGACCCGGATGAGGAGTATATAAGAGCACGGGTGATTTTGAGGCTTTGAATCAAAGGTTCCGTTTGATTTTGTAGACTGTTGAGGTTTAGACAAGTATTTCTGTTTATGTGGCTAAGAAACACACTAGCCGTATACTTGTCAAATAGCATGTTTTAGCTTGTTATAACTAGTTAGTGAGATTTTTGTTTACTTTATTTTATCTTAGTTTATTTTTCTGACGGTACCAAAATAAAAATGTCACAGTATTTACAGCAGGTGGCGACATATACCACGTTTGTTTTTAATGGTTAACTATCAGTAACATAATCAAGAAGCTTTAAAGGGATAGTTCAACCAAAAATGAAAATTATCTCTGCATTTACTCATCCTCATGCCATCCAAGATGTGTATGACTGTCTTATTTCTAGAGAACACAAAATATTTTTAGAAGAATATATTCAGCTCTGTTGGTAGTCACAATGAAAGTGAATGGTGACCAGAACTCAGAAGATCCAAAAAGGACATAAAGGCAGAATAAAAGTCATCCCTAAGAGTCCAGTGGTTAAATCAATATCTTCTGAAGTGAAATGATCAGCGTTGGTGAGAAACAGATCAATATTTAAGCCCTTTTATAACTACAAATCTACACTTTCACTTTCACATTCTGGTGTGGAAGTGACTTTCACGTACTGTTACCTACTGTAAATGAGAACCAATGTGTCAGTTTGTTCCATGTACTGTTTAGTCCAAAAAATATTTTTGCTATTTACAGTGTCTTGCTATCGCTGATACCAAACCATGCAAAATGTAATCAGAAGCTCTTTCTTTAAATAAGGTTGTATTGTGAGAAAGCAGATAATACAGGTTATACTACCTAAAATTTTCTTTAGTATGTAATTTTCAGTTACAAATCAACACAAGTTTTCAAAGAATTCAAATATCTTTATTAAGAGTAAGTTGATCAAATGTTTATCGAAGCCAAAGCACTCCATGGTACACATTCGGTTTGTTCCACATCTCATTTGTAGATTGAAATGACACTTGCAGCAAATACTTCTAAGGGATATTTATGTATAAAATATAAACTAAATACAGTAACATTATCATATGCATTCAGCATTATATACTTTTATTAAAAGTGGCAATGCAGACAGTGGTTGTTAATGCCCCTCGGACTATAGGATTATAACATATTGTACTGTTAAATACTAAAGCTACTTAAATTCAGTAAGGCAGTGTATTCAGTCTGGTACAAATTAGCATACTGATATGAAGATTCTATTTTATTCATATAGGCCTAGCTATGTTCAAGAATATGTGATCTAGTATGACAAGAGCACATTGCTTAAAGCAAAATTAAACCAAAATAGTGTCGATTTGTGTAAAAAAGTCTCAAAATAACTAAACAGCACATGGCATTTATAGGCGAAGGACATAAAAAATGGTGGGGCGGGGCTAGTGTTTCTCCATCACTTGAGGACGTTTGCCATAAAAAAAAAGCTAGCGGTTCACTCCAGTTTCAGTAGTTCCACATCAAATATAAGGCTGGCGTTGGGAGGAATGACACCAGGGTGTCCCGTGGCCCCATACGCCATATCTGGAGTGCAGGTGATCTTCGCCCGCTGACCCAAACTCATCTGAAAGGAGATGAAAACAACAACAACAACAACAAAAACATTAAGGTTAATTCACACTAAAAAACTGAAAATACTCTGGATTGGTCATGATGGAGGACTGAATAGTTGATAAGTGAGGTCAACAATATTATAAGGTATATTCCATTTGATTTAATAAGGTTTAATATTTTTAGTAGGGGCTTTTAATTAGCATGCTGACAGAGTGATGTAGATTCAAAAGAACCGGCTCATTAGAGTAAATCGTTTGGGAATCTGACTACACTGGATGCACAGTGTGTTTCATGCTGCAGATTCAAAAGAACTGGCTCATAAGAGTCATTAGTTTAGGAATCTGACTACACTGACCACACTGTGTTTCATGCTGCAGATTCAAAAGAAGTGGCTCATAAGAGTCATTAGTTTAGGAATCTGACTACACTGTGTTTCATGCTACAAATTGAAAATAACTGGCTAATTAAAGTAATTCATTCAGGAATGAGAACACTGGATGTGATGTGAGTTTCATGCTGTAGATTCAGAAGGGACAGCGCTGCAGCTGAAATGTGCAGCAGGAAACATTCAGATTATTTTAGTGCAGTGTTCGGTCCACCTCAGCATAAAATTGCTCATGCAAAACCCGTTAACAGAACAGAAAGTCAAATGGTTCCAGTGTTTGTTTGTTTTTTTAAATGGGTTCCTAACCCTACACATTGTAAGTGAACACGAATTGTGAGAAACATGTCTAGTTTGGGGTCAGGTGAACCCGAAACCAGCCTAATTATACAAGGCTCTTGTTAAGACCAGCTAGTGATTCAGGCAACCTACAGACTTGTCTTTTATGAAAATATCAAGTTATGCAAAACACAATTCAAAAACCAATGTCAGAGGCTAAGTTTGCCCTAGTATATGTGGCACAGCAACTGACTCAGTTACCTGTGCAACTCCATCTTCCCAGCCCTTGATAACTTCCTGTCGACCAATCTTGAATTTGAAGGGTTTGTTTCTGTCTCGTGATGAGTCAAACTTCTTTCCATTCTGTAGCATCCCTGCAAAGGTATAGTAAGACAGATAAAGAAATAGTTTACCAAAAGATGAAAATTCTGTCATCAATCACTTTACACTCATGCTTTTCCAAACCCATAGTTCCACAGACTTTATCTTCTATGGAACACAAAAGGAGATTTCAGGCAGAATGTAAGCTTCAGTCACCATTCAATTTCATAGCATATTTTCCATACAATGAAAACAAATGGGGACATCTTCTAGTGTGTACTACACTCTAAAACATCTAACTAAAACAAAAGACACCTCTATCAGTTTTTACGAGTGGTCCACTTACACACAGCAGACCTATCAGAGGGAGCAGTTCTGTGCTTATCTAAATCTCCTGTGGATTCTGAGCTCTCTTGATCCAAATGAACAAAAAGAATGAAATATGAAACATTGGCCTAATTCACTGGATTATTCGGTTGGTTTAAGTAGGTCACCTTATGCCTCTGTCTATATCACAGGAATAAAAAGAGAAAGAGAGAGGAAGATACACACAAAACACTCAGGTCTGCCATTGATTACAGTGTACTCCCACATATTAAAGCATTGTCTGATGTAACTAAACATGAATGAAAAATAGTGCAATTTTAATACATTTATAGTTTTAAGCTGCAGTGTGTAATGATTTCTTTGATGTTAAAATACTTTCTTCTGTCACAGCTTAAAATGCAGAGACAAATTGAAGTGATAAATTCCCCCACATTGTCTGTTTGAGAATTCCAAGTAGCTAAACAAAGCAACATTGGCTCAACCAATGGCAAGAGTTCAGGGTGGGGCTATCTGTTTGTTCAACCAATGGAAGATGGGGGGAAGGTTCAGGAAACCACTTTGGTAAAACAACAATTTCTTTACAATTCCATTTCAAATGGAATCTAAAATCATACATTTTTAGAAAATTTTATTCATTTGTATTAAATGTACAGCAGCAAATCCATCTGCATTAATCGTTTTTTTTTTTCGCCTTCCCTTGAGCTACAGTACTTTTTAAAATGTTCAAAGAGATATTTTCATTGCATAGAGTTCAATGATATCACAAGCACCGAATTCACTATTAATCATACCATTAAGTGTATGGAAACCAGTCTAATTGTGCTTTACTGAGGACAGCAGTGTCTACACTTCTTTAGTTAAATCAGACTCTGACGCACCATTAGAAAAATTTTCCTTGCAGCTTGATCCATGGCAAAGGAGATATGAAATCTCCCTCATGCTGAGAGATGGGTTCATGTACAGTACAGTATTAGCTTACACCCTCCCCCCGTGTACTTAAAAGGAGCCGAGACTTCCAGGAAGCCCCCTGCGCCAAGATATCTGCAGAGCGGGATACAGACAGACAATTGGTTTGACCGGTATTTCAAGACTAATATTTACACTTTTCTTCTCAAAGGAATGTTCTGGTTTTGACAAATTAAGCTCAGTCGGCAACATTTGCAGCATGATGTTGATCACCACAAAAGAATTATGTCGTCAAAAGTCGCAAAATATAACGTGGTTACAGTAAGGCAATTACAATGGACGTGAATGGAGCCAGTCCATAAACGCTTAAATACACGCTCTTTCAAAAGTATAGCCGCAAGACGAAAACATTATACATGTTAACATGATTGTATTGATTTTATGATTGTAGTACCCTAAGATCGGACACATTATAAGACATTTTTGCATTGGATCCTGCATTGAAACCAGGAAGTAATCACGTTCACTTAATCAGTGATGAGCACAATTTGAAGGGTGCATTTATTCCTCTAACATTACAATATTACTCCACTGATGTTTATGTTTGGTTTGGGGTACAATTTATAACACACTTATAAAATATGCATTCCTCTTCATTGTAGCCCGAGCAGCTGAAAACAGCTTTTTGCGCCCAACCGTGGACAATTCACCCAGAAATGGAGCTCACATGTGCCTATATGTTTTGTCCACTGAGGGCAACGTTTCGCATTTCGGTAAGCACAGACCAATTTTAGCTTAAGAAAACTCAACTTACTGTTTCCGATTTCACTGTGAGATTAGTCTGATCAACATTTACAAAAATAAACGTTTACATTTTTACGTAAGAATAATAATGAGATCAGGATGATCTATCACTAAAACTGGGTTCGAAGTCGTTTTCAGTTACTGAGCCCCAGTGTGAAGGATCGGAGGGAAAGAGTTTGAATCAGGAGAGCAGGAGGAGGTCGTTATTTTTACCTCTGCTTATAGTATCGGTCTACCAGAGATGGCAACCGGTTTCTCCCAGTCAGTGTCAAATGTAATCAGAAGCACACATGCTACCTGAATGCAACTGCTCAAAAATATGTCAGCAGAAAAGTACACACGCATGGTTCATGTATCAAAAGAGTATTTTGGGGAAACTGTCAGCTGTAAAAAGAGAAAGCTGAGAACAGTCAATTTGTGCTGGGTGATGGCAAATTAATAAATGAATGGTGTAAATAAATATGAATGTTTCTCTTATAATATATATATATATATATATACACTTTACTTCAAAATTATAGCAAAGTATCGAAATTTAAGCAGTATTACATTTTAACCATATCTACAAATGTAGGTATATCAATACAGTATATATCCTTGCAGTTACAAAATAAGATGTGTAGGTCCTGTCTTCATCTCCATGCTAAATTTAATCTTACATTGCAGCCTGCTGTGTGGTGGTCTGCATTACTTATTCCCAGAACTTGAAACCCTGGCTGCATCCCAATTTGCATACTACTGTATCTGTACTCTTTAGAATGTAATATAAGAATTAGTGCATCATAAAGCATAGTAAGTTGAAAATAGAAGGCCAACGGTGCCAAGATGTTATACTATTTCTATTCAGAAATGACACGAGAAAATTGCAACCTGGTCTCATAGAATAATGTACTATAGATCTATTTTTGCAAAATAATTTTATGTGGCTTGTTTTTTGATTTCACATAAATCACAAGTAAAATATCGGTGAAAAGGGGGTTAAGGGAAAGGAGGAGGCGAGAACCGGCTTAACAATATAAATAATATTTTAATAAGGAACTTAAAAAAAAAGACAAACACACAAAGGTGTCGGGCAGCTGCCTGAAAATCTCTCTCTCTCTGTCCCACTGCAGTCTCCAGTCGGCCTTTATCTCTCTCTGAGGCTTGATTAGCCTGATTAGGGGCTGGGTGTGTAGCATCACGACCCCGCCCCGCCCTCCGCCCTGTAACATTCCTCCCTCAGTCTCTCAGACCAGGGACCCCCCCCGGCATGACGTACACCCCCCCCCCCCCCTTTCCCTGGGGAGGGGCGTGCTTTCCGCCCCATCTGCCGGCAGGTCATCCCCATCTACCTGGATGAGGGAGGGGACAAGGGGAGGGAAACAAAAAAAAATGTGGCACCTACATCGATTGTGCCAAATTAACAAAAACATTTTAAAAAAGAGAGGGAAAGGCCAATACGGAGCGTCAGTGGGAGAGACAGACGAGAGAGAGAGAGAGAGAGAGAAAAAAAAACTCTTACTCGCCGGTTATCCGATACGCCGTAGCTTGGTCCTCGGCCACTCCTCCAACCTCAAATGGACGACAGCCGTGCCTCCTCGGACGGATCGGAGGCAGTCTTCCGGCCCCAGGCGGACCGAAAGCCCCGCCATGTTCTCGGAAAACAGAAGGGGTCTCTCCCACCCCTGGCAGTGGTTCTCCCGCTCCAGGCGAACGGCCAGAAGACCCTCCCCACTCGCAGTCGGTGGTCTCATACCCCGCCGCGTTTCAGCAGCTGGTAGGGGTCTCCTCTGCCCCTGGCAGTGGCCCTGACTGCTCCAGGCGGTCGGTTAGGAGCTCATTCTCCCTACACAGTCGGCGGCCGTTCGTCTGCTCTCAGGCGGCCGGGCTCTTCCGTCTTCTGCAGACATTTTTTAAACATGTCTTGAGACACTTTAAACACACCTTAACCCTAACCCTTCTTTAAACAGAAGAAATGTTATGGTAAAGATGCTCTGGAACAGTGTTTCTCAAACTATTTGAATCCAAGGCCAATATTTGAAGGTCCCCTCTGCACGAAAATGAAGGGTGTCTATGGATTCATATACGGTAATTAACCGCAAATAATTTCAAGATTTCAGGAACCGTTTCAGGGACCTACATCTTCATTTTTAGTGGTTTTGGCATCAGGTTTATGAAACTGGACACCTATAGTATAGTGGGTTTCTGTTCAGAGCTATTAGAGTGCCCTAATCTTGGAACTCCACTGGGGTAAAATCTACCAATCACACAGGCGTCTCTTTAGAGCAAATTTATACATAGTGTTGCTATTTTTATTAATAGAGCCGGCACTCACCGGCGGTCTAATGTCTTCCTGAGCTCTAATAATATACCCCAAGAGATACAGCAGGACTGAGCTAATTGATTTGTTCTGCTCGACTGGGCCAAAGAAAGGCAGGAATAATATGTGGGGGGCACTCTCTGCTAATTCAGACATGAGCCGTGAACCGTGACAATGTACAACCTTAACATTATGTAATTATAATACAAAGTGGAACATTAGTCTAGATGGCTTTTACGCAACTTTCAAATAAGCGTTTATAATTTAAAGTTTTTCCAAGCATTAATCAGCCAAGTTAAAAGATCAGTGTTCCTTCATAAACGATTAATATACTGTTACGAGTACACATTTAAAATAAAGGTACAGTATATTATTATTTTATACAGTCTTCTTATTTTGTGTATACTGTATATTGTATATTATTAGGTGCATATTGTGTAACAAGATGTGTCAACTGTGTTATGTGTAAATCATATGTTTATTGTAATTGTCATACTGCTATGTTGCTCAGAACTGCACCCAAGACTTTCACCCACTGTTGCACTTGTGTATATGGTTGAGTGACAATAAAGTGATTTGATTTGATTTGATAACCAACGTTTACCACTGCAATTCCAGAACTGTTGGGACTGTAAGAAAAATGCTAATAAAAAAAACAACAATTTGTGATTTGTAAATTATAACCACCCTTTGCTATATTGGAAGCGCTACATCTACACATTATATGTTTTACTCTTTGAATGTCATAGATTTTTAATGAAAAGTACTTTCCAATCAGATGATTGCAACACGCTCCAAAAAAGTTGGGACAGTCGAGTGTTTACCACTGTGAAACATCACCATTTCATCTAATAACACTTATTAAGCATATGGGCACTGAAGACACAAGTTTGTTAACTTTAGAAAGTGGAATTTTCCCTCATTCATCCATTATGTAAGTCTTTAAAATTAGAATCAGAATGAGCTTTATTGCCAGTTGTTCTCACGTACATGAGGAATTTTGGTGATAATTTTCTTTGTGATGATTTGATACATTTTTAGCTGTACAAGGTCTTCGTTGCCGTATGGTGTGCTTCATAATGTACCACACATTCTCAATTGGAGACAGGTCAGGACTGCAGGCAGGCCAATCTAGTACCCGCACTCTCATGCACTTGTAATCCGGGTAGTATGTGGTTTGGTGTTGTCCTGTTGGAAAATGCAGGAACGTCCCTGGAAAAGACAGTGCTGGATGGCAGTATATGTTGCTCCAAAATTTGTACATACGAATCTCTTCATTCATGGTGTTCTCACAGATGTGCGAGTTAACCAAGCCATTGGCACAAACACACCCCTGGCCCATACAGACACTGGCTTTTGGACCTGATGCTAATAACAGCTTGGATGGAATTATTCCTCTTTGGCCAGATAAAACGACGGCTGTGTGTTTCAAAAAAGTTTTGAAATGTGGACTCGGACCAAAAAACAAAGTTTCCCTGTTCTACTTTATATCTAAGATGAGACAGAGCCCAGGCAGTGCTTCTGGACAGTGTTTTTTTTTTAAATTCCCATTTTCTCCCAATTTGGAATGCCCAATTCCCACTATTTAGTAGTCTTTTTGCTACGTTTACACCTCTCATTTCAACTGAGCATTTAAAAAATGCTCTCCTTTAATGCAAAATTTGAAAAGTAATAAAATTAGGAACAAAAACAGATTAGTGTGGATGTGGTCAAAAAAAAGAAAAAAGAATACAGTAATTGATCCCTTAAACTGTTTCAACCATCAAACAATATGGCATGAATGATTTCTAAGGTGGATGGCCTTATACTATATTATTTGGGCTAGAACAACTAAATAACAAAATCTGTAAAAATCTGCATTGAACCATCAACAACCAATTTCATTTACATTTAGTAACATATAGGAAACATTCATGTCAGAGTTCAGTCACTTAATATGTCTTGTGTTTTTGTTGTCTTTGTGGCTGAGCTCTGACACCCCTCTTTAGTGTTTTGTGTAGTCTATATAAGAATGCATGGTACGCCCTTTTGCCGTTGTCATGCATTCTCTTGTCTTGTTTGTTATTGGCATGAGTGCATTGCTCTTATGTCATCCTTCGGCATTCACTCGTGTCAACTGTTTCATGTTTGTCTCTTGCGACCTCGGGCACACTTTGCGCTCATTTTGCGCTGTGTGTCCGGGTCACAATCCGTTGTCATGTTGTGTTGCCAAAAATGTCCCCGTTTTGTCTGTCCTGTTGCCTTTGTCTCTAGCGATATGTGCTAATGTCATTTAAGTGTTTGTGTCTGTGAGAGCGCAGCATTGTTTAGTTTCTGTATTGCCATGTGTCCCTCAGTCTTGCGTCACTCCCTGCCTCCTTGTCTCCTCATTATTAGTTTATTGGTTTCACCTGTCCCAGGTTAATCTGTTTCTTTTCTCTCCCTATAGGCCTTTATCACAGTCACATGTCATCACATCCGGCTCCCAATATTAGCGTACCCAAACAGCCGCCCATCGATCTGTCTATGGACGATAGCGTTTTTCTAAATAAATTTTGCCAACTTGGATGCTCTTGTTTATTTGGATTAACGCAGCACTTTACCATATTTGTTATCTACCACTTTAATGTGTGGTACGAGGCAATTATCAGCGCAGTTTTCCCAGTTCATGAGCTGCGCATGCTGTTCAGCTTACTTCCAGAGGGTTATTGTGCTCATCTCAAGTCCGATGAGACAGCGTTTAAGTGTTTTAATGTCATTACTTTCACTCAAACCACAAGAAAATAACTCCAGGTTTACAACGATTAAACTAGTTATTTTCTGTAATCGGACTCTGGGATGGGAAGGTTTATTTTTTGAACATTTTTAAATGGATTTTATGTAATACATGGAGATTATAATAAGTAAGTACATGAAAGCAATGTGATCATTATCATCACAAATACACTGTATACGCTGAGTGCACTGTCATTGAAACAGACTGCAGCAAAAAAAAATTTACACTACTTTTTACGCTCTGCGAACGCGGAAGTGTGATAAAGGCCTATATTAGCACCTTGTGTATGCTGTCCTGTGCTGGATTGTTTCACTTCATTCGTTCGCTACTGTTTGCCTTCCCTGTTAATTTAGGAAGACAATACACCATAAGAGAGTCCTCTCTGTTGGCAAATCCCTCGCCAACATGCACCAGGCTCAACACCAGGCACTGCTTGAGCTACATCGAGACAAAGACCAGTGTTTCTAGGCGATTCTCTGGGCTCAAGCAGAGGACCGGCAGCCGCAGAGCTTCATACACCAGGAGCAAGGCTCAGCCATGGCCAACAGCTTCCATGCTCACCCTTATGAAAATGGGCTGGCACGACAAACCAAAGCATTTCTCGACTTGTTTGAGTGAACGGTGGAGCTGTGGAAGTGGCCGAAATCACAGTGGGCGGCCCACCTCCTTATGCTGTTGTTCGGGGAAGCCCAGCTCGCAGCCCAACATCTGCCTGCAGCGAACCTCCTTGTGTATGAGGACTTAACAAAAGCCATCTTGCAACGGGTCGTCCGCAGCCCAGAGCAACAATGACAGCACTTCCTCTCGCTAATGCTGAGTAAGCATGGCCACCAATTTGTGTTCGCCCAAAAGCTCTGTGATGCCAGCCTGAAGTGGCTGCTGGTGGGGGAACATGACGCCAAGGCAGTCGTCGATCTGGTGGATCTGGAGGAGGTCGTCCAGCTGGCTGAGGAACATATAGCAGTGTGCCAAGGGAAAGTTATAGTAAGTTATAGCCCTATACGTATATTTTATTGTAAAAGTATCGATATGAACATAATGAGAGGAAGAGAGCTACGCGTTAATGCTGAGTTTATCTTCTGGTTTAGTTACATCCTAGTCATGAACTTGAAATAGACTTTTAAATAATTATTATAAGGACTTTTTACGTGTAATAAACCACGAGATTTATCTGGCGGTATTATACATGGAAAGAACTGTGTAACAGTTATCAGTATCTACTGAGTGTTCACATTTTAAACAAAAGGAGACAGAATGTTGTTATCGACATCCTGTTTCCTGTCTGTATGAGTTGGTAGTCTGCAGGGCGTCCCAGCTGCTGAGAAATATCCAACAAACAGCATATGAGAACATTGACAACAGCATTACAGATTGTTTACCTATGTAATGCACGACGCATGTCTGTCCTTTCTTCGGAAAGGTTCTTCCTGTAATGAAAGAGAACATGACAATTCAGTGATGATTCATAGGATGTGAACTTTAATATCCAAAGTATTCTCTGACAACAAGTTTGGTGTTGAAAGAGGCCTTTCCAACTTAGAGCTAATGTTTTCAATATAATAATTCTTTTCTCAGCCCCAGACAACATGACCACTGACAATCTGTTGACCGTCTGATAAATATTGAACACAAAAATGGCATAAGTTTTCTGAAATTGCCAGTTCCAATCTGACTGTACATCAAAAAGGCAAATTCCACTCACAATCAAATCAAAGCAAATCTCAAAAACCTTCCATCCCAGAATCCCCCTAACCCTCCAAATATAAAATACAGAATAATAGGCTTCCCATATGCGACATTATCATTTAGTCCAAAATACGGGATGTCCCAGCTAATGAGGACAGTTAGCCACCCTTTGTGGATAAGACAGAATTGCGGCTATGTTCAAGAATTTGTTTTTCCATTGTCCAGTCAGAAGTTTACATACACTTAGGTTGAAGTCATTAAAATTATTTTTTTTTAACCACTCCACAGATTTCATATCAGCAAACTATAGTTTTGGCAGGTCGTTTAGGACATCTACTTTGTGCATGACACAGGTAATTTTTCCAACAATTGTTTCACTTTTAATTGACTAAATCACAATTCCAGTGGGTCATAAGTTTACGTACACCAAGTTAACTGTGCCTTTAGGCAGCTTGGAAAATTCCAGGAAATGATGTCAAGCCTTTAGGCAATTAGACAATTAGCTTCTGATAGGCTAATTGACTTCTTGTCAACTGGAGGTGTACCTGTGGATGTATTTTAAGGCCTACCTTCAAACTCAGTGTCTATTTGCTTGACATCATGGAAAATCAAAAGAAACAAGCCAACCCTCAGAAAAAAATTGTGGGCCTCCACAAGTCTGATTCATCCATGGGAGCAATTTCCTAATGCCTGAAGTTACCACGTTCATTTGTACAAACAATAGTATGCAAGCATAAAAACCCTGGGGGCCATGCAGTCATCATACCACTCAGGAAGGAGACACATCCTGTCTCCTAGAGATGAATGTAGTTTGGTGCAAATCAATCCCAGAACAACAGCAAAGGACCTTGTGAAGATGCTGGAGGATACAGGTAGACAAGTATTTATATCCACAATAAAATTAGTCCTATATCAACATAACCTGAAAGGCTGCTCAGCAAGGAAGAAGACACTGCTCCAAAACCACCATAAAAAAGCCAGACAACAGTTTGCAAGAGCACATGGGGACAAAGATCTTAAATTTGGAGAAATGTCCTCTGATCTGATGAAACGGTTTGGCCATAATGACCATCTTTATGTTTGGAGGAAAAAGTGTGAGGCTTGCAAGCCGAAGAACACCATCCCAACTGTGAAGCATGGGGGTGGCAGCATCATGTTGTGGGGGTGCTTTGCTTCAGGAGGGACTGGTGCACTTCACAAAACAGATGGCATCATAAGGAAGGAAAATTATGTGGATATATTGAAGCAATATCTCAAGACATCAGCCAGGAAGTTAAAGCTCAGTTGCAAATGGGTCTTCCAAATGGGCAATTACCTAAAGCATACCTCCAAAGTTGTGGCAAAATGACTTAAGGAAGACAAATTCAAAGTTTTGGAGAGGCCATCACAAAGCCCTGTCCTCAATCCGATAGAAAATGATTGGGCAGAACTGAAAAAGCGTGTGCGAGTAAGGAGGCATACAAACCTAACTCGGTTACTCCAGATCTCTCTGGAAGAATGGGCCAAAATTCCAGCAACTTAAGCTTGCGGAAAGCTACCCAAAACGTTTGACCCAAATTAAAAATTGCAATTGTAAGGCAATGCTATCAAATACAAAGTGAGTTGAGTGAGAAATACTTTTGAGTTCTGACCCACTGGGAATGTGATGAAATAAATAAAAGATTAAATGTTTTATTTATTTATTCTATGCAATTTGCTGCATAGTCATGAGACTTGGTTTTGGTCTCAGGCTTGATCTAAGGTTAGCAGTCCAAAGCTCTTTGCATCTGTGGGTTGGTAGTGTTTGATTAATGTGTGGGAGCTGGACAGGAATGTGTGCCACATGACAGTAGGCTGGTGGGGGTCAGATAGGATGTCAGTCAGGAACGGCCCACCAACACAAGAGACCAGCAGCGAGTGACAAAAGTGAAAGTCCTATTACATTACACTCATTCCTGTCACTGATGACCCCAGCGGACAGTTCTTTAGAATGATTACTTGTGCCAAGAATCGTATGAGCTCATGGCTTCTCTAGAAGCCATCATTCTGCAGTATCACTTATTTATGGCTTTCACATAAATTATGCTCATTAATACTCATTGACTTGTATATATATAAACTTATGAAGCAATAATCAGAAGACAAATTTGGTTTGACCAATATTTGTTTAACCAATATTCACTTTTCTCATTAACTGGTTATCGGTTCTTTCATATCAGGTCTATCGATACAGTAAATGCACCCATTTGAAGAGTCTCTGAAAAATAGCACCCAACAATGCCACTAAATTCAATAGTGAGTTCAACAGGAAAAAACTGCATAAATGTAATGTATTGTTTGCATAATTGCACAGCTTTTTAAAGGTGCACTTAGTTAATTTTTCACATGGAGAGGGCCCCCCATGGGGCTGCCATGTTACCTGCTTAATATCAGTAACCACCCTGTTATTGGACACATTCACTCAATGGGAATGGGAATGACAACGAGGCTGTGAGGGATAGACTTACCATCTCTTCAGTGAGCTGTACTGCAGTTTAAATTGTTTTTGGATCATGGACAAAACATGGATAAAATGTCTGTCCAAGAACATTCAGTATACAAAGAACTCTAGACAACATGAGCTGTGGAAAATCAAACGTAATCAAGGAGCTTTACACAGCTTTATACCGTTCGGGCCACTGAAGAGTTAGTTAAGTCTATCCCTCACAGCCTCGTTGTCATTCCCATTCAAAAACAAAGATGGCGCTAGTGTGAACAAGCTTGTGTGAATAAAGCCCCTAGGTGTCAGTGCAGCGATGTAACTTAGATCTTACGGGCCCAAGTGCAAAAGAACATATCGGGCCCCTGCCTTGGAGGGCCTCGGCCGTTTTTCATAGCCTGTCAGACTGTTGTGGGCCCCCTCTCACCCTTGGCTCTAGGGTGGCTGTCCATACTGTCCTCCATGTAGTTACGCCCCTTTGTCAGTGCCCAAGTCCAAGACAACATGAACATAAACTTACTGAGTGCACCTTTGAGTATCAGATAGCATTTTAAGGTTAAAGGGATACTTCACCCAAACATGAAAATTATCTCATCATTTACTCACCCTGATGTTGTTACTTTCTTCTATCGAACACAAAAGGGAATATTAGGCAAAATCACAACCTGTCACTACTCGCATTCATTGTGTAGAAAAAAAGAGCCAATGAAAACGAATGGTGATATAGACTAACTTACTGCCTAACTTCTTTGTGTTCCATGGAAGAAAGAAAGTCATATGGGTTTGGAACGACAAGACGGTTAGTAAATAATGACAGAATTGTCATTTTTGGTGGAACCATCCCTTTAATAGACATAGACCAAAACAAAGATCAAAATACATGTCCAGACATTTACTGTAGATAGCAAAAAACTTTGTATAAATATAATGGCATGCATACTCATCATCATCATCACACAGTATATTTATTTATTTATGGTTAAAGAGCCCAAACTGTGCAAGTGATGCATAATGCCTGCAATGATGCAAATAATGCATCATGCAAACAGGCAATGCAACAAGTGGCACACACAACAACACCATACTTTGTCATAAAACCAGATCAAGTCTCAAGTAACTGTCAACTGTGCCAAATTAACCTGCAAATCCCCAGGGATTAACCATCAAAACTCATGTCTTGCCAGTTCTACCATCTGATACATGATCGCCATTATTTACTTATATTTCATAAGAAAAATACAGATAACTGCTTCATGTAGAAGAACTCCAGCAGCTCTGTTCAGTTCTGTCAGCTGCATTGAGGAATCATAACAAGTGTGGGTAAAGCAGAAATCCAATGAGTTGGCACAGATGCCTCATATTATCTACTGGGCATAAACACGTTTAATCCCAGACTAGACAGGGATCTCATAGCGAGGAGTCCACGCTGGCTGGGCATTCATTAGAAGCCTGTCATCATCATATTTACTCCTTTTCATGTCAAATCTATTACAGATTAAGCATGTAGCTGTGTTATGCAATAAAAACGCCAGCATGTTCCAACAATGCCGATTTAGCGTTATAATGTATCGAAACAAACGTTCTAAATCCCTCTCCCCGGAAGACCGTTAGAATTCTTACCGTCTCCTGGAGATATTGTTTCAATTTCAACGCCCATTCTAATCGCGCGGTTAGATCCTCCAGCAGAACTCACTGCAGACAGAGAGACAGTGTGTAGACAGTGGGAGAGGGTTCAGAGAGAGAGAGAGAGAGAGAGAGAGAGAGAGAGAGAGAGAGAGAGAGAGAGAGAGAGAGAGAGAGAGAGAGAGAGAGAGAGAGAGAGGCGGATGAAGCAGTGCATTGCTCTCCACCCACTGTCATATTAAATCAAATATGTATGCTCCCTGATCTAGATTGCGATGGTCAACCCGTCCCGTGGTGAAATGTTAGCTGGCACCAGGACACACGATTCCTTTCTGATTAACTTATTTAAGCGATATCTGCAAAAGTCTTTTGGAATATTAGAGAGTGTGCTTTGTAAAATCTGTGTAAATGCCTCACTTATAGGCTACTATTATCTGTATTATAAATGCATAACCGATATTTTCAATCATAACTGAATAAGAGAGTTAGAATAGATTTGTAATAATAATACATACACATTGCTACAGCTCAAGATGGTCATAGTATGACTCCAAGTGGTCATGTCAAATTCTGAAATAAACGACTATTCAGAGAGCGTTCACTCAGCAGCGCTATTTTGTAATTGAGCGCGTCACGTGCGTCGCGTTTTTACGACGTCGTGTTAGGGGCCGTTCACAACGAACGCTAAACGCACCGCAAGCAATTGAGCAGAACTCAGGTGTCTCGATGTGCGTTTTCAACAGTTGAAGTTATTTTTAACTTGACACGGCGTCTAAAAAACAACAACAAGACGCATGTTTAAACAGGCCAACGATTGAAAAACAGCGCGGATGGGCGCAAAAATGTGTTCGGTGTGAACAGCCCCTACTTCTTAACTTTTATAACGCATGAACAGGTCTTGCGTGAACGCCCCATAGAACTACAATTCCCAGAATGCCTTGGTTTGGTTCGCACTTCCGTTTGTGCGTGACTTCAAACATCTCCGCGGGGAAACGTGACTCGTACTCGCAAGATTTTTAATTTGAGTGTAGTTGCCTGTGTGCTATGAATAGCATAATGGTATGTATAATAACTTTTAAAAATACTGTTGTATGTGTGTGTGATTCTTTTTTATATATATATATATATATATATATATATATATATATATATATATATATATATATATATATATATATATATATATATATATATATATATATATATATTTTGTTTACTGTTGTCTGTTAGTTTGACAGCCATGAAAGTCTAGCATGTTGTGTGTGTTTCATTAAATGTGAATGCGGACGATTTTCCCCAATGTCCCTTGCATAAAATCACCATGGTGACCATAGTTTTTATCCAAAATAATAATAGTTACTACAAGTTATTGGTATTATTGTACTGTATTGTATTGTCATTCGCTTAATTATTTTTTTTAAGAGAGTGGTGGGTAATCTATTGGGTAATTGTGGGTAAGTTATTACAGTTTTTTGTGCAGTAGTAGCCTAACTGTTGCAACTATGGTATTATAACGGAATCCATGGTTACCATGGTAACCTTTTTTCCAGTTCTTATTTTGTGATCCCTTAAAAGTGACAGTTTTGTAATGTTCAATCATTGCATACATTATATTGTAATTTTGGTTTAATAAACTGACCTCTCTAACAAAATGGTATTCATTCCTCTAAAATAACAATATTTACTATAGTTGTTACCTCTGTAAAACCATAATACATCAATATGGGATGATCCCCTTCAAACAGTTTAAAATGGTTTCAGAATCTTTTTACCATTAGGCCTATGTTTAATTTATTTGTATTTATTTTCTTTACATTGGTGGCTTATACAAAGTTTTATTGTAGCAACAATTACTGTAATAACTATTGTATTTTGATGGTAGCTATGGTAACCTTTTGTAAGAGGTGTTTTTATGATCTCAACATCTGATGTTCAAAGTTACATTTTTGTAATGATTCGGATGTCCTTACATTTCTTGCATATCATAGTTTTGTGGGGGTTTTTTTTACTTAGGACATGGAAAACAAAGTCAAATGACGTACCATCCAAACCTCAGAGGTTCTTATGACGTTGGAGGTCATGTTAGACTAATCTGGTCATCCTCAAGTGGAGCCTCACTTTGGACAATAGGATTAGAGAGAGAGGGAAGAGGCTTTACCTATTCTTGGAGTATGCAATGGCAGTCTTTTCCTACTCAAGCACAGAGTTGCATCTATTTCTCTTTGATTCAACTCAGCTTGATTTGTTTTTATTTGCTGTATGATCAAGAATATCGTCTTCCTTTCCATTGGAGAAACTGACCGAAGCATGGAGTTAGGAAAAGCCAAGCTTCTGAGAACAGGCTTAAATACTCTGCACCAAGCCATTCACCCTGTGCATGGAATAGCATGGACGGACGGTAAACAGGTTTGTCTCACATCTTTGTATTCGCTTGATGGCGAGCCCAAATTTGGTGACACAAATGTCATTGGACAGTTTGAACATGTCTTGGGACTCTTTTGGGGGCCCCTGTGCTGTTCTGGATCCCCAGCTTTGCTTGCCGTACAGCATAAGAAGCATGTTACGGTATGGCAACTTCAGCTGAGTGCTTTGGAACAGAATAAACTCTTGTGCACGCAAACTTGCGAGATGAGCGAACCGTTCCCACTTTTATCCCAGGGATGTGTCTGGCATCCCAAAATGGACATTTTAGCTGTGTTGACGAAGCGAGATGCCTCTGTCCTGTTTTCTGTGCGGGTTGATAATCGTCGGGTGAAAGCCGACATTAAGGGCAGCGGTCTGATCCATTGTGCCTGTTGGACTAAAGATGGAACCCGACTTGTGGTTGCCATAGGTATCGCATTGCACTCATACATTTGGAATGATATCCAAAAAAGCCTGGTGGCATGTTCCTTCTGCCCCGTTTTTGATGTAGGTGGCTATATCTGTGCCATTGAGTCCACCGATGATGCGCAAATTGCTGTAGCTACAGAACTTCCTCTTGATAAAATTTGCGGGCTCAATGCAGGCATCGCTTTTGACTTCCCGAACAACTCCGAACCATCACCGTCCTGCCAAGCTCCTGTCCTGACGGTGGATGCAGGTTATTATTTGGACTCTCGGAGAAGGTCGTGTGATTCTGAGCGTTCAGGACATGCCTCGTCGCCCGGACCCATAGATCTAACGCACATTCTTGCCAAACACAGAAAATCAGACCCAAGCCCACTCATTCACTTAAGGCGGCGAGATCATTTGGCCGGGCCTGGTCAGGACTCGTCGTATCTGATTTTGGTGACGTACGAACGCAAGGTCACCACCACAAGAAAAGTCAGCATCCCTGGCATCCTAGTTCCGGACATCATTGCCTTTGACCCAAGTGGAAGCACCATGGCCGTGGCCTCGAACACTTGCAACATGATCCTGGTTTATTGCATTATGGATTCTTCCATGCCCAATGTCCAACAGATCCAGCTGCAGAAAAATGAAAGGCCCAAAGGGGTGTGCTTTTTCACCAACAAGATGCTTCTCTTCATGATTGGCCGCCAGAAGTCCAATGATCCAGCTTTCCTCCCCTCCTCTAACACGGACAAGTACATCTTGAGACTGGTTGCTAAGGAGCTGGTCTTCGACGAGGAAGTTGCCACCCCAGTGCTTCCCAAGCCAGAGTCGCCAAGCCAGCATCATGGGATTAGGCGGCATTCTGAGAACTTCTCCAAAGAGGACCGTCTATCAATAAAGGATCTAATTCTTCCAGGAGGCTCAGTAATTGCTTCACCAACAAGTAGGAGGAAACTAATTGAGGAAGTTCGCAGCTCAGAGCTGAGCCCTGTGGCGAGCTCAGCTGACTTCTCGGACAGAGCAGTTTCCAGTGCCTCCTCTGTTACTCTGGAAACCTATGACATGGATCACATCAGCCGAATGTCCACGTTAGCCGTAGCTGGCCAGGCCAGCCGTGATTCGATTCGACCATGTTCGCCCAGGTACGAGGCCTCAGAAAAACTGTACTCCGATGACACACCTCCGGAGAACAGCTGCCAATCCAAAGACAAGAACCTGGAGCAGCTAACACAGAATATGGAGAGGATATTCTCCCGTTTTGCAGACGTCCAGCAGTACCTCTCAGAAATCAGAGACGTCACCCAAAATGGCAAGAAGATGACATGCAATTATCCGTCTGCTTGTGAACCACAATATGTGCACATAACATGTCAGGTATGAAATAATCTGTTATTTTCCCTTGACATGGTCCTTATAAATTTGTACAATGAAATCTAAACTTTACTAAGGAAAGTCTACAAGCTTTTGTTGTAGTAAAATAAAGACCAATATTATATACTGCTGCAACTATTTTGATAATTGGTTAATCTGAAAATTATTTGTCAATTATTCAAATAAATAAGGCAAATTTGATTTCTAGCGTTGTGTTTAAAGTCATGTTATTCCACCTCTTGTCCAATGATCTTCTTACAGGATGCAAATAAAAGGCTAATAAAATGCAAGCTATACATTATGCAAAACATATTTATTGTGAAGAGCACAGACCCAACCAACTAATGCTGTTCGTTGTTGGCTTGTCGATTAGTTGCAGCCATAATGTCGTCTGTTCCAAGTGAAGTAGTTTGTGCAGACTTTTGTAAGTTGGATTTATAAAAAGGGTTTCTTCATATTTCAGTGTTAGTCAACACAGGAAAAAGAATAATAAGACCTGTGTTGTATTGGTGGGGGCTTGGCAGCTGTGGAAACTTCAACAGGCCAAATAGGGTCTTCCATATTGGTCCACTGTAGTTCTTGGAAAATTTCATGTTGGTTTGTAATGTTAAACTGCAAAATATTTTATCATAATTTTTATTTAAACATCAGTTTTAACTAACAAATCAACATTACCCAGCAAAGTAAATGATTCTGATTTGTGGAGCCTAACCAAATCCAAGACCCTACAAAGCCAATTTTACTCTTAGTCAAGCCATCAGGCTCCTTATCATTCTGAAGCATCACACCAACTCATAATTCCTCTCACTCTTTTGAGTACAACACTTTGTCAGCAGATGTCAGATTGAGGTGATACCGATGACCTTTGCATAACTTGTCTTAGAAGACTCGTCATACTTAATCCATATTCCTTGATCACATGACCGTGTCTATTGCAAATGGTTTTTGATATGTACTCGAAGTGAGTCAAAAAACCATTGTGTTCATCAAGTTTGTCTCTGTCTCCAGAAACAGTTGTCAGAGAATGTGTATACGGACGAAAGAAGACCTGTGCTGTTATGTGGGGGCCGGATCTGTCTACGTGTAGTGCAGGATCTCTTCGGCCTGACAGTTGTGGAGATGATGCATGGTACGTCTGAAAGAAAATTTTAAGACAAATGGTTGCCTGAATAACAATACTTAATTGCAAACTCTGCTGAGTGCAAGGAAAACTTCCTAACAGGCAGTTCCACCACTTTAATCACCAATAGTATTTGTAAACGCATTTGCCAAAATATCATTTTAATAAAGAGCAGATGGGATCAATTAATATTAAAGCGTGTGCAGATTCTCTTTTCCTTTGAGGACAGATAGTTTGGTGTGCTTTGGCTTCGTTTAATTGTCAATGGCAAAAATAGGAAGTGATAATGAGCTGCAATTGGATTTGAGGGGTTTAGTTTGAATCAGCTTACAGCCTTTTGTGTTGTTTGAATCAGCTTACAGCCTTCACTGCTGCTTATTTATGCTCAAACCGCTGTAACACTCACATTTACGCCAAGACCTTTCTGAATCGTTTCATCCCATAGGGAAAAAAATACAAATGAGATCTCTTTAATATCTCAATTGCTTCTCCTATAGAGTAGTCATTATTAAGACTCTAGTAATCTTGCATATGTCCCTCTAGAGTTTCAGGAGAGATTTCAACTGTCTCAGACTTTGCTCAGGTTTGCCAAGATATCAAAGTTTGCAATCAAATCTCAGAGATTACAACACTCATTTATAGCTCTGTATGTCTCATTTGTGTCTTCTCATGAACCACTGGGGGAATATCAAAGACAGAGTTGATAATTAAATTAGACTTAACTTAAATCTCAATGAATGCTACTGAACTATGAAAGTGCAACATCTGAGCAATACATTTTCTTTGATTGATTTGTCAATTGATTCACTCTCATTTTCTTCTTGTCACAGGTCCCATGTGGCTTGTCTTGGTAGCTGATGCAGATGGTTTTGTTCCACTTACATTTAAACACAAGGATGAACTCACAATCAGAAATGCGAAAAGGAAATCTCCTGTAAGACCACCCAACAGCGTGGATGAATTACCCCCTGGAAGTCCACAGTCTCCCAATGCAGAGAAATGAAAACCCATATAATCTTTTCATAATGAAGAGAACTTTGATATATATTTTTATATATGTTTTTTTGTTAGCTGGATAATGTGGCTGACACAAGAATAGGAAAGGTTATTTTCAGGGAATATTTCTCACTGACATATTCACAGCTTTGATCTTTCCTGGATGTTGGTAGCTTTGTGTAACGTGACAGTTGTGCAATAATATGTGAAATGTGAGGGCAGTTCTATTTTTTATTTTGCTGAAGAAATTCTTGGGTGCCTGCTTGATTGTGCTTAAATTAGTTTTAAACCTGTCCCATATTTTAGCAGGACAATGAAATGAAGATGTAAATGGTAATAAAGGATATTCACAATGACTGTATTCTTTTTGTTTTCATCATTAATTTAATTCACATCAAGCCATTAATCTCAAATCACATGTCAGGTTACGTGTCCATAGTAACAGCCTAATAACTGTCTTGTGTGTCCATTTGAACATTTCCTGATTTTTATTTAGTAAATAATTCAAGAATTTCAAGATTCATGTGTGCTAATGTAAACAAATGTAGATAGATAGATAGATTGACAGCTAGAAAGAATAACTAATATTCAGTAATAATGATCTTGGTTGTTTAATATATATTTATTAATTTCATCATTGAGAGATATGCGAACCAGCACAAGTTTTTATAAAGCCTGGATTAAAGTCATTCGATAATATTTATAATTATTATGAATTATCTTATACAATATAAATCCTGATATCAATATAAATCCTGATATCTAATGATATACTGTACAGTCCACTCATGTATAAATTACAGTGTTGTTTATGTGGCTAAACGTTCATGTGAAAGAAACAGACTGAATATAGGTACAAACTCAAATGTTTACATGAAAACATATTAGCTCTCTCACAGTGTAATATACACTAAAACTCATCCCAACACAGGGCTGGAATTTGAAGATCTGCATTTTGAAGACGCTACACGCCGTTCAGATCCACTCTGAGCACTCTGCAGGTCATGCTCTGG
The DNA here is from genome assembly GCA_032164185.1 of Moxostoma hubbsi. Classification (NCBI taxonomy): domain Eukaryota; kingdom Metazoa; phylum Chordata; class Actinopteri; order Cypriniformes; family Catostomidae; genus Moxostoma; species Moxostoma hubbsi. Next base: position 5,540,644 of record JAVLUX010000022.1, on the reverse strand, counting down.
TTTCTGTAGGGGGAAAAAAACAACAATATTATTATTTTAATAATAATAATAATATTATATATATATATATATATATATATATATATATATATATATATATATATATATATATCAAATGTGGTGAGAAGAATATAATCTCAGAATGCTGCTCTGAGTTGCGGATTGGCACTGTTTTGGTGGCACGAGGAGGACCTACACAATATTAGGCAGGTGGTTTTAATGTTTTAATTGTATTTCTCAGGATTAATTTTATTGTTGAACAAACACAATGCTCTCAGTCAATCCAAAATGTTTTTGAACCTTAAACCTGAATGTTTAACATAGAAAAAACTGAGTTTAGTTTTTCTCAGGGGAATATATTAGTGTGCACAATTATTAGGCAACTAAATTACAAAAAGAATTTCTCCCAACTCAATTGTTTATTCTCAATTTTTAGAGTAGGTGCAACAAATAAGTAACACAAAATGACAATTAAATAACATTTTTGTCCTTTCAAAAATATTCAGTGACCAATATAGCTACCCTTCTTTTCAATAACTGCCTGCCATGAGCCTTCCATCAATGGAGTCTGTCAGATTCTTGATCTGATCATGATCCACCACAGCCTCCCAAATCCTGTTTAAAGAGGTGTATTGTCTTCCCTCACTGTAAATCTCACATCTGAGAAGGGCCCACAAGATCTCAGTAGGATTTAAGTCAGGTGAGGAAGGGGGCCAAGTCATTATTTGGGCATCTTTGAGGCGCTTACTGGCTAGCCAAGCAGTGGAGTACTTGGATGCATGTGAAGCATTGTCCTGCATAAAGATCACAGCCTTCTTGAATGCTGAGGACTTGTTCCTGTACCACTGCTTGAAGAAAGTACTTTCCAGAAACTGGCAGTAGATTTGAGAGTTGAGTTTCAGTCTATCTTCAACTCAAAAAGGTCCAACTACCTCATCCTTAATGATAGCAGCCCGTACTAGTACCCCTCCTCCACCTTGCTGGAACCTGACTCGAAGTGGTGCCGTGTCCATTAGTGATCCAGACACGGGCCCATCCATCTGGTCCATCAAGAGTCACTTTCATTTCATCTGTCCATAAAACCTTTAAAAAAATCTGTCTTCAGGTATTTCTTTGCCCAATCTTGACACTTCAACTTGTGAATGTTCAGTGGCGGTCGTGTTTCAGCCTTCTTGAACTTGGCCATGTCTCTGAGCACTTGGCACCTTGTACTTCTGGACACTCCAGGTAGGTTGCAGTTCTGGAATATGGTAGCACTGGGGGAATGGGTTAATGGCAGCTTCACGTTTAATTCTTCTCAAGCCTTTGCAGTTAATTTGCGCCATTTCTTCTCCATGCATTTTTTTTGTGCCCCAGTTGACTATTCGCAACAAAACGTTTGATTGTCCGGTGGTCACGCCTCAATAGTTTATCTATTTCAAGTGAGGCATCCGTCTGAAAGGCATTTTTACAATATTTGACTTTTCAGTGTCAGTTAAAGCTCTTTTTTGGCCTATTCTACCCGAGGTAATGAAGCTGCCTAATAATTATGCACACCTTGATATAAGGTGTTAGTCACTTTCGCCACACCCTTCCTCATTACACAAATACATACCACCTGAAAATGATTGAATCCAATAAGTATTCAAGTTTATATGGTTTGGAGTTGGAAAATGTGCATGGAAATAATGATAAGATCAGAATACTCACTTGCCTCATATTTGGGCACACAGTGTATATACTGTGTGTGTGTGTGTGTGTGTGTGTGTGTGTGTGTGTGTGTGTGTATACACACACACACACACACATACTGTAATATCGAGTCAGTTGAACTTAGATTTTTCAAGGCAATCAGTTTGCATGCTTTTTCAAAGTAATCATACTTATTTGGCTTAAGTAAACTGAACTTAACGTAACATTAATTAGCTACATGTAAGCTTAACTTATCTACGATTACAGTATGGTTGTTTTGATTTAATTATTTAAATTGGGTTATAACATGTCCTCTACAGTATAAGGAAAACTATTCCTAGACTCTAGGTTAGCCAGACGGCACACTACTCTACTCAGAACTTCTTAGTGTAAAGAAATCCACACTTTTATAAAGTGCAATTGAGTAAAGAAAACTGCTTCAATTTCACAGGCATTAAATTCAGTAGAGGTAACACTAATCACCCTAATGGTGACTTGAAAATCTCAATTATCAACCAGTTATAACAAAACAACAGCTAAAACTGAATACATTTTTTTTTATTATTATTATTAAAAACGATTATTTTACTACACAAGTTCATCACTATATCACAAGATGAGTCATAATTAACCTGTATTCACTGCATTTAAACCTGAAATGTCACCTTAGCTCCTCAAGGGCGAGTTTGTTTCTTAATCTGACGTCCTCACTGATGGGGTACACCACAAGAATCATGAGACCTGTCGTGATACAGGCCACCGGGGCGGCGCCAATGAGCAGTTTCAGTGTGTACACCACTGGAGGGGGCTGTCTGCACGCGCCTGTGTCATAACCAGCAAATCTACAACAACAGCATGGACAAAGCATTGAACAACTATGCATGTAAATATGACACGATATAAAATACCGTCAAAAGCAACAAAGTTTTAAGTATGGTTATATCTTCATACAGAAATGGTTAGTGAACATTTTTTTCCACACTAAAATCATGTTAACGTGCATATTTTTTAGGCCATGTTGCATTATTTTTGAAACATAAATAAAGGAATATTCAATTCAGACTCAATTCAAGTTAAGTTCAATCGATAGCATTTGTGACAATGTTGATTACCAAATGTATTTAGACACGTCCTTCATTTTCTTTAAAAAAAAAAAAAAAAAGAAGCAAAAATGGAGTCGCGGTTCCAGTGAGGCACTTCCAATGAAAGTGAAAAGGGAGGCAATTTTTGAACGTTAAAATATTCACTGTTTCAAAAGTATGGCCACAAGACGTAAACGATATGTGTGTTAACATGATTTTAGTGTGATAAAATCACTTACTAACCATTTCTATGTAAAGTTATATCCAATTTTACAAATTCGTTACCATGACGATGTAACGTCATCAAACCCTCAAATCGTAAAATGACTGAAAAATTACGATTTAAACAACTTTACAAGTCAAATAATACATTATTTTTAGCAGAAGAATTAATTTAAGTGCTTTTATAAATTATAAGCTTCACATTTCTGTCTTTAAACCCTCCAAAAATGGTCTCCATTCACTTCCATTGTAAGTGCCTCACTGTAACCTCGATTTTTGAGGGACGTGTCTAAATCAATTTTTGTGGTAATCAACATTATGTCAAAAATGCTATTCAATTCAAATGCTTGAATTGAGTCCGGAATATTCTTTTAATCTTACAAATGAGTAAGTAATGACTTTTGTGATGTCAAAATGAAATAAGACTTTAATCAAAAAATGCAGTTGCTGGCTGTTTTTTCATATGACAAGTTTATTAAAATAAATGAAATATTGTATGTTATATTGTTTATTGTTTGTTAAGAATTTGTATTCAATATGCAGTTAGTATCAAATATAGGATTGCATATGTGGCTCTAATAAGTCTGTATAAACACACCTTTTACATTTCTTAAGATTAGTCAACACAATAAGTACCATGAACAAACAATGAACAAAATATTGTTTACATGCTCACAATTTAGTACTCTTAGTTAATAAAAATATAACTGTTAATTGTAAGTTCATGTTAGTTTATAGTGAAATAAATAATGTAAAAAAAAAAAAATGAGTATATGTTACAATAAACATTAACCAAGTTTAATGCATCCTATAAAAGTACTGTTCATCGTTATTTCATGTTAACTAATGTTGTTAATGTTAACAAATGGAACCTTATTTTAATTTTTAAATTTACAATATATGTACCAAATGTATTTCTGATTTGTTATATCTTCTCTGTTGACATCTGAAATGTTCTAATCATTTGGTAACAGACTTCTAAGAGTATTAAACTCAATAAGAATAGCATTTCTTATTTTAAATTAATTCTTTCTCAAAAAGATTCCCATTCCTAAAAATAAATAAAATATATTTAGTTGTGAACTTCTATGTCACTTATCAAACGTAAGCTAAATGTGACGTTGACCATGTTAACTCCTCTGTTCAAAAGTTCAGCTTTCCTTAATTTCCATTGAAGCAAACAAGATGCTCTTTGGAACGTTCTTAAATTATGCTGGATATCATGGATGATCAGGGTTTGCACAAACTTGTGGAGTTCGTAGCAGCTTGAGTGCATGCTGTCATTAAAGCAAATGGTGGACATACCATATAAGACATTATGACATTAATTTACAATTACAATTTTCACTCAAATTATTATTATACATTTTCTATATTGTAAGGAATATTTCATGTTTGTTGCCACCCAAGTTTAAATCAGACGAACACCACTGTTCGTCCTGATTCATTATTTCCAGAAGACTGACGCCTGTAAATAATGAAGGAGTGTTTTAAGTGATCTCACTGTAAACAGAGCGTGGACACTCCGAGAGATATGCCTGCAGCAAACTTGGTGAAGAAAGCATATAGGGAGTAGAAGATCGCCTCGTGCCCCTTTGAGTTGCGGTTTGCAAGTCTGAAGTCATCCACTACATCTGGCAACATTGACCTGGGCAACAGGAAACACAACACAGCATAGACATCATGCATCATCTCATATTAAACATTGGCATAGATGGCACATAAAACTCTACAATTTACTCACTGGGACTTTTGCAATCAACCAGAGAGTATCTTTAAAAAACAAAAAATAGCATGACCCTTCCATGAAACGTGATATTTACAGACTGCTAGATTATTAAACCTCTATATCCGAGGGGTAAAATCAAAGGCAGAGTGGTTTATATAAACAAGCAGCCATTATGAACTCTTTACAGATCACGTTGTGGCTTTTTAATCTCTGTGCTAGGACATCAAGGACCGGGTCAGTGCATGGTTACATAAACAACAACAAAAATACTAGATTTTTACATATTCCAAGTGTCAGCAAGTGTGACATGCCGACACAATTCTTGTTGTGGGTGGTTTCCAGAGCGTAGCTATGCAGTTACTGAGGTTTTCAAGGCATTTTTAGTATGTTGCTATTTGGTTGATATGGTGTTATGAGTGGTTTCCTGGGCATTTCTATGCAGTTACTGTTGTGTTCTGAGTGTTTAAGTGCATGGCTATGCAGTTGCTAGGGTTTACTGGATGGTTCCTGGGGTGTTCGTAGGTGATTGCATACAGGCAATGATAATATTTCGGCCGTTCTATAATTCACCAGGCGATAATTGTACATATGATATGTTAGAAAAGTACTAGCAAACATCTCCTTAAAAAGCACCATGACATGAGGTATCACTCATGTCCATAGCACAAATGGTGTTGGACAGGTTGCATGCAAAATTTTAATACTTGGGGTTTAGAAAAAAATCCCTCAACCTAAGTATGAGCAATGGTTGCCTTAGCAAACACCAATCATAACAACTTTATCATTGACACTGCAAAATCAGCATGTTCATTCTGTGCTTTTGTAACTGGTCCTGCACGACCCGCTCTGAGCGGGATTCGAACCGGCATCAGCCGGCATGGGAGGCGGGTCCACTAACGAGGAGGATAAAGGCTACAGCCCCTAGTGTAAGTTGCTTGTGTGCCTCTTGAGGTCAGGAGAGTGAGGTTTACATGTATCTTACAGCTCTCACTAACTACTAACTGGATCCCGCTACACTCACCCCCCCAATCTTCACTCCCATCTGGGTCACGGCACCACTGTAACCGGTCCTGCTCAACCCGCTCCGAGCGAGAATCGAACCGGTGTCAGCCGGCATGGGAGGTGGGCACACTAACAAGGAAGCTAAAGACTTCAGCCCCTAACGAATGTCGCTTGTGTGCCTCTTGAGGCCAGGGGGTTGTGGTTTGCATATATCACACAGCTATGTACCAGCTATCTCCTTTAAACTTAAAAATGTTGCTTATGTAATGTAGTATTACATTGTTTGTGAGACTCACCATGGTAACAAGAGAGAAGCAGCAACACTAAGCCCCGATGATACAGCCACAACATATGCCACAATCAGATTAGGAATAAACACTAGCATCACTGTGAACGGCATAATCCACTGCAAAAGAGAGACAACAGTTTAAAGGACCAACATTACATTTTATTCAATGCATACACACAAAACTTTGAGCTGCATTAAGACAGTGATAAATTCAAATACTAAAATGCAACTATATAATTGTACATTGTTAGGATAGCAACATAAATAGGCTTATCAACCATTAAAAGACAACTTTTGATGTTGACGTTAAAGGCCATGCATCTACTCAAACTCTACTTTTTGATGCAAATTCATCTGTCACTTTGTAAAATGGCTAATACTAATACAATGTTTGGCCCAGTCTTTGTTCCATGAAACATGTGGCCAATCACTCCTCTGCTTAATTCATGATTATGCATCTGCATTATTGTTAATTTTCCAATTCAGCCATTTTGGGCAAATACAGTTTATGGTAATATTAATATATTTCAATGTTTACATTATGATAGGATCTTTAGCAATACAAATGCAGATGAAAGTTTAAGGCCACATCACTGATATGGTTCCGTTTGAAAACACATTCGTTTTGCTCCATTTGCACCTCTCATCCACACTAGAAGTGTGTTCTAGTGTCTTTTCAACCAAAAATTAAGTATATAAAAAAAATTCCATCTCAAACTTTGGAAAACGATGACATTATGAAACCTAAAACTGAGTTTTGAAATAGAAAAAAAGGAGAAAAAACACTATAAAAGTACCGTGATGCCGCAGAAAGCCGCTGTCTTCTTTCCAAACTTCTCAAGAAACCACTGCCAGAATGGAATGCTCAATGCAGCTGACATCTGAGAATTTGAAAAACAGATTTTCTTAAAAATCAATAAATATCTGAGTAACACTATACAATAAGGATGAATTCATTAAAATGAGCAAACAATGAACAATACTTTTACTGCATTTATTAATCTTGGAAAATGTTAATTATAACACATGCTAATAAATGTATTTAATTGAAAGTATCTGTTAATATTAGTAAATGCATTATGAACTAAATATAAATGAACATTAACCAAAGCCTTAAAATGCTTTAAAATAATTTTGTTTTTGTTACAGTCCCTAATGAATTTACTCATTCTGACAAATAGAACCTGATATCGATATCTGTATAAAAATATGCAAATATTGTGCCAGTTATTCACTTTACACAACATGGCAAAATTGAGGAAGAGTGTATAAATCTGCATTCTAAAAATGCACAAAAGAAAAAAAAGTGCTAAAAGTTCTAAAGACTGTAAATCAAATATAATTGCAAGAACACTCTGTTCGCCATAAGCAGAAACCTACAACAGCACTGACAATGAACTGAACTATCTAAGTGTAGCTATACTTAAGCTAACTAGAGAGCTTTGTGTTCATTCATGATAAATCACCAATGACAATGGCAAGTCTATTGAAGTAGATATGGCATAATTGGTCATTACATTTGACAACAAATAATGATGATGATCTTTTCTTGTCTTCGTCGAGTACTCACCAGAATGGTCAGAACTATGTTTTGAAAGTGTTCTCGTAGATCCACTGCATACGTGCAGAACAACACAAAGTTACTTTGTATCAACTGCAAATGAAGAGATTTGTCTTATTAGCAATAAATGGAAACACAATACAGTTCATTAGTTAATCCAGCATATTCTTAAAAATACCTAATTCTCGGAAAGATTTTTAGCAATTAGATGTAAATATTTGATGTATACCAGAGCCACAACCACCATATACACTGGCAGCCAAAAGTTTGGAATAATGTAAAGCGGAAGGAAACTTTAATTCACCAAGTGGCATTCAACAGATCACAAAGTGTAGTCAGGACATTACAGCACCATTAATATTTGAAAAAAGTCATTTTTGATCAAATCTAGACAGGCCCCATTTCCATCAGCCATCACTCCAACACCTTATCCTTGAGTAATCATGCTAAATTGCTAATTTGGTGCTAGAACATTACTTGCCATTATATCACACACAGTTGAAAGCTATTTGGTTTGTTAAATGAAGCTTAACATTGTCTTAGTGTTTGTTTTTGAGTAGCCACATTATGGAATAGATCGGCATGTCTTAAGGTCAATGTTAGTTCAAAAATGGCAAAAAATAAACGTTTTTCTCTAGAAACACGTCAGTCAATCATTGTTTTGAGGAATGAAGGCTATAAAATGCTTGAAATTGCCAAATAACTGAAGATTTCATACAAAGGTGTACACTACAGTCTTCAAAGACAAAGAACAACTGACTCTAACAAGGACAGAAAGAGATGTAGAAGGCCAGATGTACAACTAAACAAGAGGATAAGTACATAAGAGTCAATAGTTTGAGAAATAGACGCCTCACATGTCCTCCGCTGACAGCTTCATTGAAATCTACCTGCTCAACAACAGTTTCATGTACAACAGTAAAGAGAAGACTCACGGGTGCAGCATTATGGGAAGAATTGCAAAGAAAAAGCCACTTTTGAACCAGAAAAACAGAAAGAAAAGGTTAGAGTGGGCAAAGAAACAGACATTGGACAACAGATATCTGGAAAATAGTGTTATGGATCTTAACCCCATTGAGTTTTTGTGGGATCAGCTAGACTGTAAGGTGCGTGAGAAGTGTCTGACAAGACAGACACATCTATGACAAGTACGACAGGAAGTGTGGGGTGAAATGTCACCTGAGTATCTGGACAAACTGACAGCTAGAATACCAAGGATCTGCAAAGCTGTCATTGCTGCACATGGAGGGTTTTTTGATGAGAACTCTTTGAAGTAGTTTAAACTCAAAATTCAAACTGTAATAGTAATTGTTCACATTATTAATGTCCTGACTATATATTGTGATCAGTTGAATGCAACTTTAGTTAATAAAAGTACCAATTTATTTCCATAAGAGCAAAAATTTTGGCCACCAGTGTACATTGAGGGGCACACATCCCCCCTAATATTCACAATTGCGGTTGTCGGTTGATTAACATGGATATTTACCAATTATTAAACTTTTACATTTGGCCCCAAAAACCTTGAATATTTGGTTACACTATTGAAGTATACAATCAAATATGTATTTGTCATTGCTATTAACATTTGTAACATACAGTATATGGTAGTTCCATAAGTGCTTTTTAATTCATGCTTATCCTCAACTAATCAACTAAATAAAAAGTAAGCACTGAACACATCTAAAACAAACTACTAGAAGGAAAAGTTACCTGGATGGCTACAGATATGAACAGAAAAGACGCTGTTAGAGTGAGATACGACCCATGTTTCATGACCAAAATAAAGCCCTTATGGAATGGAGTGGCCTTCTCTGTTTTAGGTGCATATGGATCTAAAGCCATAAAATAGATGCAAGAAAATCCATTAGACATGTTTTCTGAGATGGTAAAGTGAATTGTTTTTTAATTAAAGGGATAGTTCAACCAAAAATTAAAACTTAGTGCTTAAAATCTCCTTTTGTTTTCCACAAATGAAAGAAAGACATGTAGGCTAGTAACGCCACGAGGGTGAATAAATGATCACAGCATTGTAATTTTAGGGGTGAACTGTCCCTTTAAATTTTCCATTCGTATGCATTGGCAAAACAAGAATTTATGGAATACTACAAATCTGGTAATGGCATTTCAGTGAAACATGAGTCCATGCCATTAAACCACGTCCTCACCATCTCTCTCTTTGACTCCCAGGAACATGACGACTGTACAGACCAGAAATAGCCCACCGATTACACCAGCTGCTATCATGTAAACCTCCTTCTGTAAAGACACACAGACCATGAGAGCTGATGGTACAGTCCCTACTTCTATTAATTCTTTTTAAACACATCTTAGACCAACAATATTCACCCAAATTGAGGTTTGTGTGTTAAGGGTTGAGGTCTATTGTGTGTCTATGTCAACAAATGTTACTGCCTTGCCTTGCCTTGCCATCCTATCTTCAGAGGCAAAGCTTGCAAGTAATGTCATATAAAATAACATCATTATTTAAGTAGTGACAAAATGAAAGTTCTCATATTGGGTATTGTTAGTTGGCTGAACTAGATATTAGTAGTTCTCTCAACATGAATTTATTAATTTAGTGAACAAACAAATTCACATTGACTAAACAATGCAATGTTACTGGGGATAATAATTAAAATGTTGTTGAGAGAACCCAAAAATCTTACTGCATCTCATGTTGCGGTGAATTTTTAAGCTTGCACCAACATAATATATGTATAATCAAGGTTGGGAGGGTTACTTTTGAACTGTATTGCACAACAGATTACTGAATACATGCTGTAAAATGTAATTTGTAACATATTCCGTTACATTACTCAAGGTCAGTAACGTATTCTAAATACTTTGGATTACTTCTTCTATAAACTGTTTTGACTATGAAAACTCTGCCAGTACAGTATGACAAAATACACATGTTAAAAATACATTATCTGAAAAACATAAATATCTTATCCAGTGTTGTTTCGAAGTCAATCAAATTGATCTTGTTTTAAGGAATTTTAGGTATTTTTACAGGAAAACAATACAAAAATTATCAAGAATATGATTTTTGCCCTAATATCAAAGGTCTTACTAGAAAAAAAAAAAAAAGAAATTATGATCAAACGTGAATTTTCTTGATAAAAAAATATGATCGTGTCTGGTAACATGCGCATGTAAAATGGCTAGAAATAGCATTTTAGCTTAGCATAAATCTGACAATTTACACAAGGGTTATTTCTATTTCTTCTGCTCAAAATTTACTTCAAACTTATTTTTCTGTCTGCTCGTATGAATGTAACACATCATAAGAAAATGTTTCATCGCTGTTCAAATGCACTTTGAATCGCATCAGTTATATGTATAAATGTTTTCCATCTGAAAGGACTAAATATTAAATGAAATAAATGACAATAAAATGCAAAGTAATCTCTTCAGTAATCAAAATAATCTTTGAATTTAACTCTATTCTAATTTCCAAATATTTAATTTGTTATTGTAGTGGAATACAGTTAGTTATAGTTTGTTTTTTAAATACGTAATCCCGTTACATTTATTCCATTACTCACCAACCCTGTTTATAATATATATATATATATATATATATATATATATATATATATATACATACACACACATACAGTCACCTAAAGGATTATTAGGAACACCTTTTCAATTTCTCATTAATGCAATTATCTAATCAACCAATCACATGGCAGTTGCTTCAATGCATTTAGGGGTGTGGTCCTGGTCAAGACAATATCCTGAACTCCAAACTGAATGTCAGAATGGGAAAGAAAGGTGATTTAAGCAATTTTGAGCGTGGCATGGTTGTTGGTGCCAGACGGGCCGGTCTGAGTATTTCACAATCTGCTCAGTTACTGGGATTTTCACGCACCACCATTTCTAGGGTTTACAAAGAATGGTGTGAAAAGGGAAAAACATCCAGTATGCGGCAGTCCTGTGGGCGAAAATGCCTTGTTGATGCTAGAGGTCAGAGGAGAATGGGCCGACTGATTCAAGCTGATAGAAGAGCAACTTTGTCTGAAATAACCACTCGTTACAACCGAGGTATGCAGCAAAGCATTTGTGAAGCCACAACACACACAACCTTGAGGCGGATGGGCTACAACAGCAGAAGACCCCACCGGGTACCACTCATCTCCACTACAAATAGGAAAAAGAGGCTACAATTTGCAAGAGCTCACCAAAATTGGACAGTTGAAGACTGGAAAAATGTTGCCTGGTCTGATGAGTCTCAGTTTCTGTTGAGACATTCAGATGGTAGAGTCAGAATTTGGCGTAAACAGAATGAGAACATGGATCCATCATGCCTTGTTACCACTGTGCAGCCTGGTGGTGGTGGTGGTGTAATGGTGTGGGGGATGTTTTCTTGGCACACTTTAGGCCCCTTAGTCCCAATTGGGCATCGTTTAAATGCCACGGCCTACCTGAGCATTGTTTCTGACCATGTCCATCCCTTTATGGCCACCATGTACCCATCCTCTGATGGCTACTTCCAGCAGGATAATGCACCATGTCACAAAGCTTGAATCATTTCAAATTGGTTTCTTGAACATGACAATGAGTTCACTGTACTAAAATGGCCCCCACAGTCACCAGATCTCAACCCAATAGAGCATCTCTGGGATGTGGTGGAACGGGAGCTTCGTGCCCTGGATGTGCATCCCACAAATCTCCATCAACTGCAAGATGCTATCCTATCAATATGGGCCAACATTTCTAAAGAATGCTTTCAGCACCTTGTTGAATCAATGCCACGTAGAATTAAGGCAGTTCTGAAGGCGAAAGGGGGTCAAACACAGTATTAGTATGGTGTTCCTAATAATCCTTTAGGTGAGTGTATATATATATGTATATGTATATGTATATATGTATATATGTATGTATGTATGTATGTATGTATGTATAATATATATATATATATATATTATTTTCACCCTATATATGTGTGGGTGTGTGTGTGTGTGTGTGTTATTATCATAATAATATATTACATTTATATATGATTTTATATATATATATTATATTATAGTATAGTATCTTATATATATTTTATAATATTTTATATTATATTATATAGCTGTAAATGTCTTGTAATATTTATTTATTTATTTTTTGGTCAAAACGTTTAATCTTGTCTTTTCATTAAATCTTAATCTTTGGTTGCTGTATTATTTCAGTACATGGTTTCTGTTTTCCGTCGACTGTCTAGATTCATTACATTTATTTGTGTGCATCATGCATACCACTGTATGGTTTTGTAAATTGTACCTAGCTCAAATTAGGTGCAACCCCAGAAAAGAGGAATTTTTCAATCTATTTCCTCCAAACAGGAACTGCTATGCCCTAAACAACCACAGGTTTGTTTGCTATTTTTCCACACACTGTGGCTGAGCACTTCATTATTGTAACAGATCAAAAGGGCTGTTTAGAGTTGGTTGGCGCACCCAAACAGCCCTACTGAGTTTCAGCCAGGCCACAGAGGAATGCGCAGTGACACAGTGTGGCGTGTTGCAGGCCGCCTGGGCCACCATAGAGAGGTTTAACCAGAGAGACACTGCAGTCCAGCTCCAAATAGCTGTGGTCCTTCATGGTTCTCCACGCTGGGTTTCCACTATGGAAGCCTCAGCCACATACACAAACCAGGCTTGTCAACTCGCTCACAATGCGAACTTGACTTACGTTGAGCTCGGTGGCTGTCGGCCCAAAAAAAGAGTTTAACAGCCCCATAAACAAGGATGTTTATTTAATCATTCCGAGGTCTCTGGTGAATTTCAATAGTTTTTATAAAAGTCAAACTCTAAAAGTCCCCACCTTATTAGTTTGAAGAGGGTTTGTGACGAGAACTTAAAAAAACACAAAATACTTAAAATATTATTTTTGTAAAAGAAAATTCAAAATATTAGAAACTTTAGCACAGAGGAATAGCAGTTCTCTGTCCATGCAGAAACACAAAGGTTGTAATGCTTCATAATAATAATAACAACAACAAGTATGCAACAATGCTTGGGTGTTTTGGTTGGTTTCCAGGGCACATCTTTTTGGTTGATATGCTATTCTGAATGGATGTTTCTGAATAGTGGATTCTATGGTGTTCTGGGTGGTTTCTAGGGTGTTCGGAGTCATTGCTATGGGGTTGCTCGGGTGTTCTCCAGGTTTCTAGGATGTCCTGAGGCATTGATAGGTGGTTGCTAGGGTTTTCTGGGTGGTTTCAATTGTGTTCTAGGTCATTACTAGGTTGTTGCTAGGGTGTTCTGAACTTCTGGATGGTTTCTATGGTGTCCTGGTCATCATTAGGTGGTTGCTAGGGTGTTCTGGGTGGTTTCTATGGTGATATGGCTCATTGCTAGATGGTTGCTAGGGTGTTCTGTGTGGTTTCTAGGGTGTTCTTGGTCATTGCTATATAGTTGGTAGAGTGTACTTGGTGGTTTGTAGATAGGTGGTTTCTACTGCATTCTGAGTCAGGTGGTTTCAAGTGTGTTCTGGGTAGTTATAGGGTGTTCTGGGTGGTTGCTTAGTGGTTGCTAGGCTGTTTAAATGAAAACTAAATGAAAAAAGATATAGATTGTTAATAATAAATGCTTTTCTTAGAACATAACTTGAAAGAGACTTAGAGCCAGAGGAACTACATTAAGTCCTGTCACCCACTGGTGCAGTGTAGAATATTTTAATTCAAAGATGACATTGATACCTACAGCATGAGACATGAAGTCATGTGACAGTGCCAGGCTCCTGATGATCTCAGTACCACTGCTGTTTCCCAAGTGACTAGATGACAGGTTGCGATGTGGACAGTGTTTCAGAGTGTGTGCGCTCGCTACAATCTGACCCTGAATGGCAGCGCCAACCAACGTGCCAAGAACTTCCATTGTCATACCTGAAGATGCATAAAACTTTCATCATTATATACATTTCAAGTCATTTTCAGACACATGTAGTTATGGGCGAGTGGATTATAAGCATTTATTTTAGCATTATTGGAGCTATTGATGTTATGGATCGACTAGAGTAATCCAAGCATGGTTAAAAAGATATACAAATCTGTATATTTACGGTAAGCTGTAGCAGAGTCTCTTTCCTGTTGGTCGATGCTCAAGAACATGGTCAGGGCGGAGTAAGGCACATGGAAGCACTGTAAGACAGGTTAGACAAAGAACACATATCACAAAGAATACATAAATGATGACAGAATAGTATAATAATTGATAGGACACAGGTGAATATATGGTTCCTTGGAGATTAAAACAAAGTGTTTATCTTCAAGCCGCAGTGTAAGAAATTATGTTGTGTGCTGTGAGATCTCATAAATGTAGGATCTAAAAATGGCAGTGAAATTGATCCAAAATTTAGCACATGCACATCTATTAGTGGTTTTTCTAACCTCTCATTTTTTTCCAAGCACCCATTTATATTAATTACATTGTATGTCTCAAAGGAAACAACTAATAAGCTCCAAATCAATGCTATTCATTTAGAGCACAACATGTTCTTTGTACTTATAAATAAAATACATTTTCAGTGCTAAATCAATATTATCAAAGTACAGCAAACCTTCACTGAACTTACTTTAATATTCCATTACACACTTACCATCAGCTAACTTTTATAATTCACACAAAAGCCAAGTCAGCAGTGTGGCAAACCGAGGGCCCAAACGGTTACCAAAAATAAATCTAACTACATATTGCTTCCCATGTGGTTCTTTTGTTGCTTAAATGTTCTGCATGTTGTTTCACAGGCCCTGTTGGACTCCTGTTTGCGAGGAAGTTTGTTTCTATGAGTTAGTTCTAGGAGGGTTTGTGTATTTAAAGGTGCACTCAGTAATTTTTTCCTCATTAAAAAAGTTTAACTACTAAAGACATGAATTGTAATTTTGCAATATGTGTAGGAAATCATGCCCACTCTCATTAAAATGAAGACTCCAGTCATATCAATAACCTTACAAGAGTTGTTTTATTCTTCATGGAGAGGGTCCGCACATGGGGGCTGCCATATTAGAATCACATGACCTCCCGAATACTACTCGCTTAATCTCAGTAACCGTCCTGTTATTTGACACTTTCACTCATTGATTAAAATAATCATGGCTGACTGTGAATACTACACTTCTACAATGGTATCTGAAACTGAAAACTATTGGTTTTAAATTATGCTGCATCCAAGTCGCTAGGTGTCACTGTAAGTCCAAGATGACACAAAGACAAAAGTTACTGAGTGCACCTTTAAACATAAAATACATAGTCTAACTAAGACAAACGTGCAAATTACAATCATATAGGGCTTTGATCACGCCAAGGAATAAAAAAAATCAATAAAAACGTTAATTCTGACGGACGATGAGGTTGTTTTATAAATAAAACTACTTTGCTGGAGAAGCGTCAATAAACTTAAAGTCTTGAGCAGCACAAATACAGTCCTGTAGTCAGCCATTGTAGTTTTGAATGTCTTGCGCGTCGTTTTGAAGTACTCGCGCGCATGCCTTTAGACTGAACACGTAATACGCGAGCGCATGATGTCATCGTTTTCACAAATTCTCGCTTTTGTATGTTTACACAGAGACGATAACGCCATCGTTTTCAAAAACTTGCACTTTGAAACTTGTTTTCAGGCCCCAAGGCGCTGTTGTTGTGTAAACGAACAGCCAAAATGCATAAAAAGTTTTCAGTCTTAATTTTAGTTGTCGTGTAAACTGCTCCTATATTTCACACTATTGCGACTCCTCGTAATTGCAACTTTATATCTAACAATTGTGACTATTTCTCACAATGTAAAGTTTATTTCTCGTTATTGAGAGAATTTTACTTTTAATTGCGAATTAATATGTTACAATTGCCACTTTGTTTCTCATAATTACAACTTCTTTCATTTGAGGCTTTATTTCTCGTAACTACGACTTTATTTCATACAATTTCCACTTTATTTCTCATAATTGCAACTCTAAATCTCATAATTGCGACTACATATCTCAAAATGTACACTTTTTTTCTTGTAACTGTGACTTTATTTTTCAGATTTAAAACTTTATTTCTCAAAATTGTGACTTATCTCACAATTGCAAGTTTTATATCTTGCAATTAAGACTATTTATCTCTAATTGCAAATTTATTTTTACATTTATTATCTCACAATTGGAATTCACACTTTATTTCTCATAATTACGACTTCTTTCAACTGAGGCTTTATTTCTCATAACTGCGATTTTATACAATATCTTGCAATTGGGACTTTATTTGTCATAAATGCCACTTTATATCTCGTAATTACTATCTAAGCTATAAGTCAGAATAACTTTTTTTTTATTCTTCCATGGCAGGATCACCGTACAATCATGTACACTGCTACAATCAGTACACAAACTTTCTCTGATACAAGAAGCAGCTGGTGATTCTCAGCCTTGTACTAATAAGACAATGGAGAGCGCTAAATGAGGAAACCAGCAGTTATCCTCTTCGGTGGTTTCTGCCAGGTTCCACCATGTATTTATCAAGTAGCTAGACTGACTTTTCATTACAGTGTAGGATGCTGTGGTCAGAGCGGCTTCTTCACTCCAGCACATGTTGGCAGGTTTTTAATAGAGGACAGTATGGAGAGGTCTGCGCCAAACCATAGTAACAAAGGATAGCAACACAAATAAATCATGGAAAACTCCATGCTATAGATAACCACGGCAACTTTAGTCGGCGGGCGCCTTTATGTCTGTTTACTTTAAAAGTCAGGGTTGCTGTGGAGTACCGAAAGGCGTTTGTGGTGGATTGAAACATGTGGCGTATAGAAATATATATTAATATAAATAAATAGGATTTCATTTTAATCTGAGTCTATAAAAGTATATAACACTAGCTTACATAAGCATTACAGGTGAAAGTTGTTTCACTGTTTCAGAAATGTACTGTGGTGCAGTTCACGTTAGAGATGAATTCATTCAAGGACAGTGGGGGATCGTGAAACCAAAATACATTGCAAAGGCAAAAATCCAGGCAGCATTATATTTTGAAAGATCCATTAAAAGGCATCTGCGACTACATGATTGATGGAGTTGTAAAAGTGGTTTCTGGGTAATGTGATAACCAGTATGTAGTATTACATGGTATTAGAACTTTAAAAACATCAAAGCAAATAAAGTGTGCTGGATACGTACTGTGATGAGCGTTTGGTAGAGACAGTAGAAGCCCAGATACCAGATGAACCTCCCGTTGGTAAAAGGTGGAACAAACCAAAGGTAGAAATATGAGACCACTATAAATGGAGTGCAGCCCACCATCCTACAGGATGAAAGAACAGATGTAATTCTCATCTATATCCAGTGATCATGTGATTTGAAACTAACAGTATTACAGCTAACATGTTTATTGTAGTATGGTTATAACATTATATACAGTATTGAAGCACCTTTAAATACAAATGATATATGAATATGGTAATCATTCAGTACTATGGTAAATGGGTAGTTCACATGAAATACTTTTGGCAATTTGACATCTAATACTGTACTATTTTAAAAAGTATTTTACTCATTCATTTATAATGCTTATGAATGTAGCTTAAACAAATGCATATTAATTGAGAGACTATCTGGAATATATTAGACAATTTTCTTAAGTGAAGAGAAAGGTTATCAAAACACCTTAGAGACCTGTTACAGGTCCTAATATATACATTTAAACTTTGTAGATTAATTTACATTTTAATCTAAAAACTTGATTAAAAAAGGTCATTCATGTCAACTACCAATATTTCAAAGTACCATGATATTACCATCTGACACCACCACTTAACTGTTTATGCTTTTTGTAAAGGAAATGCTGGCAAGTATTGTATATTGCACACAGTTGTGACGTTAAAGGGATAGTTCACCCAAAAATAAATAGGTTTTGCCATCAACCTCATGCACAACCTCATGCCATCCCAAGATGTGCATGGCTTTCTTTTTTCTGCTGAACAGAAAAATATTGCAACTCTGTTGGTCCAAACAATACAAATGAATGGTGACCAACATTTTGAAGCTTCAAAAAGCACATAAAGGTAGCATGACAATAATCCATAAGACTCCAGTGGTTAAATCCATGTTTTCAGAAGTGATCCAATCGGTTTTGAGTGAGAACAGACCATCATTTAACATGATCATGATTTCAAGCTCGATTACACTTCCTAGTGCTTGATGCAAGTGCATAATGCTAGATGGTGCTAGGAAGAGCAATCAAGCTTGAAATCATGATCCCCAAGAAGACAACTGATGTCAACATTTATAGTGAAAAAGAAGTTACATTTTGGTCGGTTTAATCCAAAATCGATTGGATTGCTTTTGAAGACATTGATTAAACAACTAGAGTCTTATGGATTACTTTTGTGCTTTTTTTATGTGCTCTTTGGACCTTCAAAGTTTTGGTCACCATTAATTTGCATTGTGTGGAACTGTAGAGCTGTGATATTCTTCTAAAAAATATTTTCTAGCAGAAGAACGTCATTCACATCTGCAATGGCATGAGCGTGACAAAATATTGCGAGAATTTGAATTTTTATCTGAACTATTCCTTTAATTAACCAGATACATTAAATCTAGTAGATTCATGCAGATTTATATAACTTTTTATTTAATAAACATTCACTATCTGACATTGCAACATTGTCTATTCATCTAATAAGAGTGAAATAGATTATTTGAATATGATAGTCAGTACAAAACATTTAAAAAATGATAGACAAAGCTATATTTTGGGGGGATTATTTCTGGACAAAGTTGCTTGAAAGACAGAAAGCAAGACATTTGGTCAGGGGAACCAAACAGACGGAACATCGCCTTTGCTATAGGTATCCTGTGACTCTATCTCACATTTCAGCTTCTCTACTAATCAATACAACCTTAAAAAAGAGCAACTTGAGGATCTTCTTAAAGCTACAGTTCACATTTATTTTAGATTTGATTTAGGATGCAACCATAGACTGAAGGAATGATTAACTCCGCCACAGGATCGCAAGGCCACCAAACCACATTCTTTATACAGCACGGTTGTCTTGATGAAGCAGATCTCAGCTGAGAGAAATACTGCTGCATTTCACTCTTTTCAGGATGTGGGGGAATGTGTTGGCCATATATAATTCATACTGATACAAGGCTTTCATTCCATTATGGGAGATGCAGCTGAAGGCATGAGAATATGAAACTGAAATATGCCTCTTTTAATCCCCAGTGGGTTATTTATGCTGAAATAAACCATCAGCTCATGGCCATTGAGCCTGGTTTTAAAAGGAGTTATTTTACACTTTTGCATTACCTTGAAGTCCCCTTATAATGTCATATACATAAAAAACTGTTGATGTGCTGTGATGTAGTTTTTATGACTGTTTTACACAAAAAGAGATGTTAGGCAGAATGTCAGCCTCAGTCATCATTCACTTTCATTGTATGGATTACAAAAATCATAAAACAGAATGGTGACCAAGGCTAATGTTCTGTCTTTTGAGATCTACAGAAGAAAGTCATGCAGTTTTTAAACGACATGAAAGTGAGTAAATGATGAGAGACTTTTCTTTTTCTTTTTTTTTTTTTTTTTGTGAACTATCCCTTTAAGATGGGATAGGAAAAAGTATTTTAACATTGAAAAAAAAAAATCACACACTTCACCTTTAAGCCAGGAGCAAGGCTTGTACCACATTAAGCCACTGTTAAATACTGCATTCAGGTTCTTGGCCTTCATCCTAAATACATGACATTACAGGTCGACTCTAGAATGTTTACAATTGTTTGGCCAGGTCTTTCCTCAGCTGGTTTACTCTGAACACACTGACCTCTCTGCCACTGCAGGATACTTTCACAGAGAAAAAACAACTGCATGCAAACAACCCGACACAGAGAACAGGGAGGACCAGAGAGTGGCCAATTCTGGCACAGTCCAGATGCCACAATTGCCGTGTGGAGCAACCCCTGTGTGCCTGCTGATTGTTTGGCCACACAAAAGAGGCACAGTGCAGGTAAGAGAGGGGGCAGAGAGGTTAATGTGAATGAAAAGAGCCAAAAGGTCTGTAAGGCGCAGAATGAGGTTAGATGACCAGACGTTTTTATCTTAGGCAATTAACCATAGGGAACTGATGTACAGATATACAGTACATACCGTGAGGTCCAAAGGTCTTAGATCACTATAGTGAAAATGCTTCTATTTGCATACGCATTGTCTTTTAAATTTAATACAACATTTTTCATTATAAATTACATGATTATCGGTAAATTCATAATTGCTCACACAATAAAAATACTAATATATTAAAATAATGAATAGAAAAGAAAACATATTAAATTAATAATAAAAATAAAACAGTTTATGAGTTTACAAGAAAAATTACAAATTAAATTATCTGATTATTTATATTATCAATATAATAATTTGAGTGAAAAGTAAATTGAAAAATATAAAATGCATTTTAAAAGAAAAAAAAAACAAATCTTCCAAATTTCAATGTGGTCACACATTTTTGGACTCCTTCATACACACAATTACACAAAAAACGTAAAATAAAAAGATTATTCAAACATGTAATAATAGACATTATGTTTTGTTACGTTATGTTATTATTATATTAAATGATATTGTTTTTAATGACTTTTCTAGAAATCATATTCCTCACAAACAATCTCTTTGAAAAAGACTTTTTCGTTGGAAATGCATAGTTTCTTTTTCAAAAATCCTAAAACTTTTGGTTTATTTTTATGTAAAATAAAAAATGAATACAAAAAATTCCCAGATTTTTTTATGTACACACAATTAATCCTAAAAAAAACTAAATGAATATATAATTAAGATATTTAATACTTATAATATTATATTATATCATATAATTCTCACAAAAACGTTTTTGGAACAGACGTTATATGTTTTGGTGGTATTACATAATTTCTTAATTACGTCAATGAAAGAGATTTCAGATTTAAGCAACTGCTAAGTTTTAGGAACTGGACTGAGCTTCTGAAAATTAATCGGCGGTTTCAAAGGTAGTGTCAAGAGGAGACGGAAACAGTGTGCTAAAAATATCACTAATTACGTAACTAAACAAATGAAATGTCAAAAAGAAATTTAAAGAGTCCTTCCTGATAAAAAAATGAAATGAAAAAAAGATAACGCTTAAACCAGCCTAATGTGTTTTGCTGGTGTTAGCCGTCCACTAAGCTGGTCTCCACTGGGCAGGCTTGTCTGGTATGATGTTTTCTAGAAGGGATTTGGGTATCCTTGTCAGCTGGTCAGGCAGAGAAACCAGCAAAGGCCAGCTAACGATTTTAGGCTGGTGTAAGCAGTTTTTACAGCAGGGTTTTGGCACAATAACTGGATAACATGCTGATGAGTAAAGTAGTGGAATTTCCTCATTGTACAGGGAATGTTGTAGAATCTGTAAATCTAAATGTTGTATTTGTGTTGGCAGAGCTTTGGAAGAATAAACATTGAGACACACCAGAAGGCCCGCATGGGCATGGCAGAGATGTTCCGCAGTGATGCTCTGAAATCCACTTCCTGCCAGATACTATGATGTCACATCTAGTCTAATGAGGACTTCCTGTCAGACACTCAATCTTGGGCAAGTCCTCGCTTAATTCCCTTGAGAAGCCCATATGGGAACGCTACAAGCTTTTAGAAGTCATTTAACAGTAGGAACATTTATTGACCAGACATTTCTTTAGTGATAGCAAAACAACAGCAGCACTTTGAATAGGAAAACATTCCCATACACTAGTTGATGGGAATTCAGTCTGACTGAATTTTGACTGAAAAAGAGAAAACGCCACTCACCATGGCATGAGTCGTCCAATCTTTGTCCATTTGCTCTTAGTAATGAAGAATCCAACAATGGGGTCAGTGACTGCACCCCAAGCCTTACCGATGAACAACACCATGGAAGCTTGAAAAGGGCTAATCTGTGGGGAAAAGAGAAAGTTGCCAACTATATTAAAGGGATGGTTCACCTCAAAGTAAAAACTCTGTCATCATTTACTCACCCTCATGTTCTTACAAACCCGTATGACATTTATTCCTCCGTGGAACACATATTAGGCATAAAGTAGACTTCGGTCATCATTCACTTTCATTGTATGGAGAATACAATGCAATAAAATGCATTGAAAGTAAACAGCGACTGAGGCTATCATTCTGCCTATCATCTCCTTTTGTGTTACAGAGGAAAAAAACAGATCAACTTGGAACAACATAAGTGTGAGTAAATAATGACTGGAATTTCATTTTTGGGTTAACTATCCCTTTAATAATAAAAAAATCCCAAACTAACCCAAAATGGCTATTCAGCACTGAGAGAGTTTCTTTTCAAAGGTAGAAGAATAGAAGCAGAAGATTTCTTGAGAATGCATGACCTGTTTTAGTTAATGAATCAAATAGCTGATCTAGGGTGTTCTTTTATGATTAATAATATCTACTAAGATCATATCCTCTGGCATTATGTGAATACATATTTTATTATAGCACACTGAGATCTCACCTGCGCAATGTCGAGAAGATATATCTGGAGAAAGAATGCGGTTGCACTCCCAGCGACCTGATTTGGAGCTCCTCCGATCGCGAAACATAGTTTGCTACATACGGTGAGTTTCTGATCCAGATGAGTCTGGAAAAAAAGAAGATTTGGGGTCAGAATATAAGGTTCAACACTGTTCATTGAGATATGATAATGCCCAGACAGAATCTGGTGACTTTTCTGCACTGAATTTGGGAGACGTTTGTGGAACTCTGATCAATGGATTTAAACATGGTAAAATGTGTTCAAAGAGAACGAGTACGCTCTTGATTGGTAGCTGACACAAACAGCAGTTTCCTGAAAACGTGACAGTTGTAGTTTTTTATTCAGTGTAATATATCTTGATTTGTTGCAGTCAGTGAGTGCTTGATTAAGGTTGCAAGAACTTCCCCAGGCTGAGTTATATTTATTGTTCTTCAATGATAATTCTGGGTGAAAATCATGGCATATGACTTTGTGCTCAAAGTTCAGAGTTTCTTCTAAAAGCATGTGGGTGGTGAAGGGACCATGACCTTAGAGTAAAATGTAATCTAGATGCACCCACTGCAGTGAGTGAGCGGAGATTTGATCACATCTTGAATGGTTTGAGGCACCTTAGGTTCTTAAGGGAATATTCCAGGTTCAGTACAAGTTAATCTTAATGGACAGCATTTGTGGCATAATGTTGATTACCACAAAAATACATTTGGACTTGCTCCTCCTTTTCTTTAAAAAAAGCAAAAATCTGGGTTACAGTGAGGCACTTACAATGGAAGTGAATGGGGCCAATCTGTAAATGCCAATATACTCACTGTTTCAAAAGCATAGCCACAATATGTAAACTTTTTGCCTGTAAACATGATTTAGTGTGATATCTAACTTTTCTGTGTAAACTTATATCCAATTTTACAACTTCGTTTCCATGACGAAAATGTAACGTAATGCTGTAAACCCTAAAACTTGAAAACGACTGTAAAAACAACAATTTGAACAAATTTACAGCTTTACAGCTCAAATAATACATGCCATTTTTATAGTAGAATTAATGTAAATGCTTTAATAATATTATAAGCTTCATATTTCCGCTTTGAAACCCTCCAAAAATTGGCCCCATTCGCTTTTTTTTGAGGGGGCCTGGGTAGCTCAGCAAGTATTGGCGCTGACTACCACCCCTGGAGTCGCGAGTTCGAATCCAGGGCATGCTGAGTAACTCCAGCCAGGTCTCCTAAGCAACCAAATTGGCCTGGTTGCTAGGGAGGGTAGAGTAACATGAGATAGCCTCCTCGTGGTTGCTATAATGTATGCTTCTTGCTCTCGGTGGAGCGCATGGTGAGTTGTGCGTGGATGCCATGGAGAACAGCGTGAAGCCTCCACATGTCTTTGCGGTAATGCACTCAACAAGCCACGTGATAAGATGCGCGGATTGACGGTCTCAGGTGCGGAGCCAACTGAGATTCGTCCTCCGCCACCCCGATGGAGGCGATTCACTACACCACCACGAGGACTTAGAGCGCATTGGGAATTGGCCATTCCAAATTGGGGAGAAAAGGGGAGAAAAAAAGAAAGGAGGAATGAGTCGAAATTAATTTTATTTGCTATCAACATTATACCACAAATGCTGTCGATTAGGTTTAACTAGTATTGACTCCAGAATATTCCTTTAAGGTTTTTTTATAGGGTTCATCTTTATAGAGTTAATTATAGAGTTTGTTATATAGTTCCTAGGCAAATAAAATGCAAATATGTTATTAATAATGTATTGATGCTACATTTAAGCAATAAGGGTTCTAGGTTCTAAGTTAATTATTATAGGCTCTACAGATCAGCATAGTGGTTTGTGGGTTCTCTAAAGGTGCCCTCAGTAATTTTTACCCTCATTTATAATGTTTTACTTTTAAAGAAATGAATAGTAATTTTTAAATTTATGCATAAAATCATGACCACTCATGTGATAGGAAGAGTTCAGTCATATCAGTAACCTTATAAAAGCACTTTTATTCTAAATGGAGCAGGTACGCCTCACAGGGGCTACCTTGTTAGCATCACATGACCAGTCGAAAACTACTCTCTTAATCTCAGTGACTGCCCTGTTTTTGGACACTTTCATTCATGGATTAAATTAATAATGGTTTTCTGTGCATAGTGAATTTCTACAATGGCATTGGTACCTGAAAAGTTCCAATTATACAAAGGTGGCACAGTAGATGCCAGGGACAACAGATGGCACATTTCTCCCATTGCCCTGATGCCTACTGTGTTTGAATGATGCAACATCCAAGCCACTAGGTGTCAGTGTGAGCCAATGTAAGCCACTTCGACATACATCAAAAAATTACCGAGTGAACCTTTAAAGCACCACACAGATGTTTTTTTTAAGAACTAGACAAAATATAGTTGAAATTTGAGAGCTATAGCACAGATTTTCAGTGAATAACAACTTTAATTTCAGTCTGTTCCTTACAAAATGCTATTGTATGCCATCAGAACACTTATAATACAGAGCATAAGTCATCAAGTCGACAACATTCGTTGTTAGGTTCACCTGTTCAACTTTACCCTTTTGTGAATATACACTTGTCTTGTTTCATTTGTTATTGTTTGTATTGTCTTCTGATATTACCTGACTTTAGAATTCGGTCACGCTATTCTCCACGGGATCCACGCACAACTCACCACACGCACCACTGAGAGCAAGAACAACATTGTAGCGACCACGAGGAGGTTAACCCAACGTGACTACACCCAACCTAGCAACCAGGCTAATTGGTTGGTTAGGTTGACTGGACTGGAATCACTCAGCATGCCCTGGATTTGAACTTGCGACTCCAGGTGTGGTAGTCAGCATCTTTACTTGCTGAGCTACCCAGGCCCCCAGCCCATTTATCATTATTAAAGATTTCTCACTTTCTCAGCCATGCTACTGAGTAATTTCTTCCTAGATCTTTGATATTGATGGTAATTTTATGGTGCTTTTTGATATTTTAGGAGCTAAGCACCCCCCAGTCCCCATTCACTTTCTATATATGGAGAACAGCATTCCATGAAAGAAAGAAAGGTTTGGAGCAAACTGAGGATGAGAAAATGACAGAATATTAAATTTTGAGGTGAACTATAGCTTACAAGTGACACATGTGACACATGTGACTCAGTGATCACACAATGGACACATTATGGGTGTAGCAAGAGTTCTTGTAATGAATAAAGAAAACATGTGCGCATGTGTGTGTTTTGAGTGGTTTGAGATGTAAAGCCTTTTGCACTTTAAAAAACATACTCCCCCTTTGGAAAGCTCTGTGGATAAGGCAGAGTAAATGTGTGCTTTTGAGGGTGTGTATGCGTGTGTGCTCACATATGTGTGGTATGGGAGTATAGAGGACGCAATGGAGATGCTTTCAACACATTAAAGGGAAGTCTAACCACCGTTTGGCAAGCCATATTTTTATGAACTCTCCTCCAGAGATCTTGGAAACATTCTGATACACATTGGGGTTGAAAATACTACTGAAATCTCGAACACTCCGCCTTTGAGTAGCTAACTCATTCATCCACTCAATCAAAGCCAGTGTTCGGCGTCTCCACGTAAACTTGCACTCTCGGTCCCCTCGCAAGAAAACCACCACAGAGGGCAGGATCACTCTTCAAAAGACCCTATAATTAACCCACTGATTTTCTCTCTGTCATTCTCAACTTTGCCATGATGAAAAAAGATGGATGGCTTCTGAAATCACAGTTAGGAGGTTGCAATCTAATTATTCTGATAACTGAAGAAAATGAAAAGAGTTGGAGTGTATGCCCAAGTCAATTTACAGTCATCTAAATCTTGCTGCCTCTTTGAACTACAATTATTCCTCTAAAGAGGGAAAGTAAGAGGATTTGATACTACAGTGTAAAATGAACCAGGCATTTAAGGGATTTCCCTTAAAGGCAAGCATCACTATTACTTATACTAAAGGTAAGAGATGTGAACGAACTTCTAATTCTAAATATTAGACTTTGTAACTCATTCTGCACCATTTGTCCAGCAGACATGAATGATATCTCAAATTCTGCGGCCTGTTGATAAAAGATGCACTAATAGTTTTCTAAGCATTTAGGACTTAGGATTTCTATCTGGGGGCTGATAAAACCAAAAAAGCAAACCATACATTGAAAAATAGTCCCTGGTAATATCAAGTGACCATAATTTTACATAGACTATAGGGCTTGGGCTCTTTTGACATGGGGCACACCCAGATCATCACCGATCCCCCACCTGGTCATCTGATGGTTAGACGGAGACCTGGAGAGGCCTTCGAGCCACAGTGTCTCGCACCCACCTTGAAATTTGGTGGAGGATCGGTGATGATCTGGGGGTGCTTCAGCGAGGCTGGAATCGGACAGATTCATCTTTGTGAAGGAAACGTGAATCAAGCCACGTACAAGAATATCCTGGAATAAAACTTGCTTCCTTCTGCTCTGACAATGTACTCTGAGGAATGTTTTTTTCCAGCAGGACAATGCTCCATGCCACACAGCCAGGTCAATCAAGGAGTGGATGGAGGACCACCGGATCAAGACCCTGTCATGGCCAGCCCAATCTCCAGACCTGAACCGTTTTGAAAACCTCAATGTGAATGTGATCAAGAGGAAGATGGATGCCACAAGCCATCAAACAAAGCCAAGCTGTTTGAATTTTTGCACCAGGAGTGGCATAAAGTCACCCAACAGAAATGTGATAGACTGGTAGAGAGCATGCCAAGAAGCATGAAAGGTGTGATTGGAAATCAGGGTTAATTCACCAAATACTGATTTCTGAACTAAGTTAAAACATTAGTATTGTGTTGTTTTAAAATGAATATGAACTTGTTTTCTTTGCATTATTCGGGGTCTGAAAACTGCATCTTTTTTGTTATTTTGACCAGTTGTTATTTTCTGCAAATAAATGCTCTAAATGACAATATTTTTATTTGGAATTTGGGAGAAATGTTGTCAGTACTTTATAGAATAAAACAAAAATTTTAATTTTACACAGACACATACTTATAAATAGTAAATACATTTTTTCCAGAGCTATAGACAACTACAAAATTCTCAGTTTCTCTGGATTTACTATTCAAACTCTGGATTGGAAACAGAGGATTCGGACATAATCCATTGGCATAGTGTTCTTTGCATACTGTATGGGATGTAGGGAAGTATGGATATCCGGATGGAGCGATACTCTGATATTGTAAATAATCAATAACAGCAATTCACAAGGTAATCAATGTGAGCTTGGAATAATCTGGATGTCTTTTGGAAATAAGATGAATCTACAGAATGGAGTGAAAATGGATTGCTCGAATTCCCATATTATTTTTGTTGCTCTCATCATGATAAACACAAACAGGAAGTAATTGAATCGAGACAAACTATCTGACTTCCTCACAGATTGAAAACACCAAAATACTGATAGAAACACTGAAGTGTGGGAAGACCGATTTGAGCTGGATAGGGTAAATCAACAATGTCCCTCACTGTTCACTTAGTCAACGTGACAAAAAAATGCATATTAGTCTTGCCTGTTGGAATCTTTACCTGTATTTTGGGAATCTCACAAAGAACGTCAAGAACACGTTCAGGTCACATTTCACCCCCAAATCCAAAGAGTGAAAAACAACAGTACATTCTGCATTAAGAAAGTGAAGCCTACTTTAGGACCATTCATTAATATTATTTTTGACAAATATGCACATTTTCCTTCTAAATTGTCATTACCGTAATGCAGAAAAATCTCATTCTCATTCCTGTTATACAAAACAAAAGATATCATTTTTAAATGGTAAACTTTTACGCATCGTGGTACTATTTGTTGCACTTCTTTTTTATGCTGATTTTACATTGTGTGATATAGTACAGCAAACCATCCTCTCTACAATACAACTAACACTATGTAATACTTTACAATTTAAAGGGATAGTTCACCCAAAAATTAAAATTCTCTCACCATTATTCAAGAAAGTCATATACATCTGGGATGGCATGAGGGTGAGTAAATGATGAGATAATTTTCCTTTTTGGGTGAACTATTACTTTAACTAATTTGCCTTTTTTTTGTTGGTATATTAATGAGACTGAGATATATCACTTTACAGTAATGAGAATCACGTTGATAATTTGTTGAATTGTATTTAAAATAATGTCACAATACAATAGGGAAATCTTCATGGTACATAAAATAGACTTATATAAATAGACAAAATATAATATCTTATTCATTTCCTTTGATTTTGGGAGCACTATGACACATTTGTGATATTCACCTAGTAGAATTCAACATTTCCCCACATCAGTTGCACTAAACCTATTTGTGCATAGACTATTGCTTCACAGTTGCATCTCTAAGCAGATTTTAAAATTGTATGTTTGCGTGAGGATGAATCTGGATGACATAATAAGGGGTTTAAGGGTTTATAACCAGTGGGATTTGAAAACGCATTTTATCATTACACTTGCAAGGTCAAATTCACCCTGGACTTGCACCTCTAATCTGAATGTGATTGCTTTTTGTGCAGAGAGTGCGAAAAACAACATCCCGCCCTCAAAACCTAAACTGGTAAGTGTGGAGACATTTTTTCAGGATTGTTCAGGCAAATGTTCTGTGATGCATTCTTAAAGCAATATTCCAGGTTCAATACAAGCTACGCTCAATCGACAGTATTTGTGGCATAATGTTGATTACTACAAACCTCATCCCTCCTTTCTTTAAAAAAAGAAAAGCAAGAATCGAGGTTACAGTGAGTCACTTACAACGGAAGTGAATGGGGCCAATCTGTAATTCTGTACTCTGTAATGCGTAAAACTTGTTCTGTGTAAAATTATATCCCTTTTACAATTTTACTTTGTTAGGCATGATGACGCATCACCAGCAAACCCTAAAATGACCATAAAAAAAACAACAGTTTAAACAACTTTACAGCTCAAAAACAATACACAAGATTGAACCGAAGAATTGATTTAATTTAAAGTGCTTTTATTCAATTATAAGCTTCAAATTTCTGCCCATAAATCCTCCAAAAATGGGTCCCATTCACTTCCATTGTAAGTGGAATTGTAAACCCTCAACTGAGAGACTCCCTCTTTCTCTGTTCGTGACAGAATGTGTGTGAACAAGAGCTCCATTAGTGTATTTTCCATACATTATTGACACACAGCTACCATTTTTCCCTATTACTCAACCCGAGGGTCACCGCAGAAGAACAACACAGCACAGACCTGACTTTCATTTCACATGACAGCTCATCCCTGATATTTGTTTCCACAGCTGAAGGTCACCTTGTATCCAGATATAGTGGTACAATGTGTACAATATCTTGAGTAAAATGTACATTTTTGATGGAATTAATTCATTTCTTGCAGTCTATTTACAGTGAGTTCCAGAAGTTTGTGACCACATTAAATAATTGGGGTTCAAACGGCATGCCGTAAAATAAAAGAACTATTAGAATATTGAAATATATCTGAATAGTTCTTGGTCCCTAATCAAACCTAAGAAAGTTTGTGACATTGATCATGTTAGCTCCTTTGTTGAAAAGGTCAGATTTCCTTGCACACAAGATGCTCTTTGGAACATTCACAAATCATGCTGGATAACATGATCATCAGGTTTTGCACAAACTTGTGGAGTCCATGCCAGCTGCACTATGTCAGTAAAGGGATTGTTCACCCAAAAATGACATTTCTCTCATGGCATCACCCTCATACCATCCCAGATGTGTATGACTTTATTTCGCAGAACACTAACAAAGATTTTTAGAAGTAAATCTCAGCTCTGTTGGTCCATTCAATGCATGTAAATGGTGACTAGAACTTTGAAGCTCCAAAATGGAAATAAAGGCAGCATAAAAGCAATCCATAAGACTCCAGTGGTTTAATCTATATCTTCCGAAGAGATATGATAGGTGTGGGGGAGAAACAGATTAAGCCCTTTTTTACTATAAATTCTCCTCCCTGTCCAACAGGTGGCGATGTGCATGAAGAATGCGTATCGGCAAATACAAAAGAAGAAGAATGTGAAAGTGGAGACTTATTGTAAGAAGGACTTAAATATTGATATGTTTCTCACCACACCTATCATATCTCTTCAGAAGACATGGATATAAACACTGGATTACTTTTATGAAGCCTTTACGTGCTATTTGCACCTTCAAAGATCTGACCACCGTTCACTTGCATTGTACTACAGACCTGAGATATTCTTCTGAGATATTCTACAGGAGAAAGTCATACACATCTGGGATGCATAAGGGTGAGCCAATGATGAGAGAATATCCATTTTGGGTGAACAAACCCTTTAAAGCAAAAGAGGGACATACTCGATACTAAGAGATTTTGAAAATAATGGTAATTTTTCAATTCAACTTTTCACTCAAATTGTTATGATGATGATATATTTTTAAATTGGGGGAAAAAGCAAACGTTGGGAATGCCCTTTATGTTAATTTACATCAACTGCATTTATTTGTCAAAGAGCATGCAACCAACCTCTCAGTCTGAGTAACTGAATAATCCAGCAGTTCTAGAGAAAAACATTCATTCATATTCTATAGGGATTAAGCTTCTATGTGGAACACAAGATGATCAAAACAAATGGATCTGGGTATGAACAGCTTGTCATTTTGACAGTGAAAAGCTTTTCATACACAGTTGCTCTGATTCTTTCCCTTTTACTTTCAATGCAAATTCTTTCTATGTAAATCTGTCTATTTCTAACCCACTATCATTCTGTGGCACATCAAAGGAATGTAATTCTGACAAATAGGTGGGTTTGTTTAGTCAAATAACTGGTGCAAGCATTTAAACTCAAATGTGTTTTTGTAGTATACAACTAAAAATACAGTTTGTGTCTTTGCGACTATTTACTTTTGGCTTTCACTGTTTGCCTATCAGTGCAATGCCTAAACAGCCTTTGGGCATGTGTGTTTGAGAAGCATACATGCAAGCAAGCGTTCCATATGCTAATTTAAACATGCCATTCCACATGCTTTCATATAGCCATACAGATGTAGAAAGGTTAAAAAAAGAATCATAAATTAAAGAAAAGAAAAACTGTACAACGATTATGCGTATATCAGCACCTGTCACCCCCGACTGAGTGTACATCAACAAAGTGTTAACTGAGAACACGTTGTAAAAAGATACACCAGGTAATTTAGGTGTTATCACATGAAGCTAATTTTGTTTAGGTTATTTCACCTCCCCAAAAACAAATATTCTGCCATTATTTACTCACCCTCATGACGTTCCAAACTCATATAACTTTCTCATTTGAATTGTTATGATACTTTAAAAGTGTTTTTTTTTTTTTTAGCTTGACAGCCCCAGACTTAAGAGCAGCTTGGACATTCTACTATAAATCCCTCTTTTTGTCTTCTGTGGATGAATGTCATTTGGATTCGGAACAACATTAGGATGATTAAATGATGACAGAATTTGTATTTTTGGGTGAACTATTAAAACTAGTTCTAAAACTAGTAAAAGGGGTATTTTGCTTTATTATCATCCAAACTAAAGACTGTTCAATTACAGAATTAAAAACATATTGCAATATACAGCAAAACATCAAGGTACAGTAAACATAGGACAGAAAATAGGCATCACATCACCTTACCTGTGGTGGTACTTTGATGAAAGCAGGATCAGGGTGCTTCATCATGAGTTTATCCCCTGATGTAACCGGTGCTTTCTCCCCCTTTGACATGTCACCCGGTGTGAAGGGTACAGAGACAGCAGTTGAACTCTTGGGCTTGTAAGAGCTGGCTAAGCTGTTCCTGCTGCCATTCACATACTGCACCAGTGAAAGGAAGGGCAGGGTTAGATACAGATGCTTCACAGCTGTCAATCACAGATATAAGCCAATCAGATGGCTCACTCTACCAAAACAAACCCCTTACCTGAACCTGCTAGCCAACATACCTTTTTTGTCACATAAAAAACACACGGATTAAACCATTAAATAAACACATTTTCAAAGTAAATTTAAGGATGTTACTTATCATGTTTTTTTATTTTGCAGGCTATTTGGTACATTACAGTTAATACAGTATTAAATGCATTTACACTAACACAAATGACCAAATATTACCATGTATTTACCATGTTTCAGTAAACTGTGCCACGGAAATACTACGGTAATATTTGTAGTACCCTGGAGTACCATTTAAATACATAGGTATTGTTATATAAAATGTCATTCAGAAACATAGTATAGCATCTGACAAGATAACTATTCCATTGTACCGCCAGTTTTTTTGTCTAGGGGTCTGATGATGCTCACTAACGATATAGCAAATAAAATAGCCAATATCTCAGTATACTAGATCGTAATAGCTGCACTGCCATGTCAGTGCCATGCTTGCTTGGTTTCATTAATGAAATTATTAAAGGAGATTCAAATAGATATTAAATATGAGAAACATAGAGTATACCTGACCGTAGTGATGGTGAAAGGTCCGCAGCTGCTGCAGCGGTGGATGAACTGAACTGAATCCAACACACACACACACACACACACACACACACACACACACACACACACGCACAGCAGCAGCGGATTGTCTGTAATCACAAACACTCATGCGCCCCCTACAGGTGGCCAAAGGAACTTTACAGAGCATTGTACCATCCAAGTCAACAAACAGATGAGCTAATGTGTTGTAACTCCTGAAACGTATAAAAAAATATTTAAATGAACGGACAATAAATAACTAAAATATAATACATATATAAATGAAATAAAATATAAAAATAAAATAAGACTTTATATATTAATTTATATACAGTGTGTGTGTGTGTTTGTATGTATATATATATATATATAATATGTAGTAAAATAACACACACACACACACACACACACACACACACACACACATATATATATAGGTGTGTGTGTGTATTAGTTTACTACATATTATTTTCCTGAAATTAATAAAAAAATATGGTGTTGTCACATTACAAGCCTATCTTTGTTATTGCTGGTTTGACATAAAATCCCACAGTGTCCTGATGATGATGATGTCTCCTATTCTTATGTATCTAAAGTTAGAGTGGACAAAAACATCAGGACACTTTTAAGTGTGTGTTTCATCTGTTTTAAAGGATTAGTTCACCCCTCCAAAAAAGAAAAAGAAAACGATGTCATCATTTACTCACCCTCATATTGTTGCAAACCCATATTACTTTCTTTCTTCCATGGACAGAAAAGGAGACGTTGGGCAAAATGTTGACCACAGTCACCATTCAATTTAATTGCATTTTCCCCCCATACATTGAAAGTGAATGGTGACTAAGAGTGTAATTTTGTGTTGGATGGAAGAAAGACATATGATAAAGTCATACTGGTTTTGAACGACAAACATCAAATATTTGGGTGAACTGTCCCTTTAAGCATAATCATAAGCCTTCCATAGCAAAAACAGAGATTATATGAGCTTCCATGAGAATTAAACAAAACAAAGGGTTATTTTTTCTTCTTCAAAATATTAACTACTGATATTTATTTATAACCTCACTAATAATAAGACCATAACTCTGTTTTAATATAAACAGTGTGAACTGTATAACACTCAGAATGTAGCCTGTTTTATACCCACTTTTTTTTCTACATATTTATATTTCATTAATTAAAAATTTTAACTTAAAATTTCTGATCACAATGTGGTCAAAACAGTTATTTCAACCTTAAAGTAACCTAAAAAATTCTTAACATTCTGCCTACTAACCTGGAAATCAACCATATGGTTGCCATTATAAGTAAACATGGCTAGAATTGCTTGTAATGATAAACAATGCGTGGAAATAGACAGGGCGGTTATAATGCAGGAGTTTTATTGGGAGCAACGGCGGGGGTTAGAATAATAATTCCATTCATGCCTTGCGTGGTTTATTGATTATACTGTGATAAATGCGATGTGAGATTGGCAGTAGAAAGTGGTTTAAAGACAACTTATGAAATTATTTAATTAGTGACAAGTCTTCTGGGCAAACCTAGACATTCATCTTTCTTTTAAAACATTATAAGATCACATACACTAACCTACAACTAGACTAGGCTAAAGACTAACCATCTCCCCATGAGCTTCTCCCTTATAAAATATTTAAAAGACATAATGGGTCATTCCTTGTGAGGAACGATCCAAGCGCAATCATGCAAAAGACAGGATGTGGGTCGGAAAGTCTAGATTTACCCCTAATATTTGTACTTGTTAGCTAGTGCATTATGACACATTCAAACCTAATTCACCCCCCTTAAAATCAGAGAATTAATCTTCCCATCTTCTGTAAGTTTATTGCAAGAGGCTATCAACAAAAGCCCTCTGTCATAGGCAAAGTGCATAAAACATTTGACATTTATAACTTACCAGTTCACATCATGACATTACAGCATGGACTACAAAAGATTGCTGCATAAGTGTACAACAAAAAACAGAATTAAGCATAATGGCCAACTGACATCTTTATGGATCTATATGTAAACATTAACAGTCGTGAAGGTTATAGACTTGGCTTGTGCATACTGCATTACACCAGAAAAAGCCAAGGAGATATGACAGAACAGTCAATGAATCTTCCTTCATTCATTTACTATGACAGATTCAGTTGTTAAAGCTATGTGTATTGACACTTGTAAAGAATGGCCATTTATAGTCATAAGAACCAAAGATTAGAAGAATGAAGGGGGCGGTCTCTGTCAATTTGGGACGTAAATGGGTGATTCTTCAATTAAGGGCACGATTGACAACTTAAAAAGTGTTATTGTTTTTAGGTATATTCATATAAAATCATTATACACATTAATAGTGTATAACAATGTGCGATGGTGAAAAAAACCTATTAAAATTGTTGATAAACAATGTTTGGGGGTAAAATAGTAACAACAGCAACATTTGAGTTATAATGTTGATTTCTACCAAAATACTTTTACATTTTATTTACATTTTTGATCAAATTAATGGTTTCGAATAGTCACAATGGAAGTGAATTGGGCCAGTCCATAAACATTCAAATAAACATTTTCAAAAGTATAGCCAAAAGATGTAATGTAAACATTATACATGCCCATATGGGTTTAGTTGATAAAATTGCCTCATCAGAGTAATGTTATATCTAATATTGCTACTTTGTTGCCATGACAACACAATACCTGTGAACCCTGTACGTGATTATAACGCACTTAAATCAAGTTAGCACATATAATGTTAACATCTTGTGGCTATACATTTGAAACAATTTGTATTTGAATGTTAATGGACCATCCCCATTTACTTCCATTGCAAATGTCTTAATGCATTCATGATTTTTGCGGAATTTTTTTGCGTTTTGCTTCAAATGCTGTCGATTGAGCTTAACTTGTATTGAACCCTGAACATTCCTTTAAAGTTTAAAACCATTATAATCTATCCTTCCATACTAGACATTTTAAGATTTTTTTTTTTTTTTTTTAAAATGATCCTAGGTGACAGAAAAGTTCCCCTAATTGAAGAATCAGGTTTGTGAAATGTTGCCCAAAGGTTGATGGAACCAGTAGATTTGAGTCTCTGGTTCAAGCAGAAACAGTCAGGAGTGACCAAAAGGAGCTTGTGAGTTGATCGGCCTTTGAACGATGACAGCATTAGACAGGTCAGCTCCCTCCAAACTCTGGCCCTCATCTCTTAGCTCGTGGAATTGCAGGGATGTAGTCAGGATGAACGGAGCATTTGATCTCTGGGCCTGCTCCACAAAATCCTGGACATCGCTGATCCTGGAACAATTACATAAAACTCAACATGAATGCATCTTCACTGGGAGCTTTGGAAGCACTCAGCAATCATGTTAAAGTCACATGCCTGCAATCCTTACATGTTGTGACGCACGCTTTAAATCCAATGTAATCTGATTTGATCTGCAGCAAAGTAACGGCTTACGATTCTTCCATTTTACCTTGCGAGCTCATATTACATAGATGATGAATTATAATGATGTAAGAGCTTTTAAGTTTAGGATTTCAAAATTATAGAATTATAACATGCATGGGCCAATTCGGTCAATGCAATTTACACATTTAGACATATCAATGAACTGCTTCCATGCCCTCCAAATTCTGACAATAATGTTCATATTTTTCCTGCTTCCAAAAGAGAGAAAAATATTATTTAATTTTATTAAAATTTTGCTTGAAATGATGCCTACATTGTAAAAAATGAATTGGGGATCAGATAGATTTGAAAAAAAATAATAATTGTACATTATTTATGTAATCATGATTTAATATTTTTAGCATCCATCCATCCATCCATCCATCCATCCATCCACCCACACACCCATCCATCCATCCACTCACCCCTCCATCCATCCATCCACCCACCCATCCATCCATCCATCCATCCATCCACCCATCCACCCACCCACCCATCCATCCATCCATCCACCCATCCATCCATCCTTCCATCCACCCACACACCCATCCATCCATCCATCCATCCATCCTTCCATCCACCCACACACCCATCCATCCATCCATCCATCCACCCATCCACCCTTCCATCCATCCATCCACCTACACATCCACCCACCCATCCATCCATCCATCCATCCATCCATCCTTCCATCCACCCACACACCCATCCATCCATCCATCCATCCACCCACCCATCCATCCTTCCATCCATCCATCCACCTACACATCCACCCACCCATCCATCCATCCATTCATATATATATATATATATATACATAAGTAGATACGGTAGAACTTTTTACAGTGTATTTTACAACCATTTAGATTTTTTGTTATATGAAGAATTATGAATCCCCACCCATACCCCCCACCCGCACTTTTTTCTGCTGTAATGTGAAAATGACTTATTAATTATTTAAATGGTACAGTATTTATACAATACTGAAAACAACTTTAATTTGTTGATTTAAATACAAGAAAATGCATTGTAACAAAATGTATTACACCAATAAGGATCTAATGAGAATTATCTTTGAGAATACTGAAAATTACAAAGGTAAAATATCAGGTTGCATTAAGAAAATTAGAAACTCTTTCATTATTTTTACAAAATAATAATAATTAAAAAAATATATATATTTCATGAAGCAAAAGTGATCCTAAATATAGGCTTAATTTCCTTTACACAATATATTTTCAAACTTTTTTCTTATGATTTTGGGGTGAAATATGACCCAAACCTGTTTTGGTGAAAGGTACCCTTTGGGACTACTATGATACCCTGTAATACTAAAGATACTCACCGATGGGATAAATTAAACCTCTGTACAAGACGTCGACCGTCAGCCAGCCAGATCTGAAGGGAGGTTACAGGAAGGTCCTCATACAGTTCCACTGCTGGAAGAGGAGAACCAGAACAGTCCTCGTGTATGGATAGAGACCTCGCCACAACTCGTGGGGCCACACTGCCGAAGACATGAGTTCAACATTTCATACATTTCAAAAGGCAGCTTTATTGCACAAAACTAGGTGTTTGTCACTTTAAACTGATGCACTGATATTATGTGTCAGAGGATTTTATATGGGATTTGAGGGTTAACTAATAAACATTAGCATCTGGATAATCCTCAATACATTTACAGCCATGCCATCACAGAGTGGAAGAGTTGCAAGGACACCTAGTGGATGTGTGGAACTGAGACAGAATCCTAAAAGTTTGCCCCCTGAAGTGCCTTGAAAAAAGTTTTCTTTGGCATCTTGACGTCTTTCCTACTGAAACACGAAGCTTGAGTGGGAATGTTCGAACAGCCCGTGCCTTTTAAAAAAATAGCCAATAGACTTTAGCTTACATTGCAGCGCTTGGCAAAGAAACACACACACACACACACACACACACACACCTGCTGCTTCTGATGCCAGAGAGAGTTGGTGTTCACCCGGGGATTTTCTCACTGACTTTAGGACCGAAAGATGATCTGTTTCTACATATCCAGGCCACAAACAAACACAGCGCAAAGCAGTCTTTGCTTTCAATGAGGCTCAAGCCGTTGTGCACATCAATGCATATGAATGAGAAACAAGCGAGTAAACCATATATAAATGTTTTCAATCACAATAAAAAATATGAAAAAATTAAAATAAAGAAAAACTTCCTTGTGCTGTACATCCTAAGAAGCCTTAAAAAAATGGCAGCATTAAACACAGGGGCGATTCTAGGATTTCGATCACAGGGGGGCTCTGCTCTATTAGATGTGCACATTCAATGTACTCCACTCTTTAGCGTATTTAGCGTTATATCATTTTTTTACTGTGTTAACATCATTCGAGATAGCCAGCTAATATACAGTACATTCAGAATATTGACATTTTCTTTATATAGATCTTTATATAACTGTAAATGTTTATTGTTCTTTTAACAGTGTTATTGATGCATTTCCAACTGCAATTACTGTCAAACTGAGATGTATTCTTTAGGAAAAATTGAGCGGGAAAATAATTACTGTAATTTACTGTTAAACTGCATGAGAACTGGCCCAGTCTCAAACCTGCAAAGACACAATTTTGAGGGGAAATTTGTGGTATTACTCAGTGATCTATTATCAAAAAGACGAAACCCAGATTTCTTCTCTGTATTGGATTTAGTCATACAATCGCACAAAAAGTAGAACTGTATATAAATGCACCTGGCAACTTCTGAACATTGAGCCCGCACTCGACTCCTCGTCACTTCAGCCTTGAGAGGAGCATAAGCAAAGTGTTCTCTTTCCGACTGAACCAGGTGAGCACCAAAAATCGCACTTTTCGAACATCTTTTATCAGTTTATAAAAATTTTAAAACATGAATCAAGATAATGTTTACATTCTCAAACAGATACTAGCATTAGTTATAATGGCTATTCTGTTTAGAACTGAGGTAAGCGCTTACAATTACGTTTTGAAGTACTAAGTAAACAAATTACAAATGTTGAGGAATATACACCGATTTTTTTTTGTATTTTGTTCTCTATGTTTGGACAGGATAAGAATTGGAGAGTGTTCTTTCAGTCAGTTGGATTAAGATGAACTTAATATGGAAGTTGTTGCACTCGCTCTATGGCACCGTTGTCACAAAAAGAGAGCTGAGCCAGAAGGCAAAGCTCTCGATCTACCGGTCAATTTTGTTCCTACCCTCACCTATGGTCATGAAGGCTGGGTCATGACCGAAAGAACTAGGTCGCGAGTACAAGCGGCCGAAATGGGCTTCCTCAGAAGGGTGGTGGGCTTCTCCCTTAGAGATAGGGTGAGGAGCTCAGTCATCCGTGAGGAGCTCGGGGTAGAGCCGCTGCTGCTTTGCGTGGAAAGGAGTCAGTTGAGGTGGTTTGGGCATCTGGCAAGGATGCCCCCTGGGCGCCTCCCAAGGGAGGTGTTTCAGGCACGTCCAGCTGGGAGGAAGCCTCGGGGAAGACCCAGGACTAGGTGGAGAGATTACATCTCCACACTGGCTTGGGAACGCCTCGGGGTCCCCCAGTCAGAGCTGGTTAATGTGCTCGGGATAGGGAAGTTTGGGACCCCTGCTGGAGCTGCTGCCCCCGCGACCCGACTTCGGATAAGCGGTTGAAGATGGATGGATGGATGGATATATATATATATATATATATATATATATATATATATATATTACAATTAACTATATAATTTATATAAATATATATAAAGATTAGTTCAGATTTGTCCTATTGATTTTATTCACCCTAGCGCCATCTTTGATTTTTAATGGGAATGTCAATGAGGCTGTGAGGGATAAAAATTGCAGTGTGAGTCTAAATTGCAGTGTCTCTTTAATGGGCTGTACTGCAAAATAAAGTGTTTTTAGATCGTTCTGTGGACAAAACATTGATAAAATATCTGTCCAAGAACATTCAGTACACAAAGATCTCCAGACAACATGAGTTGTGGAAAATCAGATGTGATCTAGGAGCTTTATACAGCTTTATACCGTTCGAGCCATTCTCGTTGTCATTCCCATTAAAAATCTAAGATGGCGCTAGCGTGTATAAATTCTATTCAGCAGTGATCATCCCTATGTCTTATTTCCTACAAAGACAATTTACCTCCAGTGGGCTGAAAGGGGATAACTGTCATTTACAACTCACTTTTTATGTGATTCTTATTGAAAAATCTGTTTGGAACAATCCTACAGGATGGATTGTGCTCCCTTCGAAGTGCCCAGCAAAGTCATGATGAGTGCCAGTTAGAACTGCCAGACACACTGATTAGATGTTGGGGAGGGTGCATTCTTGCTCTAAAAAGCATTTGATTTGACACATTGAATGCAATAAGTTGTGAGTCATAAATTTTTGTGGGTCTGTTTAGCCGGAAGAGAGAGACTGCAGATAATAAATGCTTCATATCTTCTGAAAACATATTTTGTCAACGCTTTGTCAATGAAGTACAGCATATACTGTAAATTGCCTTAAAGCATAAAGATATAGACTATAGTCAGTCCCTTCCCCAGCGGCCACCAACAACCAACCCATCTCCCCTGAGGCCACTGTTTCTGAATGTGGTGATTATTGGACTGCGTTACCCACTACATCATCTTCACTCTGCCTGTGTTTAGCAATAAAATCCATTTATTGCTACCTCCACATTTGCGACTTTATTTCTGACTTGTGACACTAAACATATACCTATGTCAGTCATCACATCACAAAGACCATCTTCAAATCGTCCAATTAAAAAGATTATAGGTAAGGATGTACTACCTTCCTAGTCTGTAACCTCTGCCTGTAAACGGGTGGAAGGCCTTCTTCTTTGGGACATAAACTTCATCTTTCATGTCCTCTACGTTGATTTCTAGTTCTTCATCTTCGGCTCTTTCTTATAATTCCAGCGGCAGGTCCCTTTAAACAGAGGATTTTGGATTGATCAACAATACACAAAGAAAAGCACATCAAATGAAAGAAAAGCACAGATTTTAAAATAAGTTTTCATGGTACTACTTTGACACAAGCAAGAATTTACAAGAACGTTTTCTCTCATTTAATTTAATCTATGCACTGGAATATGAATGCTATAATACTGCTACAGTGACCCTCTCTTAATGGCCTCCAAGAATTCTTGGTTTTCCTCCAGAGAGTAACTGCGTAAATCTTCATCATTTACTGTGAAGCCATTTTTCCACAGTCTCACTACAATCTCCACCTGCAAAAGGGACAACCAGATCTGCCAAAAAGCACACTTTAAAAACACATGTTTAGCAAAAACACTGTTAATTCTGTATATCTTTCATTTCAGTTAAGTTGTCATACTTAATTTCATTGCTCTGAGGTTACTCTTCCATAGTTCCTGGGACGTAGTTGAGCTCTCAGTTATGTTTACTTTAAATAGCACATAAATTAAGTGTATAGAAATACAAAATCAATGTTGATATCAGGCACGTGGAGAGAGGGTGGCTCTATGGGCTCAAGCCCCTGCTCTTTTGCTGACATGGCCTTCCGACAGTGTTCCGGGGTGTGCAAATGCCACCCAAAATGAAAGCTTGTGCACTCAAATTAAATTACGTTTTTTTTTACGCTTAAGAACAGTAAGAAGGGGTGTAATTGTATCAATATTAATGCATCAAAATACAAAATTTAATAATAAATTATAATGAC
Source organism: Moxostoma hubbsi (assembly GCA_032164185.1). NCBI lineage: Eukaryota > Metazoa > Chordata > Actinopteri > Cypriniformes > Catostomidae > Moxostoma > Moxostoma hubbsi. Next base: position 5,498,003 of record JAVLUX010000022.1, on the reverse strand, counting down.
TAATACCCAATGTGTTACAGAGGCCGTCTCAGATTACATGCACACTCTTGCAACAGGAGCGGGGCGAAAAACACGTACTTTAAATTAAGAAAGTTTGGTTTGGATTTCTGCCACATTGTTCATAATTTTGCATGTCTATAAAAGTAAAATAAGTTAACTGTTATTCTTTTCTTCCCCAATAACGATATATTATGTATATTGTGGAGAATTTGAAAAATACACTTGGAAAGGTAGGCAATACTGTGTATCATTATTTGTCCTTAATATGTTACACGTAATTACGTTTTTAATTCTGTAAGACTTATTGTATCGATGACAGATTATTTTTAATTTTTTTAATTATTGGTTCAGTAAATGTTCCCATGATAATATGCAAATCTATTATGCATAATAAGCTGCCTACTCACTGTCTGTTTTTGATAGTTTGCATAAAGTCACACATTCTGTTATCCTTTATTCATTCCTTCATTGCAGTATTTCCCAAACTGGGGTATGTGTACCCCTAGGGGTATGTGAGGTAACAATGTGGGTACACGAATAACATTCTGAGATTTACCATTCTTTCCATTTCATCACAGTCTAAAATAACATTGAAACCCAGTTCATGTATTTCTCACTGGCAAAAATGATTTTGTGTGCCCTCTAGTGTAGAAACACCAAAATGGTTGTGTCATAAAAGTCAGAAAAATATGCAATGAAATGATCTTTTGCGGTCAGATATTCAGCGCCACCAAATAAGTTTCCACATTCACACGCAGTAATTTTCAGTCACGTATGCTCGCACGGTAGAGACCTGTTTTTACATTGTTGCATGATGTTTTTTTCAGCAAATGAGCCCAACCTTGCTACCAGTGTCAAATGTGACATAAAATAGATCCTTGAGCTGACCGTGCAATTGCACAGATACTTACCCACAATGCTCGAATTCGGCCGGCAATGCCATACCTGCAATGATGCGCAATTCCAGGCACAGAACTGAACTCTATTTTTGCGTACTGCGACGAGGGGGGAGTTTTCAAGTTATGCAGTTATATCATATCTAGCATACCCATCTCCATCGGTAAGCTCTTTATTCAATATGTATATGATTAATACAACAAGTACAAAACATGTATAAATAGAACATGTTTAATATAAGGGAGATGTTTTACAAAGATAATTGTGTTAAACAGACAGATTTTATCTATGCATTAGAGAGGGGGTACGCGTAGGATGTCGAATGTTTAAAGGGGTACGCCACAGTAAAAAGTTTGGGAACCACTGCTTTATTGGCTTATTCATATTGTACTTTTTAAACTCTAAATCGTGCTTTCTGTCAGGAGTGGTACACACGTGTGACGTAATCGCATTGGCATTTGAAACAAGCAAGAACTGACGCACATGTGTCACAGCAAGAAGAGCAGTGCTGTTAACAAGTGAGAAGGAGGAACGCTGTACATTATCTTGGTTGGTTTTAGTTTAGTTCTGTACTGATATGTTTCTTTACTCACAATGGTGTGTTTGTGTGCTCATCCTGGATGTCTCAGCCAAGTGGAGAATGTGAGATTACGTCTGTATCATGGCATCGCAAAAAATCACACGGGAGACCGCGTGATCTCCACCCTCTAGTGAAGCGTTGGATTATAGTTAAAAAGCACTTAAATATTGATCTTTTTTCACACCAAATGTGATCGTATTGCTTTAGAAGTCACTAATTTAACCGCTGGGGTCCTATAGATGACGTTTATGCTGACTGTCTGTGGAGCTTTGGCGCTTCAAAAGAGAAATCTCCACTTGCATTATAAGGACCTACTGAGCTAAGAGATTTTTCTGTTTTTCTTCATGTGTTCTGGTGAAGAAAGAAAGTCATACACACTTGGGATATCATAAGTGTGAGCAATTAATTAGAGAATTCATTTTTGGGTGAACTATCCATTTAAGCATTAAAACGTAACCCATGTCTAAAAAAATTATTGCAGCAAAAAAGAAATTCAGGTTGAACACTCGCACCCACCCAGTCCGGAGGAGATTGCACAGTGGATTCTTTTAATACAACTGCACACAAGAAGTTTTCATGAATTGTCTGACCTTTTTGCTGCTACTGGCAACACTGCTGATCTTCTCCACCTCATCTAGCAAGACCTCGACTGAGAAACTGGCTCTAATAGGGCTCGCCTCCTCCTCATCTTCCTCCTCCTCATCATTCTGTGCCCCTGCACACCTAAAATATCACGAAGGCAGTTATGAGCACATCATTTTAGATGACTCCAATTACCCCTAATAATGCTACTTGTCTATTAATGTTTCAAGGCTTACCATGTGCCATCTTCAACTCAATCTTTCAATCTTTCATCATGGCGCTTTCTGTTATCCATCTTGCAACAAAAACATAATATGCAGGCATATATAAGTTATGATGGATGGCACAGCTCCAGGTAACCACATCATCAGTGCTTCTTCAATCATTCAAAGAGCTCCTACAGGACTTTCACAGTGTGATTGACAGGTGCAGAATGACCTGAACTTCCCCAAACTTTTCTGCTTCAATACCTTCCCAGTAAATCTCTGCAAAATTGCCTAAAATGAACCAATATTCTACTGATATCAAATGTGCGTACTGTGTAGCTAGCTATTTGATACTATGGAATAATGATTAAAATATACTGGAAATAAAATAAAGGAATAATTATTGAAAACGAAATAAAAATTATACTCCCACTTTTGGCAACAACAACAACAACGTACTGTAACAGTACCTTGGAAAAATGATTGTACTATGTGGTAATAAACTATGACAAGTTTATGTGCCATGGCATTGTAGCTCAAAAAATACCATGATATTAATATGGTACATGTCCAGAAACATGCCATCACCATCACCACATTACCAACGGTGTGTAATGACGTCATGATACCCTGGCAATTGTAAATGACGACATCAAAATGACCATTTTATTTTTAACCTTATATTTTTTAACCTTATTTTTAAGTTTATCCAATGAAATGTCTGAAGAGCATAATCCGAATTCAAATCCCACCCGAATGCATGCTTTCGGCATTTAATCGAGGTCCCAATTCATATTCACTTATTCACAAAACAGGTAAAAATCGCATACTAAATGAAAATTACGCCAAAATTACGTAAGGAGTGTATGGAGACCACGCAAGCGCACTGCGAAGATCTATGACAGCAAACAAGCGCTATAACACATCGCTACTGGATCCAAGATAATAATAATTAAGATCATGAAACTGTAGATCAATGGTGTCGTACAACTGTTTCTGACAGTGTCATGCCGCTCATTTCGCTACACAAGTCCACCATTCATGTGACGTCACCGTTGTTTGTTGTAATATTTGTGCATATGTTGCTATGATGTCACTCAGACCAAAATTATCTGGTTATGGTGTTACCTTTCCATCTAGTACTGTATCTATCTATAATATGAGTATAGTGAGGTGGATAAACTGAACACATTCAATTAGATTAACCAAACATTAACTAATTCTGGTGTGTGTGTGTGTGTGTGTGTGTGTGTGTGTGTGTGTGTGTGTGTGTGTGTGTGTGTGTGTGTGTGTCTGTGTGTGTGTTGGAGAAAAGGGGTAGTAGTGACAGATGTGAGCAAAGCAATACATATACACAAACAGTCTATACATTAAAGCTGTAAGACATTTTTTTCAATGCCATGCATGAGATGTACCTACTGACAGATATTACTGAAATATGTGCATGTTTGCCAATCAAAAAATGCGGACGCGGCTGTCAACCAATGGTGCGAGTAAAGGGCGAAGCTATCTGATCGTCTGACAAATTGCACGACGGCAGTGATTGTGGATGGAAAATCTGAATACATTCAATTTACCCAAACATAAATTAATGCTGGTGTGTTTTGGGGTAAAGGGGTAGTAACAAATGTGAGCTCAGCAGTACATAAATACAAACATTCCATACACATTAAAGATAGTTCAACCAAAAATGAAAATTCTCTCATTATTTATTCACCCTCATGCCGTCCCAGATGTTTATGTGATTTTTAGAAGAATATCTCAGCTCCGCAGGTCCAATCAATGCAAGTGAATGGTGGCCAGAACTTTAAAGCTCCTAAATGATAAATCTCCACTTTAACTTTCACAGTCATCTTCTTTCGTTTTTTTGTAATTCACATTCTTCGTGCATATCGCCAACTACTGGGAAGGGAGGAGGATTTATAGAATAAAAAAAGGACCTAAATATCTGGGATGGCATGAAGGTGGGTAAATGATGAGAGAATTTTTATTTTTGGGTGAACTATCCCTTTAAAGTTGTAAGGGATTTTTAATGCAATGCATGTATGATGTACCAAGTACTGACAGAAACCACTGAAACCTGTGTCTGTACTGAGAAATTACACTTGTCTTTGTGATTGACCGTCATATGCTTAGTAAAAAAATAAAACAAACAAAAAAATGCATTTAAGCCAAACTGAATACGTTGATGAGGCTGTCAACTAACAGTACGACTTTGGGGCGTGACTGTCTGTCTGACCGACCAATCGGAGACGATGAGAATGTTTATAGAAGCCAGAGTTTGTTATTTCAAAATGGTAATCAAATTAATTTCTTGACATTCTCTGTTGTAATGATTTTAAATACATGTTCTATACACATGTCATTTGATATGAGAACAAAGATTTGAGCATATTTCTATATGGGATAAAAAAAGCATAAAGCATATTACTTACTGAAATAAATGTATTTAAGCAAATTCCTACCACAAATGCAAATATAGCCAAACAATAAAAAGAACATTCTTCATATTTCCATCTTGGAAATGTGACTTTACATTTTTTATGCATTAGCATAACAATAGTAACACTCTGCATGTACCAATAGAACATCTGGAATATAAAATAATTAATTAGATAAAATGTAATGAAACAAAAAGAGCTAATAAATATATTTGTTTTATTAATTTATTTATATTAACTTTTGCATGATGGTATCAGATTGGAACTTTTATAGGAATTGAATAATTACCATTGAAGTAATGGATGACCCAAAAATTTAAATTCTCTCATCATTTACCTATGCTCATGTCATCCTAGATGTGTAGGATTTTCTTTCATCAGCTGAACACAAATTAAAATGTTTAGAAGAATATTTCAGCTCTGTTAGTCCATAGGATGCAAGTGAATGGTTAACATTTTTTAGAAGCTCCAAAATCACATAAAGGCAGCATGAAAGTAATCCATCCAACTCCAGTGGTTAAATCCATGTCTTCAAAAGTAATATAATAGGTGTGGGTGAGAATCAGATCAATATTTAAGTCCTTTTTTTTTAACAGCAAATCCCCACTTTCACATTCTTCATGTTTTTGGCATTTCACATTCTGGACCTACAGAGCACATTTGTGCACAGCAGAACAAAGAAAGTCATACTGTACACATCTGGAATGGCACCAGGGTGAGAAAATTATGAGACAATGTTTATGATTGGGTGAACTATTCCTTTAATGTACCATTGTGATTACATGGAACTTCAAGGAATTCCATGGTTTTACCATTTCCCAAAAGATAATATTATCATGTTTACATGCTCAAATACCTAAGTAATATCATATTAATTTTGGCACCCTTTGTTAGTGAACCAAAGTGTATAAAGACAGACATTTTAACAATGGAAATGTGATAAAATAATAGTTTTTTTTTAATTATTCTTCCATTGGCGATGACAGTGTAACCGTGAAAATATTCCCAAAGACGACAGGCACAAAAGCTTTTAGAACCAGGGCAATTAGAATTTCACTTTAGCAATACCGCGTGCACAATTTAACATTTATTTTCAAATTCCCGTGGCGCCAACTTCTTTCAAGCGCGCTCACACACTCGTCTGTAGCGGAAGTGGTTCGCCGGAGAGTTTCTGCTGGCTGACAGTAGAGGGAGAGAGAGAGAAAGAGAAATGGCGCCTCGGCACTCCACTAGCTGAGATACAGTCAAGACGAAGGCAACTGACAAGAGCTACAGGACAGAGCCCGTCTATCAGCAGGGACGGACAGCAATTATGGTGAACACTAGAAAGAGCTCGGAGCACAAGGCCACCAGACCCTTCGTCTCGGGGCGGACGCGGTCGTCTCAGAGGAACAACCCAAACTTGGACGAGCACAACAGCCCTGTAAGGAAGAGAGAGACACCGGCTCCTTATTCTCTTCGCCAGCCGGTTAGCGAGCTCTCACTTTGGCCTCTTGGAGATGGTTAAATGTATAGATATGTGTATATGGATGGATGTCCACCTCTTTTGTTCCCAAATTTCGCCTTCAGTGACACTTGACGATGCATAATATACAATATAACGACACGACAGCACTTAATCCGGGCGTGTAGTTTAGTTTGAAAGGTTTTGACACTGATAATAGCATGACTTTACCAAAGCCGGTTGGCAGGTTTCATGCACTCAGTGCCCCCAAGTTGTCTTTTGTTGTGTTGATGTCCGATTCGCGAATGATTTGTTCTGTTGAACCAGTTCTTTTGAATGATTCGTGCGAACCGATTCGCAATGCGTTCGTTTGTTGTTGGAATGAGATACAATAGTCAGCGTTTGACCATTTGTTTTCGAGAAGGTAGGAAAATGCCTGTAACGCCATGTTCATGTGTAAAAAATCAATTAGAGTGACGACATAAAACTGGAATGGATGCATTTACATTTATGCATTTGGCAGACGCAAAGCGATTTACAGTGCACTTATTACAGGGACAATCCCCCCGGAGCAACCTGGAGTTAAGTGCCTTGCTCAAGGACACAATGGTGGTGGCCGTGGGGATCGAACCAGCGACCTTCTGATTAACAGTCATGTGTTTTAGCCCACTACGCCACCACCACTTTAAAGACGGATATAACTATCATGTGAAACAACCGCAGTAGTTAACTAAATATTTCACGTCAAATAAATAACAATAGAAACCTATGGGAAAACTTTTGAGTCATGAATTGAGCGAATCAAATCACTGAATGAATAGTTTGAACGAATCGACTCGCTGAAATGAATCGAACGTTTTATTTTTGCCGTGTGTGTTTGTTGCGCTCGAGAGGCACCGGCGCGCGCCATTCTGTCACGCGCTCCGACAGTCCGATTAAAACACCAGAACAAAAGCGCGTTTGGCACTTTTTGGCAGATTAAAAACGGCTCGTTCTCCGTGTCTTTTTAACAATAAAACAAGCTAGTGTTGGGGGAAGGGACAAGCTCAGTTGAGACAGACCCCTTGTGGCTCGAATCATGCATTGTTCATGATATTAGGAAGTCTGAACTTCAGTGTTTCTGTCAAACTTTATCTGGTGTGTTATCAGCTTTTGGCAAATGTTGCCCTTTGTTGTGTTTTTGTGAACACCAGATGACTGTTTTAAATGACGACAGCCTAAAAGCTTTTATTGGAGTGCTTCGTTATGTTTTGGATATATGTAGAAGTACATGCATACATGCAAATAACATGGTACTTGAATATACAGTAGTAGATATTCAGAATCATGGTGTTTGTCACAATACCTTGATATCATTTGATAAGTTTACATTTATGCACTTGACAGACACTTTTAGCCAAAGCAGCGATTTACGGTCATAATCATTTGTCAAGTTTGTTACTGTACCAGTTTTCAGTGGTTTATGGAGTTGTAGTAGCAGTCAGCTGATTAAACTTGATTTTGAACAGGCTAAATATTTGGGCTCATCCACTTTTATGGCTTTGATTTACTTTAATGATTTTGACTGAGTGTACAATGCCACTATTTAAACTTCTAGTACTACTACTACTACAACTACACTACATCGATATTTTTAGGTAGACATAGATTTTTTTATTTTGGAACTGCAAATAATTACGAGTTCATAACTTTGCCTTGTTTAATCTGTTTGTAGCTTTTTGCACATCGAGTGTATTTGGATGGTGTAAACAGTAGCTGTGTTGAGTTATTGAGTCATCGGTGAGAATTTGGGATATGGTGTATTGAGTAATGAAGTCCATTACTTGTGAAATGTAGATGTGAAGTCTACATTTCAATGCCCAGCTGACAAACATGTCTGGAGTTTTTGTCTTATTTCTCTGCTGGCATTAAAAATGTATCTTTTACATTTATGCATTGGCAGACACTTTTATCCAAAGCAACTTTTACACCGCATTCAAAGTATACATTTGTCTAGTATGTGTGTTATCTGGAAATTAATCAAACCCATGCTCTTGGCGTTGCTAGCACCATGCTCTACCAGTTGAGCTACAGGAACTGGAAATGTAGGGTCCTTTTTGAATACTCAAGCCCTTAGTTGTTAATGAATATTGAATACAAATGGTGGACATACTTTCATGATGTTTATGTTGTCAAATTTTTATTCTGCAAGCTTTGTAATATAATGTGGACCTCGGTCTGTTACAGAAGGAGACCAGCAGTGATGTTAACAGCAGTAGCCCATGTTTGTCCCCACCGCCCAAGCGGACACGCAGGCAGACACCCCCGAGTTCAACTGACACTTCCCCAAGTCCCAAGAGTAAAGGCCAGAGAGGCACATGGAACATGCCCAGACACTGTACCAGGTGAGGTCTTTCAATTCATATGCCAATCAGGAGTGGGGAAAATGTCTGGTTTACATATGCATTGCATTTCTTTCTCAAACGATTCCACATACATCCACAAAAATCCACTTAAATGGAATTTTAAATAATGTTTTGTGAAAAAGTATGCACTAGACAAAGCAGATAAGTGCCATGCTTAACACTGCTGAAATTCACAGAGGGAGGAATCCTTCAGATTAGTTTAATAGCTAAGGCATTTTACGCAAAGTTAAATGTTGCTCTGAAATGGGATTTCATTTATGGTGCTTTCACAGAAGCTTCTTTTGGTGTGCACACAGGTTCGAAAGACGTCAAATTTTGGTTTGTTTGGATGATGTGAACGCTGTTTTCCGAACTTCTTAAAAGTCTTCTTGAAAAGGTGGTCTGGGGTACGGTTCATGTGAACTTCAGGACGGTTCTCTGCTGATATGAATGCAGTTGTACCAAATTGCTGTAAGGAACCACTTGTGATAACGTAAAGTCCACGTGGATTTTACAGCCTTTGCAGGCCTCCGATCGCAATTATTATGGTATAATGCATTTCTCATACCAGCTTGCTTCAAATAAATCCCCTTAAAAGAGCAGTTCACGTTCTTCACATCTCTTGCAATACAATGAACTCTGGTTCGGTCCAAGCAATCGAACCATGTTTGAAAGCACCCTTACACTGATTGAAAGCTCTTAAACAAGTTTCTGATACAATATTTTTATCCACATATTCTGTTTCTGTTGGTGGGTTACAGCTGGCTTAGGTGGTTGAATCAGAGAGCAATTTTTCCCGGTGCCACCCCCCCCCCCCACTCGCATACGATTCTGTGTGCTTCTAAGTCGGAAGGCTGCAGCCTAGTTAGGGTGGATATCTCGGCTGCCACATCATCAAACATTGTTAAAGGCCATCCTAATTCTGAGGATACTTGAAAGGCAGCCTATTTTTGTATTTTATTTTAATGAAAAATATTTATATTTGCAGCAATGGTATTATGTAGAAAAAGTAGTTTTGTGCACTTACTAGACCGCTCATTCTAGCGCTGAATGTTGAGGAGTCATCTAGCCTACAGCCTCAGAAGGACTGGTGTAGGAAGGACACAGACTAACTTGGCTGCAGCCATCCATTTGAGAAGCACCCACTGTCGAATACCAGTGCTTTTCACTCATCAACTTGCATCATCACAAACATACACATCATGAAAAACCAATGCGCTTTGCTATATGTGTTTTTCTTAAACTGGGGTGATTATGCACCCAAGAGTATACAAAACTTGCGTCGCACATACTAAGGATGTTATCATGCTTAAATTGGCAAAAATGCATGCGCAAGTCACATTAATTCCTGAACAAGTGCAGACCCGAGGATGGGCTGCTTTCTCACTCATGCGAGCCGTGCAACAGTTCCATTGCAACAGAGCTCAGACCACCACCTAGGAAGTCTGTGGTTCGGTACCACAGTGCGCTCCCCGGTTTCTTTCAGATTACCTACTTTTCATGCGAACTGTACTCCGTTTCGGAGTAAACTGCCAATGTGAAAGCCCCCCTTAGTTTAGTGCGGTATAATTAGGAGCCAAAGATTTGCACCATATGCTGTTCTTAAAAAATGCATTGAGAATTGTTTTGTAATTGCATTGTGACTCCCTGAATTTAAATTGAAATCTAAAGCCTTATTCAGATGGCAATTGTTTTTCAAGGTAAAAGTAAATTTTCATAGCTCCTCTGTGATAAAACTCATGCGATCAGATGACAATTAGATCACGGGGGGACGAGCGAAACAATTTGTTGATCACATGATTACAGTTGCTCTTGTTATATGGAAAATTAATGAATCCACAAACTTTGTCTTCTATATTTGCATTTGCGTTATGTTTGGAATTACACTAAAGTGAAAATAACATTGTAAAAGTATGATGGAACCGCACTGCAAAGTACAGATATTTAGTGTACATTTTCACATACGGCAATTAAAGGAATCAAGCAACTAGGGACAAGACTGTTTAACCACGCAGGACAACTAAATCTGTCAATGGGGTTATGCATGTTTTGTCACCTGCATCACTTCTGTTGCCCACTCTCTCCTAAGCGCATGCAAGGAGAGATAGAAGCCACACATATCAAGGACAGTTAATACAGATACAATTAAATTTGAGGAGCCATGGTTAAAATGGTTTTCTTATGTTTTATCTATCAAATGTCGGACTTCATTTGCAGTGTTTCCCCTAGGATTTTTTTCAGCAGCAGTACTATTGTGTGCGTTCACAAGTCTGCAACACCGGACCCATATTAACATGTATTGTTAAACGTGTGTTGAATATTTTTGTTCATAGATTTTTACTGTCTTCCAGGTTGTCCACTGGTGCCTTGCAGAATGGACACCGTAAGTCTATTAATTTCTTAAATTCATTTGTGAAATCTTACTGTATGACTCTGCTGCTAAGCACTCATTCATATCAGTCATCAGGGGCTGAATGACACTCATGAGATGAACACTCATCTTGACACTTCTTATGATCATTAGATCATGATTTTTTTTCTTTAAACCTGTAGGCCGAATGAACCTGCGGGGTGATACTACATCAGATGTGGACCACGGTCACATGAACGGTCATGTTGAGCTCAAAAGAAGCCACCGGGTCAGAAAGAGCCAATTTGAACACCTCAATCAGAGTTTACTTTTCGACCAGCTTGTCAACAGGTAAAACTCTGCATGTCTTATTGTAGTTACTCTCTGCCACAAGAAAGATGGTGCTAGTCTATTTGTTAGATTTTTTTCAATTTTGTCATCATTTACTCACTTGTATGTTGTTCCAACGTTTTATCTATCTTCAATCTCACACAAAAGGAGATGTCAGGCAAAATATTAGCCTCTGTCTCCACTTTACTTTCTTTGCATCTTTTTTCCATACAATGAAAGTAAATTGTGACTGAGGCTGGCAGTCCCAAAGTAAGTCATTTTGGGTGTACTTTCTCTTTTTTCACAGCTACAAACCAACTTAAATTGTACCCCATAATTCGACTCATATTATCAAAGTGATGTGCTGTTTGGGCATTTTGTGTACATGTTATAATTCACTCATGATTTCGAATGGTCAGTGTCTAATTAGTTAGATGGCTGATTGGGTAACACAGTTTACTGTTGCAGAAACAGTAAAGAGACTCTTAAAACAATATAAAGCGTTCAAGAGCTTTTTGAATTAAATAGAGGAATTTAAAACTTGAAGTGGTCTCACTACATGCTTTTTAAAGTGGTGACAGCAATTGTTTTTGTTGCGTATGAAAAGGAACACTTGGTTCATGAGATAGTTGATGCAATGCAAATGCAACGAGCATGTAGTCTGAAAGATGGCATAATATCTATTATGTATAAGACAGTGAAGAGGGATGCACTGTCCGGTACCACATTTTTTCTACCAATACCGATTCTGACACCTAAACTCTGCGTATCGGCCTATTCCGATATGATACCAGTGTCCTTTATCTATACCTCGCTGTGTGGAACTGAGTACTGTTTTATGTGTGAAGACGCATAAACCTCTAACTACACTTTTACTGTAAAATAAAGAAAACAGAAAAATTATTTCATAAAATGTGTAGCCTTGAATGGCTAATGCAGCAGCAATTCTGCTTAAAGGTTTCAGTAGATAAGAAGCCAGTTCTTTCGTATTTTCTTTTAACATTGTATTGTATTCATATTCAACAGCAAAATATATCTGAAAAGGCATTTTTAGAAAAAAGTTTTGTATTACCAAGTTTCTCATGTGAGGTAGCATGTTGCTGGTAGTCAAAGACAGATGGGCGAAGTGTGGTGGAGTTGGTGGACTTGATAAAGGTGCTTTATGCTTCTCAATGATCCTGCATATCAAAGCTTAGAAGTGTAGTATTTTGCATATCATGTTTAATTGTACTGAATTATATAACATGTCTTTATTGTTTGGAGCAATTTACTGTGGATGGCTGATGTGGATTTTCAATTGACTCCATATTTAAAAGAATGGTGGCCGATGTAATGTTGATAAATACATATAGTGCATTTTAATCTCAGTAAATTAAATGTAAACAAAATAAAATAGCTGAAATGAAACACTTATTTTACACAATACCAATTTACTCAAAGTTCCCTTAAACAAATGAAAACTAAAAACTTGCACAAGGGTGAGGTAAGATATCTATTAATTGGCCAAGCAGACATGGTTATCGCTCAATGCTAATAATCTCTTAATGGCCAAATATTGTCCTATTTCTTGGTTTAGCCAATATATCAGTCTATCACTACAATTTATAGACAAATTCCTTGTATGCACAACTTTATTTTATTTCAGTGGTTCTCAAACTTTTCAAACCAAGTGTCATATCTAATCAGATCAGACCTTTTAAGTACCTCCTAGCACACAAGTTGCCAATTCATGCATTGTATCACTGACGCAAGAATGCGGGCTATGCTTTGTAGTCTAATGATCAGATGAACAAAGCAGCATTAAATTAAAAATATATAATTAAAATATAACAAGTTGATAGTTTTTAATATTTTACATTTCCTGAGTGTTTTACCATCTGGGGTGCTCTGAGAAATATTGTTTTAAAAGACAATCAAAAGTTGAGATTGTTTTGTTGTTATTGAACGTGCATGCTTCTTCTGTCTGTTGTTAGTACGGCAGAAGCAGTTCTTCAAGAGATGGACAACATCAGCAGCATTCGGCAGAATCGGGAGTTGGAGCGCCTTCGCATGTGGACGGACACTGAACTGGTGACGTTTTATATCCTTTAACACTGATGATTAAACAGCAGAACAATTCAACCTTATTTTCCATCCCTTTTAAGCAAACAATTGCCCACATTCAAGTTATTAAAATTTAGCGTTATTCTGATGCATTGGCCTCTCTCTTCAGTGTGGGCTGTGAATCCTCTCATGATTCAAAACTCATTGATTCTTCCACATTTTTCATTCAGATGTTTATATTTTTCTGCTGCAGGAAAACATGGACATGTACTCCCGCGTGAAGAGGAGGAAATCGATGCGGAGGAACACATTTGGAATGCAGACACATCACAAATCCCTCAACAAATCGAAGGTCCCTGAAGAGGATGATGGAACTGAAGGTATATGTGAATTTTAAGAAGAATTCACCCAAAAATGAAAATGTTATCATTATTTACTTGCCTTCATTTAAAGAAGAATTCACCCAAAAATGAACATTTTATCATTATTTACTCACCTTCATGTTGTTCCAGACCTGTATGTCTTTATTTCATCTGTGGAACACAAAAGGAGATGTTGGGCAGAATGATACTGTCAGTCTCCATTCACTTTCATTTGTATATGGGAAAAAAAGATGCAATGAAAGTGCATAGTGACTGAGACTGCCTGTCATATTTTTAGTGAACTTTACCTTTTAAACTCTTTAAAATAACATTTGTTTCGTGATTACAACATAATAAAGAGGCTCTTTATTTGTTTACATGTCTCTTTGAGCTGAATGTTTCAGTCACATTGGTTCTTTTCCATTTTCCTTTTCCTTTTATTAAGAGTCTCAAGATGAGGAAGAGGAGGATGAAGATGTAGAGGCAGATGACGATGATGATGGAGACGAGGCCGAAGAAGCTGGAGAGGAAAACGACAGACCTTATAACCTCAGGCAACGTAAAACTGTGCAGCGTTATGAAGCTCCCCCAATAGGTACACACTACAAACACAATTACACCTGAGCATTCATACTCACCTGAGATCCATTCACTTGCGCAGACTCACCTGCGCTTTCTGTACTTATTAAGAACTGAGCTTTCATTAATAATCAGACTCACCTGAGCTTTTTGTTTCGAGTCAGTCATGTCCTTACCTCGCTCTGTGTCCTGTAATTACTCAGTCATACATTAATTTTAATAGGTCTTTATTATCAGCAGATTTTCATACCATGTTGTGCCTTCAATGAATGTAGTATTTTCAATTGGAAATTTGCATTTTGAATTTCATATGTGTCATCTCAGAACCAGTGAACAGGAGGCAAAGCAAGGGCAGTCTCTTTGACACACACAGATCTCCTGCAAGAAGAAGCCATATTAGGTGAATAAGTTATTTTTTTTTAAAGTAACTCAAACATTTGGAATAATTTTCAATAAATCTGGACTTCTTCCTATTTCGCCTGTTGTGTATTACTGAAAGTCAATTGTTTATTTATAATTTTTGTCTTATGGTTTTTAATCACCAGAATAAAAAAACATGCAATTCACAGTAGTGAATCAACATCATCATCTGATGAAGAACGTTTTGAGAGGCGGAAAAGCAAAAGCATGAGCAGAGCTCGTAACAGGTGAACTTAAAGCTATTGCGGAATTATTATAGAACATCTGTTTAGTTTCAGCTGTTAAGAATATGCAACTGCTTATTATGAAAATTCACCCAAAAATGTAACATTTTTCCTGACATTCCAAACCCATATTATTTTTTCTTTATTTGGAATGCAAAAGGAAATGTTAGGTAGAATTACAGCCTTAGTCACATTTCACTCTTATCTTAGTACAATGAAATAGTCTTGACGAGTTGGTTAAAATATGTGACAGGTGTCTACCCATGAACCTGCGGGCAGAGGATCTGGCCAGCGGTGTTCTTAGGGACCGTGTAAAAGTGGGTGCCAGTTTGGCAGATGTGGATCCCATGAATCTGGACATTTCTGTGAGTCTTATGGTTTAACTTATCTACAGTCTATGTATTATACAGGTCTGTGAAGCTTTATTGTAAGTATACAAAAATAATTAATGTTTTATGGGTTCGCTTTTGATTTTGACTCTTTCAAATGCAGGTGAAGTTCGACAGTGTTGGAGGTCTTACCCATCATATCCAGTCTTTGAAAGAGATGGTTGTGTTTCCTCTACTATATCCAGAAGTGTTTGAGAAGTTTAAAATCCAGCCCCCAAGGTGCATCTTTGTTCTTAACCTATTTTGATGTAACTGTGTATTTAAAGAGGTCATATCACGAGGAATCAAATTTCCTTTGTGTTTTTATAGTACATCGTTTTTATAAAACGAGCTCCCTCTTTGACACGTTTGTGTTTAGATGTCAGGTAATTGTCACAAAATTTCGAAAGTGAAAAGTCACATTATTCATGATCGCCATCGATCATACTCGTACCATCCCTAATAAATATATATATATATAAGCACCAACCTGCATCTCAATAGTATTCTAAGATGCTATTCTTCTCACCACAATTGAACTGAGCGGTTATCTGTTACCGTAGACTTTGTCAGTTTGAACCAGTCTGGCCATTCTCTGTTGACCTCTCTCATCAACAAGGCATTTCCATCCACAGAACTTCTGCTCACTGGATGTTTTTTTGTTTTTGGCACCATTCTGAGTAAATTCTAGTGACTGTTGTGTGTGTGAAAATCCCAGGAGATCAGCAGTTACAGAAATACTCAAATCTAGCCTGTCTGGCACCAACAATCATCCATGTGATTATCTAATCAGCCAATAGTGTGGCAGCATTGCAGTGCATAAAATGACTTGACTGCACATACTCGCAAGCTGATTGTGCGGAGCAGTGCACGCTTATTCATTACGCGTAACGTGTGTACTGGTCATAATAAACATGGGAGCCGATTTACTGTAGAATGAAGAACCAGGCATGCAAGAGATACAGGCAAGCTGCTGTATCTCTTCGTAATGGCCGAATCGACCTACTAACTTTCATCTGAACCCGTTTCAAAAGCGATACCACCCAAAATGAGACCCAGCTTGTGCGCGATAGAGACTGAGGCAAGATAGAGACAAGGCCTTTCAGCAAGCTACATCCAGGTATACTTGTAGAGACTGAATGGCAGCCATAGAAAATAATAGTTTTTCTTCAGCAAATTAAACTTCAGCATTCGATGTGTTTTATATCTGTTTGCTATTGCATTGTTAGACACTGTATAATGCACACTTAAGTTTATTTGCCAATGAAGCTTGATATGAATTGAATCTGCCCATTTGAACCTATTATTTAAAAAAAGTCCACTTTAAAATGGTAGATAATTTAGCTAAACCATTAATTACAACATGTCCACTGATTTTGTGGCGTGTGTGTGTGTGTATGTGTGTATATATATATACACACACACACACACACACACTCTTGTGTCAAAGATTAATACCTGTTACAATTTGTCTAATTACCCCCCCCCCCATTCAAATAAATGACGAAAAAACAATTTCATGCATGTTCTTTGAGACATAGTGTGAAGTAAATATATTTGATGATAATTTTTTAAATGTATGTTGTAATGTGTCATGTACCATAATTTAATTATTAAAGATAAAATTAATAAACTAATAATGTGACCCCTTTAAAAACATTGTATATGATCAGAAGTAGGTGAAGTCTTAACCTCAACATGTTTTTTTTCCTCTTAACAGAGGATGCCTGTTCTATGGGCCTCCAGGAACAGGTAAGACACTGGTAGCGCGAGCTTTGGCTAATGAATGCAGTCAGGGGGACAGGAAGGTGTCTTTCTTCATGCGCAAGGGCGCCGACTGCCTCAGCAAATGGGTGGGAGAGTCTGAACGACAGCTCCGCCTACTTTTTGACCAGGTGAGACAATAGGGTAGTCCCAACCCCACCCCCAAACCCAACATGACCTTGAGCTAGTTTCTGTTTCTCAAACTGTGGAGTGATTGTTTATAAAACAGACATTTGTTGTACAGAAACAAAAGTGCTCAATTGCACTGCCAAAGTTCTTTTTGCATATTGCATGTGATCTTTGTAAATTTAGAGAAAAGCGTATAGCCACATTAATCAGGTGTCCGACTCGCCAGCTGTGTTGAAATTTCAGGTGGGTGATTAAGCAGGCAGGTAATGTTTTTAAACCCCCCCCCCCCCCCCCCCCTCTCGACAGGCATACCTCATGAGACCCTCCATCATCTTCTTCGATGAGATTGATGGTCTCGCTCCTGTGCGCTCCAGCAGACAGGATCAAATTCACAGGTAATACATCTGAATTAAAATATAGATCATCCCAAAATGAAAATTTTCGTATTATTTGCTCGTCCTCATACCATCTCCGATGTATATGACTTTCATTTGTAGAAAACAAACAGAGATTTTTGAAGAATATTTCAGCTCTGTAGGTCATTTCAATGCATGTGAATGGTGGCCAGACTATTGAAGCCCAAAAAGCACATAAAGGCAACATCAGTTCGACTAGTGGTTTAATCAATGTCTTAATCAAAGGCTTGTTTAATATCTTCTAAAATGATCCAGTCGGTTTTGTGTGAGAACAGACCAAAATATAATTCCTTTTCACTGTACATCTAGCCATTGCAATTTCTAGGTACGATCATGATCTCAAGCTTGATTTCACTTCTGACGCATGCGCAGAGCACCGGATGAGTAGATTTTAGACTAGATTTTGGTTTAGACTAAATTTTGGTCTGTTCTCACCCAAAACCGATTGGATCACTTCTCATAACATTGATTAACCGCTGGAGTTTTATGGTTTACTTTAATTTTGTGTTTATTGAAACTAAAGCTGCAAAAACTGCTCATTCATATTCACTGTCATTATATTTTTTACATTAACATATGACACCTGGATGACATATGAAGGAATAGTTAATCTAAATATGATAGATAATTCAGTAATTGTTTCCTTACCCTCATGTTGTTCCAAACCCATTTAATATTTTTCTCTGGATTATCTAAAGAATATATTGAATAATATATTAACCACTGATTTTCATGCAATAGCAGTGGCTATTGACTTGCTTTAAAGCATACAAAAGTGAAAAGTAGTCTTCTGAAGGCAGAATAATGACTATTTTCAAACTGGTTTCCTAAGCATTTTCTCATCTGTCACACATAGACCCTCCCAATACAATCTACATTCGTTGATCTTATGTTGCTGTGTCAGGTAGACATGACACTTAATCAAACAGAACAATGTTTTGAAACCACCACAGTGTTACACTTTTTGGGGGAATCAACATACGAAAGGCTTATTTATAGTTTTCTCTGCTTATTAAGCTGTTATAAAAAGATTATTTTAGCATTAAAAAAATGGTGTTGTTCACCTTTTTAATGAAAAAAAAAAAGGTTATAACTTGACTAGCATTGTAAAGATAAAATGCTATGAAAGGTATGATTAGTGGTTGATTCTTTTGTATGCTTTTTTTTTTTTTTTCTCTTTAGCTCCATAGTGTCCACATTACTGGCATTGATGGATGGTTTGGACAGTCGGGGGGAGATAGTGGTCATCGGTGCTACTAACAGACTAGACTCTATCGACCCCGCACTCAGGAGGCCCGGGCGCTTTGACCGGGAATTTCTGTTCAACCTGCCCGATAAAAAGGTGCACAAATCTTCCAAGTGGTTAGCTACACAACCTACAAATAAAACTAACAATACATGTATTTATACATTTAGATATAATTACAGAATATGTATATATACACACGACGACCACTTTTATTAGGTACACCAGCCAATCATTTGGCAGCAGTGCAATGCAAAAAAAAAAAACTGCAGATATGGGTCAGGAGCTTCAGTTAATGTTCACAACCATCAGAATGGGTGAAAAATGTGATCTCAGTGATTTGGACTGTGGCATGAATGTTGGTGCCAGATGGGCTGGTTTGAACATTTCTGTAACTGCTGATCTCCTGGGAAAGACTGGTTCGAAATGATAGTCTATGGTAAGTCAGATAACCGCACTGTACAATTGTGGTGAGAAGAATAGCATCTCAGAATGCTATTCTAAGATGTTGGTTGGTGATGTTTTGGGGGCACGAGGGGAACCTACACAATATTAGGCAAGTTGTTTTAATGGTGTGGCTGATCGTTGTATATGTACAGTGCATCCGGAAAGTATTCACTGTGCTTCACTTTTTCTGCATTTTGTTATGTTACAGCCTTATTCCAAAATGGATTAAATTCATTACTTTCCTCAAAATTCTACAAACAATATCCCATAATGACAACGTGAAAGACGTTTGCTTGAAATCTTTGCAAATATATTAAAAATAAAAAACGATAAAATCACATTGACATAAGTATTCACAGCCTTTGCCATGACACTCAAAATTCAACTCAGGTGCTTGTGTTTCCACTGATCATCCTTGAGATGTTTCTGCAACTTGAATGGAGTCCACCTGTGGTAAATTCAGTTGATTGGACATGATTTGGAAAGGCGCACACCTGTCTATATAAGGTCCCACAGTTAACAGTGCATGTCAGAGCACAAACCAAGCCATGAAGTCCAAAGAATTGTCTGTAGACCTCTGAGACAGGATTGTATCGAGGCACAGATCTGGGGAAGGGTACAGAAACATTTCTGCAGCATTGAAGGTCCCAATGAGCACAGTGTCCTCCATCATCTGTAAATGTAAGAAGTTTGGAACCACTGGGACTCTTCCTAAAGCTGGCCGCCCAGGCAAACTGAGCGATAGGGGAAGAAGGGCCTTAGTCATGGAGCTGACCAAGAACCCGATGTTCACTCTGACAGAGCTCCAGCGTTTCTCTGTGGAGAGAGGAAACTTCCAGAAGAACAACCATCTCCATCAATCAGGCCTGTATGGTAGAGTGGCCAGACGGAAGCCACTCCTCAGTAAAAGGCACATGACAGCCCGCTTGGAGTTTGCCAAAAGGCACCTGAAGGACTCTCAGACCATGAGAAACTAAATTCTCTGGTCTGATGAAACAAAGATTGATCTCTTTGGCCTGAATGGCAAATGTCATGTCTGGAGGAAACCTCATCACCTGGCCAATACCATCCCTACAGTGAAGCATGGTGGTGGCAGCATCATGGTGTGTGGATGTTTCTCAACGGCAGGAACTGGGAGATTAGTCAGGATCGAGGGAAAGATGAATGCAGCAATGTACAGAGACATCCTTGAAGAAAACCTGCTCCAGAGCGCTCTGGACCTCAGACTGGGACGAAGGTTCATCTTCCAACAGGACAACGACCCTAAGCACACAGCCAAGATAACAAAGGAGTGGCTACGGGACAACTCTGTGAATGTCCTTGAGTGGCCCAGCCAGAGCCCAGACTTGAACCTGATCTCTGGAGAGATCTGAAAATGGCTGTGCACCGATGCTCCCCATCCAACCTGATGGAGCTTGAGAAGGCCTGCAAAGAAGAATGGGAGAAACTGCCCAAAAATATGTGTGCCAAGCTTGTAGCATCATATTCAAACAGACTTGAGGCTGTAATTGGTGCCAAAGGTGCTTCAACAAAGTATTGAGCAAAGGCTGTGAATACTTATGTACATGTGATTTATTTTATTTTGTATTTATTTATTTATTTATTTTAATTTTTAATTTTTAATACATTTGCAAAGATTTCAAACAAACTTCTTTCCTGTTGTCATTATGGGATATTGTTTGTTGAATTTTGAGGAAAATAATGAATTTAATCAATTTTGGAATAAGGCTGTACATAACAAAATGTGGAAAAAGTGAAGCGCAGTGAATACTTTCCGGATGCACTGTGGCCAAAAGTTTGGAGCAATGTACAGATTTAGCTGTTTCAGAAGGAAATTGGTGCTTTAATTCACCAAAGTGGCATTCAACTGATCACGGAGTATAGTCAGGACATTACTGATGTAAAAAAACAGCACCATCACTATTTGAAAAAGTCAATTTTGATCAAATCTAGACAGGCTCCATTTCCAGCAGCCATCACTCCAACACCTTATCCTTGAGTAATCATGCTAAATTGGTACTAGAATATCACTTGACATTATATCACACACAGCTGAAATCTATTTGGTTCGTTAAATGAAGCTTAATATTGTCTTTGTGTTTGTTTTTGAATTGCCACTGTATGCAATAGACTGGCATGTTTTAAGGTCAATATTAGTTAAAAAATGGCAAAAAATAAACAGTTTCTATAGAAACTTGTCAGTCAATCATTGTTTTGAGGAATGAAGGCTATACAATGCTTGAAATTGCCAAAAAACTGAAGATTTCATTTTTGTACACTACGGTCTTCAAAAACAAAGAACAACTGGCTCTAACAAGGACAGAAAGAGATGTAGAAGACCAGATGTACAGCTAAACAAGAGGATAAGTACATCAGAGCCTCTAGTTTGAGAAATAGACACCTCACATGTCCTCCGCTGACAGCTTCATTGATATCTACCTGCTCAACACCAGTTTCATGTACAACAGTAAAGAGAAGACTCAGTGGTGCAGCCTTATGTGAAGAATTGCAAAGAAAAAGCCACTTTTGAAATAGAAAAAAAGAAAGGTTAGAGTGGACAAAGAAACAAAGACATTGGACAACAGATATCTGGAAAAGAGTGTTATGGATCTTAACAGCATTGAGTTTTTGTGGGATCAGCTAGACTGTAAGGTGCATGAGAAGTGCCTGACAAGACAGACACATCTATGGCAAGTGCTACAGGAAGTGTGGGGAGAAATGTCAACCAAGTATCTGGACAAACTGACAGCTAGAATGGCAAGGATCTGCATAGCTGTCATTGCAGCACATGGAGGATTTTTTGATGAGAACTCTTTGAAGTAGTTTAAGAAGTTCTGAAAACAAATTTTTCTTCAAATTGTCATAGTCATTTTTCACATTATTATTGTCCTGACTATACATTGTGATCAGCTAAATGCCACTTTGGTTAATAAAAGTACCAATTTATTTCCATAAGAGCAAAATCTGTACATCATTCCAAACATTTGTGTGTGTGTGTGTGTGTGTGTGTGTGTACACACACATTAGGGCTGTCAATCGATTACAATTGGTGTCCCGAATAATTAATCACATATACAAATATTTGATGAGAGAGCCTCTCATATAACAATTCAATATATAATGATGAAATAATTACACAGTTATCGTTAAATATTTAAAAATTATATAATTATTCAGATAATTGAAATGCATTACATTCTTGTGTCATTGATAAGACAATACAAAAAGCGGCTTTAGATTACAATGTATTGTTTATTACCATAGTATTGAACATAAGTCAATCATTGGCATTCAGTTCACAACAATCCATTTCACAAGTGAATTTGTCAATCAGTTTGAGATTTATTATGAGGGCTTGTTTAAGGACCTTTTTTTACACCTGCGTCAGACATGCTTGTGTCATGGTTGTGTAGCGTCTTGGATGCGTTGCGTCATAAACATGCAATTTTTAGGTCACCGTGTCAAGTTAAATATAGTTTAATACTTCGAACACATATTGAGATCCCTTAGTTCGCATTTGCGCTCCATCAAGTGTTGCAAGTATGTAACGCATGTTTGTGGTGTTCTGCTGCTCAATGGTGTTTTTCTTCACTGTATAAACTGCGCATTGCCAGGTGGAACTACAAGCTTGTATTTGTCAGGAATCTTCCATATTACGGTCCGGTGGCATTGCAATTAATGGCGTTAATTCTTTAGTCAAATTAATCGCAGTTAAATCGACAGCCCTAAAATATATATATATATATATATATATATATATATATATATATATTTTTTTTTTATTTGTTTGTATTTAATAATTTGTACATTATAAAATATTTGTATTTTATTTCAGTTAGAGCAATATTTCTCTGTCACAATAACAATGAGGAGTTCAAATGTCATAAAACAAAATTTGAACAGATCATAAATTAAATGCCTCAAAAAACTGTCCTGTTACACTGCTACTGTTGGAAAAGGTAGCCTGTTCCTAGGAAACCTACTCTTTTAAAAACAGCAAAGCTTCTTCTGAAAAAATATGACCCTGCTGAATTTTTTTTTTTTTTATGAGCAGCATTGCTGCTTTTATTTCGTTTATTTACTCCTCCAACATTGGTTCAAATCTATACCTTTGTAGCTATAAGTTGTTGTAACATCAGGTCAGCTCTGTGTCTGTCTAATTGCTGGTTGTTTATAATCTGTCTTCACAGTCGGACGCTGGCTAATCAAAGCGTTAGCTCATTTGCTTTCACAAGCACGTTTTTTAAAGTGTATCTGATCAAAACGTTTTGCTATTACATGACCAAATTAGGTTTTATAAAAGTACTGACTGTTTCTATGTTTGTTCTCAATGACAGGCTCGAAAGCACATTCTAGAAATCCACACCAGGGACTGGAGCCCCAAGCTAGCTGAACCCTTCATAGATGAGCTTGCGGAGAAATGTGTGGGTAAGATGGTTTAAAGTATTGTTTTTTCTTGCTTCAGCTCTACGCCTCTTCCTAACATGGTGCAACGCAACATGTTTTAAGTGCCAGTTGTTTTTTTTGCTCGACGCAACAACCAATCAAAATGATGTGATGTTTAAGCTGAGTTACATTTAAAGTGTGTTTTTTGCACTTTTCATGACTTTTCAAGTTGAATGGAACATACAGTAGCATGAATGTACAGCTGTGTTGCAGCTGGGTTTTGAATACATGAGATTTCACTGTGGCCGGAGCTACTTCGCATTACACACATATAAAGTAAGCGACGACAAAATGTTTTGTTACGCTATTGACAGTCATGGCTTGTTAGGACAAAATGGTTATAATGCTAAAAATATTAATTGTAACTTTTTATTGTGTCACACAAGGTTAAGATATGTTGATATTGTCTTTCTAATTTATTATGCTGATGTTTTTATTATTTATTTGTTTTACTTTTGTAATGTTTTCATTTGTATCAAGGTAAATATATTAATTTAAGTTTACTTTTTAGCTGTGCAACTAAACATATAAGGAACACTGTACAGTCATCCAAACATTACCACAAAATAAACCCTAACAGTGTGATCAGGACCCAATTTTGAATCATCCTAAAAGGGTTTATGCCTCTTATAATAGTACATGTCTTCCTACCAATTAAGTAAATAAATGGTAATGAAATATTGATTGTATTTTTTGTTGTTTTGTAAGAAAGATTAAATACAGACCTGTGGTCATTATACAAATATTTTGGACTACAGAATGCCACAGTTGACCAGTCAGAATGAAGTATTTGTGAATGGTGTGTAATAAGCAACTATTAGCTTTTAACTATTTCAAAGTTAACCGTTGTTGTTAGCCATCACCTTATTCTGCACATGGTTAAAGGTGCCTACATAGTACAGTTCTCATCCATATGCGTGTCAACTGTTACACATCTCCCGTTTTCTCAGGTTACTGTGGGGCCGATATCAAAGCACTTTGCGCAGAGGCTGCGCTAGCGGCTCTGCGGCGGTGCTATCCTCAAATCTACGGCAGCAGCCAGCGTTACAAGCTGGATGTGGGATCCATTGTTTTGGGGCCACAAGACTTTGGACGTGCCCTGCGCTCCATAGTACCTGCAGGCCAGAGGGCCCTTGCCCCACCTGGTCAAGCTCTCTCCTGCGTGTTGAGGCCCTTGCTGGAGCCCACGCTGGACCAAACACTAGCCTGTCTGATGCGAGTCTTCCCCCATGCAGAGTCTCTGCACAGGGAACACACACACGGTACGACCTCCACATTTTGCTGTTCTTTTTTTTAAATATTGTGGAAATGTACGTTTTCTGTCATGCATAAACACCAGAGTTGTTTCTGCCATTTTGTGGAATCTTACAAAACTAGGCAAGAACTAAATGTTCAGGTTAATTTCAACATCTAAATCAAAAGAATTAAAGTTTTTGCATTGTGACATTCTTTTCATGACAGTTAAGCAGTTTTTGTCCTCCCATTCTCATTACTGTAATGTCATGGAAGTACCATGGTAGTATTTGTTTTACTGCTTTATGCTTTTGTTAAAAAAATAAATAAACCAAATATGAAAATATAATGCAATTACAAAGATGCAAAACAAGTCATAAAAATAATGTAATGATGAAAAAAACACATTAGTAATAATTAGATCCTAAGAAGGCTCTTTATGGGAGATATTTGACTTGGAATTGTTTTTAGATTGAGCAAAACTTCTGTTAAATATCCTTAGTTCTCTTTTCGTTGTTTCATCAACCATCTTTTTTTCCCCCTTTGTATGTTACGTGCAGAACATGATAATTTCCACCTCGTATTTCTGCTGGGAATAGAATTTCCAAATATGTTTTTATGACTGCTGTCTTCGCTAATAATTCATTTCATGACTCGTAGATCTATTTAAACTTTCAGCTCTTAGAGGTTTTCTCTGCTGCAGTCAATGTAAACCTATTACATTTTTTAATGAACAATTAATTTATAACAAAATACATTTAAATCATTAAAGTGGTTAATTTAAAAATATATATATTTCAAAAGCATTTTTATTACTTTTGTACAATTTTGGTACTGTGTTGGGTTGCACATGATGTTTAACTGAAAATCTGGGTCCTGAAGCAAAACCAGTTGAGTTCCACCACTTTAAGAGATGTTTCTCTGTAACTTTAGACACTGACAATCATCTGTTGGTGGAGGACTCGTACAGCGAGGACGAGGAGTGTCTTGGTGCTCCCTCTATATATGAAAATCAGTCAGGATCCCCAAAGAAAGCAGCTTCCTCAACGTCACATAAACCCTTTCTCCACTTTACCACGTGAGTCAAATGAATTACTCCGAACACAGAAATTCACTTAGAAACATTTGTCATGTTTTTTCTATACCCACATGACTTATTTTCTGTGCAACAAAAGGGGATGATAGGCAGAATGACAGCCTAAGTCACAGGTCACTTTCATTGCAATGCTTTTTTTCATACAATGAATGGTGACTGAGGCTACGTTATTGCCCAACATCTCCTTTTGTGTTCCACTGAGGAAAGTAATGTGGGTTTGAAATGGCATGAGGTGAGTAAATGATGAATACATTTTCTTTTATTGGGTGAAGGATCCCTTTAAATCAGATTAGTTTCTCTCATGTACTCTCAAATGCTGTGTTTTGCTGCCATCTGTTGGAATGCTTGAGAATTGCCATTCAAAAAAAGCAAGCTTGTGTTAATCTGCGCTCTAGCATTCGCGTTGTTTTGTTCTGCATGGTTCACTAAAAATCTTTTTTTTTTGTGCATTTTTTTGCATTAGCTTGATGCCATACTGCCAGATGTAACTTTTTTTTTTCTTTTTTTTTTTCTTTTTTTAATAAATTATATAATTTCTTCTTCCCTGAAAAAAATAAAAAATAAAAATAAAAAACAACAATAAAATTAAATAAAAATAAAAGCAAACTTGAGACTGTATTTGGGGCAGATTGCTGCCATCTGGTGAAAATCATGACAATTATAGCCAGTGGATGGCTGCTGTGTGCTATGCAGCCTCCTACTGTGTAGTAATTCAAAATTGTATTGCCAGCTATGCATTTGGACATATACTTAAACATAATCAAACTATTATTTTTATTTTTTTTACCGTTTTGAAGTCTATCCCAATAATTTCTTATGGTCGGTCAATTTTAACCATGAACAGTAAAGGGGTCTTTACTTAACAGTAAAGGGGATTACTTTGACTTATCAAATCTTAGACAAAAGTTTTGTGTGTTTGGATTCAAATGGGGAAAAAGTCACCAGGTCTTGTACTGCTCAGATTAAGGAAACCATTTTTATTACATCGGAAAAATTTATTTCACTCAAAAATGTCTGTACTTGTGTTGCGTCTAAACACTTCAACCTTTATGTTTTTGTTACAGTTCTGCCTATCAGAAGCCGACCTCTTACCGGCCACGGCTGATGCTCACGGGGCCTCAGGGTGCGGGGCAGAGCACACACCTGGCCCCTGCAGTGCTGTATCACCTGGAGAAGTTCACTGTGCACAATCTCGACCTTCCCACATTGTACTCAGTCAGTGCCAAAACCCCCGAGGAGTCCTGCGCTCAGGTCAGTTAAATTACCATCTAATAAATTTGTTTTGTTTCCTCCATGAGAGAGATATATAAAATGCAGCTCTGACCGCACAGAGAATGACAGTGCTGGAGCACTCCTCTCGTCTCGCATGTCATCATTATAGTTTGATATGATCTCAAGTTATGTTAAATGACATCAAGCGACTATTCGTCACCGGAAATGTTTTATTATTATTGCAGAGATTTGTAGTTATAAATGACAATCCACCGAGTGCAACGTTTGTTAGTGTTTTCCACGAAGACACCCACCAGAGTTTTGTAGACATCCGGAGGCGGCACGAAATTTGACAGAAATTTGTAATTCTCTATGCAGGAAAAACCCTTCTTTCCGCGAGGACAGCTTTTCTGTCATCTGGTCTTAATAATATAATAAAGTGTGTTTCTTCAATTGCTTGTCTGTGTGTCTATGAGCAAATGATTTGTAGTATTAATTTGATGATGATGATGATGATGATGATGATAATAGTAATAATAATTTAATACATTATTGGGTAAATTAGCCAAATATCATCTTGACATAGTCAAAGGCATCAGCTATTGGCAATCACTCTTGACCATCGTCGATCCCAGAGATCATTACCACTTTTGCCGGTGTTACTGTGGCTCGCTTCGTGTGTGCTTGTAAAATGTATAATTTAATGGCTCATTATTACGGTTTAGTATTTCTCTGTAATGTAGAAGTAATGCAATGCTAGCAATGTTACATTCTTTCTCAGCCCTGGAACTCAAATCATTTTCTGATATGAAATACTGCACAACACAGCTAAATTTCACTGTGGGTGGAGCAAACCCAGCACAATGTGAGAGTAATAAAAACCCAGCGACTGTTAAAATGGTGTGTCGTTGCCGCGGCTGGTCAGGATGAAAACAGAAGAGATGTTGATTTATTGTGTCATGCTTTGTTAGGGTAATGTAGGGCAACTCTTTGTCTGTATGTTAATAAACTGTAAGGCGATATATAATGGCATAAAGGCAAATGTTTGTAATGAATCTTATTATAAAGTGTTACTAATAGTTGTATTTAAATTATGGGTTAAATGTTTTTTTTTCTGTGTAGGTGTTTCGTGAGGCTCGGCGGTGTGTCCCCAGCGTGATCTACATGCCTCACATCAGTGACTGGTGGGAAGCCATCAGTGAGACTGTGAAGAGCACCTTTCTCACACTGCTGCAGGATGTGCCCTCATTCACCCCGCTCCTCATCCTATCCACAGCAGAGACTGTCTACCAGCAGCTCCCAGACGAGGTGAGGAACATCTCATCTGTCTCTCCTAAATGGCTTTTTCATGTTCTCCTGCTCCTAACCATGAGGAATTTTCTCTCTTCCATATATTTTTCTGTTCCTGGTCTTTTTCAAACAATGAGAGCATATTTGCTGTTTAATATACAGTTATGTTGAGGAGGTTTTTGGATCAATAAGATTTTGCTGTTGGTGGAGCTACCCAGAACGACATGGAAGAAATACTAACCAAGTGACACAAAATTTTACCATGTCTGATTAGAAAACAGTGTAATGTTGATGTTCAAATTTGTATTTTTTTTATAATTCTGTTTAAAAAAAATTAAATTTAAAAGATAGTGTGTATATATAAAGTGTATATATACAGTTGAAGTCAGTGTTGAAGTCATTAAAACAATTTTTCAACCACTCCACAGATTTCATATTAACAAACTAGTTTTGGCAAGTCATTTAAGACAACTATTTGGTCCATGACACAAGTAATTTTTCCAACAATTGTTTACAGACAGTGTGTTTTACTTTTAATAGACTATATCACAATTCCAGTGGGGTCAGAAGTTTACATACACTAAGTTAACTGTGCCTTTAAGCAGCTTGGGAAATTCCAGGAAATTATGTCAAGCCTTTAGGCAGTTGGCTTCTGCTAGGAGGAGTACTGAATTAGAGGTGTATCTGTGGATGTATTTTAACGTTTATGTGGATGTCACGCTTGACATCATGGGAAAATCAAAAGAAATGGGCAAAGACATCAGAAAAAAAATTGTGGACATCCACAAGTCTGGTTCATCCTTGGGAGCAATTTCCAAATGCCTGAAGGTACCACATTCATTTGTACAAAAAATAGTACGCAAGTATAAACACTGTGGTACCACACCTCCATACTGAAGGAGATGCATTATGTCTCTTTGAGATGAATGTACTTTGGTGTGAGAAAGTGCAAATCAATCCCAGAAATACAGCAAAGGACCTTGTGAAGATGCTTGAGGAAACAGGTAGACAAGTATCTATATCCACAGTAAAACGAGTCCTATATCGACATAACCTGAAAGGCTGCTCAGCAAGGAAGAAAAAACTGCTCCAAAACTGCCATAAAAAAAGCCAGACTACAGTTTGCAAGAGCACATGGAGACAAATATCTTGAGAAATGTCCTCTGGTCTAATGAAACAAAAATCTAACTGTTTGGCCATAATGACCATCGTTGGGTGAGGCTTGCAAGCCAAAGAACACCATCCCAACATGTGAAGCAAGGGGGTGGCAGCATCATGTTGTAGGGGTTGTTTACTCTAGGAGGGACTGATGCACTTCACAAAATAGATGGCATCATGAGGAAAACAATCTTCTATGGATATATTAAAGCAACATCTCAAGACATCAGCCAGGAATATAAAGATCAGTCACAAATGGGTCTTCTGAATGGACAATGACACCAAGCATACCTCCAAAGTTGTGGCAAAATGGCTTAAGGACAACAAAGTCGAGGTATTGGAGTGACCATCACAATACCCTGACCTCAAGCTGATTTTCTTGTGGGCAGAACTGAAAAAAGCATGTGCGAGCAAGGATGCCTACAAACCTGACTCGGATACACCAGTTCTGTCTGGAGGAACAGGCAAAATTTCAAGCAACTTATTGTGAGAAGCTTGTGGAAGGCGGCCCAAAACGTTTGACACAAGATAAACAATTTAATGGCAATGCTACCAAATACTAACAAAGTGCATGTAAACAGTTCTGACCCACTGGGAATATAATGAAAGTAATAAAAGCTAAAATAAATGATCCTCTCTACTATTACTCTGACATTTCACATTCTTAAAGTATTGAACCTAACTGACCTAAGACATGGAATGTTTTCTACAATTAAATGTCAGGAATTGTGGAAAACTGAGTTTAAATGTAAAGTTTAGGGTCACTTACTCATTCTGTATTATTATTTTTGACATTTAAGTATAATAGTAAAGTCATAAAAACTGTGGAAGAACAGAAATGGAAATATGGGAATTATGTTGTGACTAACAAAATCCAAAATAAATAAAAACTATGTTATATTTTAGCATCTTTAAAGTAGCCACCCTTTGTGTAGAATTTGCAGAAATGTGCTCTTGACATTTTCTCAACCAGCTTCTAGAGGTATCACCCTGGGATGCTTTTTAAACAGTATTGAAGGAGTTCCCCTCAATACTGGTTACTTATTAGCTACTCTTTTTATTATAAAAGTCATCCATTTCAAAATCATTTTTTTATTTTTATTTATTAAATTCTAGTTCTATAATTAAATAAATTAATATGGTGTCACAATTATATTTTTGTTTACAAAACTAAATTCAAATATTTAAGCATACACCTTCAGATCAAAAGGTTTTTAAGATCATGAGAAACATTTCAGTCAAGTGACCCCAAACTTTTGAACAGCAGTGTATTTGACTAAGGTGTATGTAAACTTAAGACTTCAGCTGTAGTTAAAAATATTTATATATTAATAGGATTTATTTAATTAATTCAAATAATTATTATTTAATTAACCAGACTAATGTTGAATGTTTTATTTTCCTTTTTTTTTTTTTTTTTTTTTTTTTTTTTTTTTTAAGGGATAGTTTGTATAATTTAAAAATCTTTAAAGGTTTATTTAAATTATTTACATTTATTAAATTTAAATACATTTGAATAATTAATTAAACTCAATACATTTATATTTTATTAATAATTACATTTACCAGACATGACCTGATGTTGACAGTAAAATATTTTTTTTATGATTTATTTGAATTTAATGAATTAAAATGAATTAAATTAAATTCTATTTATATATGTTTAATTAAATGTATTAAATAAATACATTTATTTATAGATTAATTGATAGAAGACAGATGGTGGTGGAAGGGGTGGTATTGTGAAATAATGTGAGTAGGATTTGAACTTGTCTCCTTGTTAAGCACCACAGTTCAATATTTTGGTGCACATGTGTTAACTTGGCCACGGCTTTGTTTTAAAGCGAAGAGTGAGAGGATATTATAAAGATAGGTTTGAGTCTAACCTCTGACGTTTCCTCTGTCACCAGCATGAGCGCCATAGCTCAGTGTGTCTGGAGCACACTCACGGTATCTACCACCATTCCACGGCTCCAACTTGACACCAATTTGAACCTCCCAGTTTCCATCCCTCATTTCCTTTTCCACTTTTCCTTTGCCCCCCTTTTTTCTTTAAGGCCCAATCTGTACCCATCATTCCTTTTCTATTCCATTTTTAAGCACACCAGGGACTTCAGGGAAAATTAATTCTTAAAGAAATTTCAGGAAGAGCATGTGAGAGAAGTCTTGAAAATAATAGAGAGAGAAGTAATGCAGTCTGAAGACACAACACAAACAAGGTCTTCCTTAATTACGCTGAAGGGGAGTCGCTCTGCAGGGCTGCGGTTTCACCTCACAATCCAGCATCAAACGCTTCCAGCGGCTCATGCTGTGTTGCCCCATGCTTCCCAGGGTACATTGCTGGGAGACTCGTGATTGGCCGGTGGCAAAGCCCTTGATCATAGCCTTGCTGAAGATTCTGATGCCCACCAGGAGGGCACTAGAGTGTTTAGAATGAAAGCATTAATGTTATTGACCCAAGCGTCTCTCGCACCCTCTCCCTGAAAGGTGTGTTCATTAAAGCCCGGTTCGCTCGACCGAGGATACAGGCATGTTTAATTGATGGCAGAAGAGTATACGTTGGTTAATTCATGCTCTCCATGGTACCAAATTCTGTCACTCTTTATTTTGTTGACTCTTCTTTCGATGATGTATGACCCTTTGAAGTGTCTTGGTTTTGAAATTCAATTGTTTGGATTCTGAAATTTCAGTCAGCGGTTTTCTTTGACTAGATTCTCTTTGGAGTTCCCTGACCTAATTTGTTATAGTCTCTTGAAATAGTCAGCATTAAACCAAAATTGATCCTTTTACTTTCTTAAAGGTTAAGTGTAAAGATAAATAAATAAAGGGAACATTCACCCAAAAATTATTTACTCATGTTGTTCCAAAACTGTTTTGCTTTTCTTTCTTACATGGAAAACAAAAGGAGATGTAAGGTAAGGATGTTAGTCTCAGTCACCATTCATTTTTATACATCCTTTTATTCATTCAATAAATGCAAATGGTGACTGAGGCATACATACTACTACATTAACATTTAATTTGTGTTCCATGGAAAAAAGAATGCCATATGGGTTTGGAACAACATGGAGTCTCCACATCCTAGGCAGAATTCCTCCTTAAAAATGGGTGCCAGATAGAGCGTGATAACATTTTCTAATTTATGGCAATTAATATTCATCAATCCCAAGATCGATCTTTTACTTTTACTTGAATCTTTTCCTCAGTTTTGGTTGTGTTGATTAATAAATCTGTTAAATAAATTGCAATAGAAGTGCACAGTACACTTTTTAATGAATATTTTCATAATGTACTAAGTTAGACAGATCCCTGTATAATATGCAGCATTAGCTGAGAGAGAATTTATTTAATATTTAGGCAAAATGAACATTATAACTAAATGAAACCCGAATGAATCAATCAAATCGAATCACATTTCTTGTGAATGATAATCAAACAAAAAAAAATTGGAAATCTGTATTGACTCCCAGCCCTAGTGCCAGCTGTGTTAGGAGGGGACTCGTCCTCCACAATCAACTGCGAATTTGCATTTAGGTCTGAGTCTGACTCCATCTGTGTATGAAATAAACTTTTGGTGATCCAATCAATTCCAGATGGAAGAAGTCAAGTCCCTTTCTGCGTGTTCTGTCTTTATTCTGTTTCAGTCAGAAATCTTTTACATTACTGAAGTAAAATGGGCAGTGAATGGTGTTTAATGTTGACTTAAACCACACTTTCTTTCACATACGATCTGAAGTGGCTTTGAATTATAAAGTGGGCAAATTCTGAGAATCGACTGTTGGAATCCACAAAGATCGTTCCTGCTTTGAAACGTCCCTCACAACCCTTTCAGTGAAATCGTACCATCCTCACTCTGACTCGTACCACCCTTACATTGGTCTCTTCATCTGGGCAGGGGGTCCTGTGCTAAAGCTACGATCAATACTGGAGCTTTACAATAACACCAAGAGCTCCTCCGGTCGGATTTTTATTTTGTTTGTAGAATAAACCATCCCGGCCTCTTCCATTTAAGAACACTTGAATCAAGGGGCTTTGAGATTTGGAGCTGGAAAGGTTTAGATGGAACAGAGGGGATGCTGAATTTAGCAGGAAAGCTGTGGCGCATCATGAAGTTTTTGGACTCTTCACTAATATTTGTCTTTCTTCAATAGTCCTAATGGATAGATCAAGTCCTGCCCTATATGCTTTTCTCATTGAGATATATGTCACATTATGGAAGCAAATTGGGCTGCTAATGCGAATCACAATGAATTGAATGAGTTGTTCCGTGTTCAATGCAAGTTATGCTGAATTGACCGCATTAGTGGCATAATGTTGATTACCACAAGAAAACAATTAGTCTCATCCCTCGTTAATAAAAAAGGGGAAAAAAAGAAGCAAAAAATCAGCTACATTGAGGCACTTACACTGGAATGAAGGGGGCCAGTCCATGAACATTAATATACTCACTGTTTTAAAAGTATAGCCACAAAATGTAAATATTATACATGTTAAAATTAATTTAGTGAGATTAAAATTGTTTACAAATGTTATTTATGCTGAGTTATATACAGTTTTACGCAATATAAACCTTAGTTTAACACACAATGTTTACATCTTGTGGCTACTTTTTGAAACTGGATGTATTTTAATGTTTATGGACCGTCCCCATTTACTTTAATTGTGACTTACTGTAATAACAATATTTGTTTTGTTTTTTTAACTAAAGGGGGAACGAGTATGTTGAGCCTGTTGAATCCAGGCAGTAAAGCAAATTTTGTTAAGAGATGCTTGTGTATATTTGTATTGATAACTTACTGCTGCTATGGTCAATTTATGATCAAATGATGGAGAAGAGCATTATAACCTGTCTTCCAGATGCATGGTGCAGTCAAGCACACTTTTGGTATATTCAAGAGATGAATCAGGACTCTGGCTCGCAGTAGTTTAGTGATGCTCTACAGTCCCGGCAGGGTGTGTCAGAACACATCATTCTGCTGCATCCTCCACTATATAGTGCTCAGAATCGACCTGCAAGATCAGAATTGTGTGTGCTAATTGAGTTCATCTCAGATTTTGTAGGCGCTTTTGTGCTATTGACTGATTGGCACAATTCCTTTAGTGAATGGTGAGCGAACCGTTTTTTTCGAGTGAATCTACCATGCTGACCCAAAATCATTGATTCAACCAATGGTGTGTGATTTTTGGGCAGTTCTAACTTTTTTTTTTTTTAAAATCTTGAACAAGCAAGACTTAAGGCCTCAATATACTTCCAAAGAAGTTGTTCTTCGTTCAGGGATAAAAAGAAATTCTAAACAGCCGAGAATTGTATACGGTTTCCAAACATTCAGACACCCGCCACACCGCTGTGGGCAGTGATTAAAAGTACATTTAAATATGAGGACGCTACATGTAAAACCTTAATAATATGTTATCTATTACTTTATGCCTCATTCGGAGTAGAATTCACATGAGGTCAGTAAAAGAAGCCGTTTAACCACTCGATGAGGATTTAATGTAATATACACAACCGGTCCAAACTTTTGAAGCATATATCTCATGATCTTAAAAATCTTTTGATCTGAAGGCGTATGCTTTAATGTTTGAAATTAGTTTTGTACTAATTGTGCCACCATATTAATTTATTTCATTATAAATCTAAAAAAAATAAATAATAATTTTTAAATTGATGAATTGGACCAAATAATAAAGAAAATCAGCCAGAAAATGCCCAACATAGATGGGAACTCCTTTTAATACTGTTTTAAAAGCATCCCAGGGTGATGCATCAAGAAGTTGGTTGAGAAAATGTCAAGAGAACATGTCAAGGGTGACTACTTTGAAGATGCTAAAATATAACACAGTTTTGATTTATTTGATTCATATGATGACTTTACTATCATCCTAAAATTTATTCTAAACAAATTATAATAAAGAATGAGTAAGTGTTTCAAAACTTTTGACCGGTAGTGTATATGCAGTTGAAAATGATTAATTTGTCTTGTTTCATAATGCGCTAACATGCTACACGCGTCCATAATATGCGCTGGTTACACTCTGTTAATGTAATTTATTATGACACTGATACCATTGCAAAGATGAGTGTATAAAGATAAAAATTAAAGTTAAAATAATGAAAGAGGCATATCTTCAGACAGATTTGTGAATGGGCACTTGAGAGTATTTGATTCCATTAGTAGACAAAAAAAAGAAGAAAAAAAAAATCACATGACTTAATCTTGGAAAATATCTCATTACTACGTACAGTTTTGCATCATCTCGCTAATAACCCTGCACATCAATGTGCTCATGTTGACTGATGTTGACTCACTGAACAACATATACAAAATTACCCATTGGCCTCATGGTAGGTGGATCCCCAGGTCACACCTACTGATGACGTTGACCAATGGCAAGTAAGCAGATGATAATAGCAGATGATAATAATTTGTCCTAAAAGTTCGCCTGACCGAAACAATGCAAAACCACCTTTTTGGACAGATTTTGTTCTAAATGTCATTGTACCCATTCGTTTTACAAATTCGTAGGAATTATATTGAGGCCTTTACATTTCTTGTCTGCTTATTTTTCATTTAGAGTGAATTACTCCTCATTCGAAGAAAGACGAGAAGAAGCGAGACAAGACATTTTTTATTTTTTTATTTCCCCGTTTTGAGAACATGTTCTCTGGCGGGTTGAAAGGTTTATTTAGCCTCTCTGCACTCTGTCTCAGAATCTGCATTTGTCCATCTCTAAGACTTCTATAAGGTCTCAGTGAGATGGTAAAATCACCTGGCTTTGTTTTGAGGGTTATATATAATCCTTCATTTCATCTCAGAGTTTGGACTGAAGAAGCCTGAAAACCACCTAGAAAGAAAATCCACCTAGAGGAGACCCAAAGGAATAAAATATAGTGTTTTGATAAACGAAATGGGGATTGTTTAGATCTTCTAGTGCGTTCACTAGTGAAAACTAAAGCTGTCAATGTATTAAAAATTTGCATCTAATTAAATAATATGCAGATTAAATCTCAATATTTGCTAAAAAAAAAAAAACTGCACTTATTGTATGTCTAATATTTAATAAATATAATGATTCAGAGAATTCAAAGACATTAGACAATACAAAAATCACTCGGGCTCAAATTGCTCTGTTTATAAGAGAATTCCTTATTACGGATTTTCCATACTGTTTTTTTTTTTATGTTGGTATAATTAGGCACAGTCATAAGCATGACATGCGACTTGCTATTGCTAGTCAGAATGTAGGTAGTGTTAGAAGGGCCATTCTCCTTTTGGTCCATTATTCTGTGGATGAGTTTCTTTAACTCTCATTATGGAGAATTGCTCTACCAGAGCCTTATTGCAGTTTTTGTTATAATAATTGGGGAGTAGTTCCTCGAGCGTTTAGCCCAGGGGATTTTTTTTTAAAGATGATTCAGTTTCCAGCAGGATATGAGAACCTGCTGATATTTAAGAGTTATTATGCTTTACCTGAATTTATTTGGCCTGATTGCTGTGGCCTTTGAAGAAACTTGGTGAAGGTTTAACTGCTGATCCAGTACAAAGTCTCTTGGAGTCCCAGACTGCAGTAATTGTTCTGGCACAGCATACTTTACCATGCAAAATTATTAAAATGACACCTATGAGCATGCAAACCAGACACCGGTAATTATTTTTAGGTTTCTATATGCTGTCCTTGGCTGCCATAAACAATGCTTGGATCATCACATTTCCTCTTCATACTTTCAGTTCTTTGAACAAATCACACTTCCGTCATTAAACCCTTTTGTTATATTGGCCTTCAAATTGGATCACTGTTTCTAACAGTGGTGTTCCCATTTCAACATCTCATCCCTAAATTTTACCCTAATCACTAACTACCCCTTAAATTAAAGGCAAATTATTGGCTTATAAAAGTGTAGTTCATGCTACAACCCTATGCATAATCCTAAATCTTAATGCTAAAAGCTGATTGGTTGTCATGAATGTTGTTGCATAACCATCAAGGATGTTCGAGGAGGATGTCCATTTTTTGGACATCACTTTAAGTGATTTGAGCTTGGTGTTTCTCACGTGCCTTAAACACTTGACAACGGTCGCCAGGGTATCAGCCCTCTCTTCACGGACATGTCCTCACATGTCACACACTTACAATGCTTTAAATTGTATTCCTGCTTTGGATTTCACCCTGTAAATATTGTATACTTACAAACAGACTTTATTATTGAAGTTCAAGCTGAGCAGAACAATGCTTCATGCCAGGAGAAATAGAGTTTTGAGAGTCTGGTCCTTTCATGCACTGTGCTTTAAAAAAAAAAAAAAAAAAGAATGCTGCGGGAAAACCAAACCAACAGGGCTCAACAGAAGTTTTAAATGAGTTTGTGTGTAGTCTGACTCACTTTTTGGGGAGCTTTGTGTTTTGTTTTTTTGTGGAGTCTCTGAGCTGTGATCCTTGCTATTAGGCTGCTTTTGAAGTGCAGTATGGGTGCAGTTTTCCATGAGTATGTGTGAATCATCTCTGCAGATGCTTTCACAATTTGTATATAAAGTATTTTGAATTCATGAGCCAGTGGTTCGATGCTCAACTCAAATCAAGGCTTTGATGTGAAAATGAATACCTTTTATAATTGTTTAATGTTTATGTGGAATATATAAGTGGTGTTGGGTAATTTGTGTTATGTAGTTTTATGCATTACTCAGACTGCATTAAAAGAATAGTTCATCCACGAATGAATATTCTGCCATTATTTACTCGTCCTCATTTTGTTCAAAACCTTGCTGTTATTTTTTTCCCATGGAACACAAAATGAGACATTTGAGGATAGCTCTTCTATGCAAAGACAGATCATTGTGACCATGTCTCTGTACCAAAAAAAGAATAGATTTAATAGATATAATAGATTTGTGTGAGGACAGACTTAAATTGAAGTCATTATTCACTGATAATCTACTAGTGGTGCACCCACCGATCGGGACATTTGAGACCAATCTCTTTATTTATTTATTTACGGTATCGTCCGATACCTATTATTATTATTATTATTATTTTTTTTTTTTTTTACAACATTACTGTAGTTAACATGAACTAATGAACTTAATGCTAGTAACAACATATACTATTATGTTTTTGCATTATAATGCATTAACTAATGTTAGCAAATGTAACCTTTTTATAAAGTTACCAAAATTACATTAAAATTACATTTAATTGTGAATTGATAACATTTATTTGTTTTGAAACCGTTATGAATAGTTCTGTTGTCAATATCAAAAAGTGACATACTGGTAAGCAGTAAAATCCGTGAGACCATCATACACCGCAGAGATATGTTCAAAATAAGAAAAATATATCCATTACAAGCTCTAAAACTGCTCCAGTGAGAAGTCATTAATATCTATGATTTGTTTACTGTCTTTGGGGTTTTGCTGTAACACAAATCACTAATTATTAAGCAAATGTGTGAAGACGTTGTGCCGTTATGGTTCAAATGTAATTGCTGTGATTAGTGGTAATGTGACCAACATTAATCTGATTTAAATTGGGGTCCTCACAGAATAGCGCTGAGATGAGTGACTGATGAGATATTGAGATTACCTGGAGAGCGCGCATGTTTGTTTGACACCGCGGGTGAGCATATTGAAGGGAGTGAAGCTGAAAGTGCTCATGATCGCTTAAACAGTCTCTATTGCTCAACACAGTGTCTGATTGTTACGACTCAAGTTAAATCTTGTATATTCTGATTTGTATACACATGTTAATTTGTTTTTTAATTAATTTTTACACCCGTTTGCAGTCTCTTTATCCTCTCTGTGCTCACAGTGCAGCAAATCATTTTAGAAAATGGGCAACTTAATATGCACACACGTGCAATTCTTACACATTTGTAAAAACCAACCTGCATATTCATCAGAATAACAGCATGTCTGAAAGTTTAAATTCGTAAGTACTTAGAAATGCCAACAATTCAACCTTCAGAGGCCATACTGTCATGTATTAAGGGCTGAGAAAGCACTCATTCATTAGAGTAGCAGTGTATGTGTGATTCCCTGCATGCTGCAAAAAAGATCGGCCCTGATTCTGTGTACGATCAGCTGATCACAGACTTAAGATGAAGATCAGCCAATTTAGATCAGTGCACTTCTATAATGTACTCTTCTGTAGCTCACCTCTGGCCTATTGATTTATGTCCAAATTCAAGAAAATCACGTCAAAATCATTGATGTCAAAAAAGGGATTTGTTTTCTCTTGTGTAGAAACCGAGTCGTGCCATAATTTTTTTTTTTTTTTTATTGTGGATGTGAACTTGGGCTAGACTAAGTTTTTCAGTGAATAAAGACTTACATTTCTGGCATGTATTTTATATGGCATTGGAAGACTGGTAACATAAAGCATGAATTGTATTAACTCATTTTGTTGTGCTTTTTTAAATAAAAATGGCAATTTTTTTTGGTCTTTTCAAGCTAAACCGATGTGGTCACTATGATTGAGATTATTGAAAAATGTTGCATAATGAGTCTTTAAAATCATCGTCTCTGTTTCACAGAAACAAATAAAAGCATACGAGTTTTAATGTAATGACAGTGAAAAATAATTTTCATTTTTGGTTAAACTATTCCTACTAAGTGACGTTGCTCAGTTTATTCACAACATTTATTTCTGCATATATATATATATATATATATATATATATATATATATA
Organism: Moxostoma hubbsi; assembly: GCA_032164185.1. Taxonomy (NCBI): domain Eukaryota; kingdom Metazoa; phylum Chordata; class Actinopteri; order Cypriniformes; family Catostomidae; genus Moxostoma; species Moxostoma hubbsi. Next base: position 5,457,675 of record JAVLUX010000022.1, on the reverse strand, counting down.
TACAGTGCGACCGGAAAGTATTCACAGCGCTTCACTTTTTCCACATTTTGTTATCTTACAGCCTTATTCCAAAATTGATTAAATTCATTATTTTCCTCAAAATTCTACAAACATACACCATGATTTGGAAAGGCACACACCTGTCTATATAAGGTCCCACAGTTAACAGTGCATGTCAGAGCACAAACCAAGCCATGACGTCCAAGGAATTGTCTGTAGACCTCCGAGACAGGATTGTATCGAGGCACAGATCTGGGGAAGGGTACAGAAACATTTCTGCAGCATTGAAGGTCCCAATGAGCACAGTGTCCTCCATCATCTGTAAATGTAAGAAGTTTGGAACCACCAGAACTCTTCCTAGAGCTGGTCGCCCGGTCAAACTGAGCGATCGGGGAAGAAGGGCCTTAGTCATGGAGCTGACCAAGAACCCGATGGTCACTCTGACAGAGCTCCAGCGTTTCTCTGTGGAGAGAGGAGAACCTTCCAGAAGAACAACCATCTCTGCAGCACTCCATCAATCAGGCCTGTATGATAGAGTGGCCAGACGGAAGCCACTCCTCAGTAAAAAGCACATGACAGCCCACCTGGAGTTTGCCAAAAGGCACCTGAAGGATTCTCAGACCATGAGAAACTAAATTCTTTGGTCTTTGGCCTGAATGGCAAGCGTCATGTCTGGAGGAAACCAACATCTTCCAACAGGACAACGACCCTAAGCACACAGCCAAGATAACAAAGGAGTGGGTACGGGACAACTCTGTGAATGTCCTTGAGTGGCCCAGCCAGACCCCAGACTTGAACCTGATCTCTGGAGAGATCTGAAAATGGCTATTCACCGACGCTCCCCATCCAACCTGATGGAGCTTGAGAGGTCCTGCAAAGAAGAATGGGAGAAGCTGTCCAAAAATAGGTGTGCCAAGCTTGTAGCATCATATTCAAACAGACTTGAGGCTGTAATTTGTGCCAAAGGTGCTTCAACAAAGTATTGAGCAAAGGCTGTGAATACTTGTGTACATGTGATTCTTTTTTTTTTTTTTAAATACATTTTTAAAGATTTCAAATAAACTTCTTTCACGTTGTCATTATGGGGTATTGTTTGTTGAATTTTGAGGAAAATAAAGAATTTAATCAATTTTGGAATAAGGCTGTAACATAACAAAATGTGGAAAAAGTGAAGCGATGTGAATACTTTCTGGATGCACTGTATATAATTTATTTGTAATTTTTTTTTAACAGCTCTTATTTAATTTTTTTTATTTTATTTTTACAGCTCAAGTGCATCTTCAGTCGTTCATACGGGGAGGTGGTTTGTTTAACCACACCGGGGGAGGAAGCTCGCAGGAGATTCTTTTCTGACCTCGTTCTTGTGCAGGCAGCTAAGGCGCCACCCCGCAGGAGAAAAACAGGTGAGTGTTTGCCACGCTTATGCACATAGAAGTAGAGATTTTTCACGTGAGTTTGTAGAATATCTGTTTGTTTTTAAGTGTTAAGCACTTAAAGGCAAGCTCTTACAACTTTCCTTATGGCTTTTTTTCTTCTGTTGAACACAAAGAATTATAATTTTTTTTTAATCTTGAAAAAACGTGTTTTTTAACGCGTTATTTTTAGTCAAATTAATCGCACTGAATTAACGCGTTAAATCGACAGCCCTAATCAAAACCAAACATTTTCTGCTCCGAAAACCATGGTGACAGCAGTCATGGTTACTACAATATTACTATAGTAAAGCCATGGTTAATTTTTGTCAGGGTCCTTAACTTAAAAAAAAAAAAAAAAATGATCTTACTAAATCAACATTTTAACTTAATACCTGCATTAATACGCTACATGCATCAATATAAAGTGCACTTAAAACTCATCTCAACATATTCAATATTCGGATGCTGGTCATCCCTATAAAAGGAATAACCTTGCTATTAGAATGCATATGAGAGGGGATGTTGTAATAATGCTGCTTGAGTATTTTAATCATACATGGAATCTCACATGAACACCCCAAACATTTGAGTTATTGTTTCATGTTCAGTCAGAATGAGCACTGAGCGCCTGCTTAAAAATGGAAGGGATTGTATGCAGTTATGGCTCACCTACGGCTCTTTCCCTGGGTGATGTCTGCATAATTTATTAATCATGTATCACTATAATGGCATCTTAATGCCATTAATCAAAGTGCATTATTGGTGCTTTTGATAGATTACAGCCACGCAAGGAAACAGGAAGAACTTGTGTGCGCGTTTGAAATAAACCCTTGTGCGTTATTGACATATATTACCAGTATGCAGGACTCGTGTCGAGCGATTACAAAACAGGCACTGTTTGAAGTCAATGTCTTTTGACCATTGCTGTTGTAATTGACTGCAAAAAGAAAATGTTCCCAGAAACACTGGGATTTCTCTATTGCCGTTTTGTGTGCTCCACTTGCCATTTTCTACTGCACACAACGCTTGCAGAACAGTGATGTCATCAAGATGACCCACGTGAAACACAGGTGGAGCGTATCCAATTACAGTTCCATTCAGGTGCATTAGTGGAGGTTTTGTCTGTTTGACACTTTGTTTTCTTGACCAAAACTTGTGCTCCAGATGCATCATTAAATGTGAGGTTCCCGAATGCTTCTCGAAACGTGGGTGGCTAACCATATCCCCCCATATATAGAGAACCGTTATACCCCTATTAGACACACAGACATGCGCTTGAATAAACACACTTTTTTTATATTTTTAAGAACAGATGACAGAAAAGCAGTCTATGCACACGTCTGATCTGCTGTTTGTTCAGAGGCGTTCAGTCTCGTGGAGCACGAGTGTGTAAAAGGTTCTCACTCTTTGTTTCAGTCTTCTGAAATGTATTTGCAAGAATAGTATTGACTATAAGAATGCTGCATATGACCTCAGACCGTCTCAGCTCAGGAGGTGCTTTGAGTTCATTTTGCTTTATTTCCGTAGAACGCAACTCTGCAGGGTCACACACATATATATATATATATATATATATATATATATATATATATATATATATATATATATATATATATATATATATATATATATATATATGAGCCTATACATCATTGAATAAATCATAAAATGAAAAAACATGTTCACCTCAAACCATGATTTATATTTCAGTGATATCATCATAATAATTAATATGTTTACATTTATAATTGTTTGTAGATCTTATTTGTATTAGTAATTTTCCATCTGTTGTTATAGATGGATATTTGCCTGACGGTAAATATAACAACCGTTACATGATTTATTTTTTTTAACCGCCGATATTTTTATTGCCTTTTTGTTTAGAATTGTCTTTTGGTTTAAGTTTTTCATTTTTAATGAAAAAAATTTTCAATTCAAAATCACTAAAGCATGTATTTACCGATGTAACTGGATATTATGAGATTTTTTTTTTTCTTATTTTTTTTTTTAGTAAACATATCGTGAACACATTTCTTGCATATAGCCCAGCCTTAGGAGGGAAAAAAAATAATTTATTCACAAACATTCAAAGTCATTACCCTTCTGAAGCAGCTAAACTGAGTCCTGGGATGAAAGGTAATATAACACCAACATTAAACCAGCAACAACACACAATAAGTGATGTGTTTTCCCAGACAATGAAATACCCAACCGGTAGCCCGTGATGGGGAGTGCACGGATGAAGTAGGTTTGTTGCCAAAGAGATGTTGCCAAATGAGCTGCAACCTATAGCCACTGAGAGGCTAAGTAGTGGGAAAAAAGAATCCTGTGACTCATCCTGATGCGTTTATGATCCATGGTGATTTATTAAGAGATGTTTAAAGTAATCCAAAACAGATGATGATGATAAATTCGATCATACAAACATAGAAATGGTCAACAAAAAGTGAGCATTCCCAGCTACTCATCCCCTATCCAATATGTTACAAACAGGAAATACAGCCAGATAATTACCCACCTATACCCATGTGACAAGTAATACTGGCAAACCCTGCAAGCGATTTTTATCAAACTAAATTCATATTAACATTTATAAGGTTTACATCTTGTGGCTATTCATGTATATTTTATCATTTATGGGCTGACCATCTTCCATTTAAAGTAACTTACCGTCAACTTGATTTTTGGTTTTTGGTTTTAATATACGAGGGATGAATCGCAATGATTTTCTATGGTAATCTACATTATGCTACAAAAGCTGTCGATTGAGCTTATATTAATTTGCAATGTACCTGGAACATTTCTTTAAGCAACTTAAAAAATGTCTACTACAATAACTGCTGCTGCCATCATTGAAATTATTTTAAACATTGAATTATTGCAATTGCAACCACCTATTATTAGCTACTGTTGATATTAGAAGTTATTCTAGTTATTGTTACCCCTGTGACTGCATAAATTGGGCATCCTGGGTGTCCCTGATGTTTCTCCTCTGAATATCTTCTTGTGGTCGATTGCCATGCTCATCCGTTCCCTCACAGCTGGAGCCATTATAGCATAGAATGTCTTTCAAGTGCAAATGCAAGCATCATAGCCCACTGATGCAGAGCAGAGGTCCTCACGGGGGTCGGCTGCGGGTGTCACTGAATAAAACAGAAGCCCCATTTTGTCAGAAGCACAGCCTCCATGGTGGGAAAAACAAGCTCTATCAAACGCCAGGCCGTAGCCATTAGCTATAATTATGCGTACAGTTAGCATGACTGCTTGTTAGTTGCAGCCACAAAGCAAATTTCTGAGGCCTGCGAGTGCCAGGCACTCTGCCATCTGCCAGATCTTTGGACTAACACAAGGTGCTTGGCAGTTCTGTCAGCAGTATTTTCTTATGAGGCAATTGCACATTAGCACTCCTCTCTTGCCGTATTTATTCATTTCTGCCGGTGTGTTTTTTGCTTCATTGTATAGATGCAGCCTTGAATTACTCAGGTGACTGGTTGTTTGAGCTCTTCAAAAATCAATAATACACTTTACAGGCCACGCTGTGTTGGGAAGCATTTCTCGACTCTAACCGTATAATGTAGAGCGCTTGTAATTCCTCAAGCTGCTCTGGCACTGTTTCGGTATTATCTCACTCTGTGTTGTTTTAGACTTGCTCGCTTGCCGTTAAGGGTTGTAAATTCCATTTTAAACAAAATGCTGAAACCATGGAAGTGCTAATTTGGAATTTATTTTCGGATAGCATTAACCTATAATAACCAGCTTCTTGTGGCCAATACTGAAACAGATGATTGATAATAATACTTGTTGTGTTTTAGCTACAAAAGCTAATGCTCTCTTAACAAAATAGGTGTAATCTAAAAGCCTCATTATGTACACATGGGCGAATTGACCACTGATAACATCCAACATTATTGGTTTCTCTGAAACATTATGATGTCATGACACAAGAACATTTATACATTTTCTTCATTGCACAAAGTAATAGTACGGCTTCAGGTCTTGGAATAGTGCATGAGTTGTATCAATTAATCAAAAACTCACTAAAAACATATAACAATAATAAAAAAACAACAACATTTATGCCATTTATAAACTTAGAAACTGGAGTTTACAATACATATAGGCCAGTGATTCCCTGAGGGTATGTAAGCAGGTTCCAGGGCTGTACTCGAAAAACAAAATCTGACCTACAATGACTTAAATAAAACAATAGGGATTAGGGCAGTGTAAATTTTTTTTTTACAGTATTTCCCGATAAATCACGATATTCATTTAAACGATCTCGTTATACAGTAACTATTCTTAAAATCCCAAGATGGATCTTTTAATATGTGAAGTTCAGCACCATGATCATTTAATTTGTCATTTGATTATGTCTCTCTACAGTCAGTTGCTGATCAAAACAACAACAAAAGAAACATTTAATTATAATAAAAGTAGCCGTGCAACTTCATCTTCTTTAAAGTGCGTCCGCTCTCAAAACGCTGAACAGCCTACAGTCTTAAGAGACTGTACAGTTTTAGAACTTATCAATGTAAATAGTTTTTAATTGTACTAATTATGCATGTAAACAATAAACGTGTTGCCATTGAAAAAACAAAACAGTTTGTACCAATTTAAAAGGTTCGTTGTATAATTAACAGCATTAGTGTGTTCTAAGTGAGAGTTTCTCAGATTATATTGCCTGGTTTTGTTCCTGTTGTTGATGAATAAACATCATAACCATCAAATAATATATTTTTTTTTCCTCTATTTTGTACATTAGAGACATTATAATATTAATGAAAGCACTAAATGCTTTTTAGCCTTTAGGACACATCTTTCGTTTTGTCAATGAAGGGGAGCCTTATTAATGGTGCTGGGGGGGTACTTGTGAAAATCTCACTCTGTACAAAATTCTCATGCTCATGAATGCTCTACGGACCTCCAAGATTCTCATTACATTATGACTGAATTTTCATGTGCTGAGGGGGATTATCGCTGTATTTGTGTTTTCAGTGTGCAATCTGGAGGTGCTGCCCCTCGCTGAGGACCCCGGCCCTCGACAACTCTCTCCAGAGGAGCAGAGGCGACTGGTTGAGCAGGAGGACAACACCTTGCGTGAGCTCCGCCTCTTTCTCAGGGACGTCACAAAGCGGCTGGCCACTGACAAGCGCTTCAACATCTTCAGCAAGCCCGTAGATATTGAAGAGGTACTGTTAATGTGTTATTCTGTACACTAGTTCTTCAATATTTGGATCTAATTAGGAGCACTTAAGGTTTATTTGCAACCCTCAGACCAAACTATTCTAATAATTGTCTTTATACGACATCTTGTGGGCAGGATCGTTACCTGCATCAGTAAATTTGCGAAGGCAATTTAAAAAAAAATCATCAATCAAATAGGCAAACAAGGAGGACAAATTGTCCTGCACTCAGCATTTTGAGTCTATTATAGGGTGAAGCTCTTCAAGCCTGTAATTTTGAAAAATAGCAGTCTACTTTTAATAAATAACGTTTTGCAGAAAATTGGCATAAAATAATGTCTTAACTTCATTAAGCAGATATCCCTCAAATTCTCATTCCTGTAATGCAAAAAAAGATATTTAAATAATTTTTTTTGTATACATCTTCGTAGTCCTGCCTTAAATTTGTTGATTTTATTAAATATTTCTATTACAATAATGAGAATCAAATGAGAATCTTAGAAAAAGCATGTTAGTCAGAACATTTGTAGTTCTTTGAATTTATGCTGATTTTAATGAAAATGTTTAAGCAATCAGAATCTAATGAGAATTTAAAAAAAATACCCCAGAAAATTAAATGTCAGGATGGATAACATTTAATAAAACAAATTTATTTTTTTTTTTTTAGAAAATATACTTAAATAATTTTCCTGAGAGTCACCATGCTATTTATTATGCGTGTGTTTTAGGTGTCGGACTACCTTGAGGTTATCAAGCAACCTATGGATCTGTCCACCATCATGATGAAGATCGACACTCACAAGTACATTGTGGCCAAGGATTTTCTAGCAGACATTGACCTCATATGCAGCAACGCGTTAGAATACAATCCAGACAAGGACCCAGGAGGTAAATAAAGCAGTAAGCCATTAAAAGGCTGTGTGTTATAGTGATTTTGCCATGAGATGGGGTGTTCTTTGTGATGGTGCAAAACATTGCTTAAAACCCCCTTTCATTAAACCACTTTCATAAAACGTTGACAGCAATATAATACATTAATACAATACTAATGATACATTTGGAATAAACTATCTTTGTGTTAAATTATGAAAAAAATGCTACCAGACAAAAAAATAAAAGAACCAATCAGCCAAACTCTACACTTGAATCGTGGAGGACACTAAGTCAATGATTAATAGGACAGAGCTTGTCAGCTCTCCACTAGAAGATATGAGAATTTGAGGACTGTAAGTGAAGCTAGATATTAACCCATTGACCTTTTTCCCATTCAAAAGACTCAGAAAATAATTTTCTCTGATCTCTCTACAGAGAAAAATGGCAGTCTATAATGAGCAGTCTCCATAAAACTCATTCATTGGTTTAATGGATTTCTTGCTATTCTCTGGCCATATGGTTTGTCAATTGGTACACCTCTGCAGTGCAGACATCATGTCATATTTTATTAGTATTTGTGCAATAATAGGCAATAATATTGCTTGTAAATGTGTACAGTGTTGAGAATGCAGTGTTGAGTGCCGCCGCTGAATCTACTGGCCATTTTACCCAATTTGTGAGCCTGCAGTCTGAATAGAATGAAATTTAAAGACCTTGTATCGTGAAATAATGCCAAAACAACACATCTTTGTATTGTGCTGTTTATTGCATTGCTGGCTGCATTCAAAACCAAACATACACAGTGTGGCTAGTGTAGTCCGAATTACAGAAAAATTACTCTTACGTGTTGGTTCTTGGAAATAATCACTCAAATTATGGCTCTGAATCAGTCTGACTAATTTGTGCCATAACAAGAAGAGCTTTCAAAGTAAGCCTCCCGCTGGGTTTTTCCCACCAAAGCATTGGCTGAATGTGAAATATTTATTTGGCCTCTACTACCTTTTTAGACCATTCAGTTCCACCCCTATAGCATGACAAGCACCCCTTCACAAACTTACTCAACTCATGGGGCAATAAACCCTTTCTGATGCAAAGACGAACCTTATATCAAACCAAATAGGAATGCATGCATTATTAAAACCAACAAGAACATGTCTACATTAAAATCTGCACAAACACACGTGATTACCAGCACTGGGAAACATAGCTGCATGGGAACTTCTTACAAATAACTGTTAAACCAGAACCGTGTCATTGATTGCAAACAAAGCAAGGTGAGATGTCTTATATTATGCTTCGATTTCTGATCAAGTCTGCCAGCTGGGTACTTTCAAACAAAACTTTTTTTAAGAACTCCCAGTAGTCTGGATTAATTGGTCAACCAGTGAATGTTGTTAGCCAAATGCTACCGGAGCCTATGAATAAATCATAGCACCCCATTTGCTGGGAGAACGTGGGTCATTTGTTTAAACGCAGCATCCACAGAGGAGCCACTGAAGGAACTAGACAAAACGCAATTAGCTACTTTAATAAGGAAACCGAAAGAGGCTTCTGGTCCATTTAGACCAGGGGAATATGGGATTTAGGAGCTGTCAAAATTCCATTTGTTAAGCATTACTCTCCCAACTGAAGCATGAACATTATTCTTTAAATCTATGGTGTCCTTTTCTCTTTTGTTTAGTATGGCAGTTCAGTATGGCGTACTACTAATGCTATTACTGCTTCTGCCATATCAGTCAATGGTAGAAATGTTAAGAGTAGTATGATGGTGTGCCATTCCGAACTCAGACAGATTTTTTTGGTTTATTCACTTGTGCTGCTGTGTTTGTTGTGGTGACACATCTGTACCTGCAGTACAGTGAGTGCATATACAGCATATACCAGATTGTATTCAAGAAAAATTCTCAAAGATCCAGAATTCCATGAAAATGTAAATCTCAATTCTCAAACTTCTGCTATGCATTAAGAGCAAGTACACTGCTGGTTCTGGGGAAGAACATACTTGTTTAGTAAGATAGTATGGCAATATTGGGAAATATTACTGCATCATTAGAACAACTGTGTCTTGAATTTAAGCCTCATGATTTTCATTTGCATGTTGTAAATTGCATCTGTTAACATTTAGGTAAAATAAATATCATAAAAGGTAAATTTTCCTCTCTCTGAACCATAGGAGTAAACAGACTTTCTCTTACTCTTTTGTTTCTTTTTGCTGCTACTATACGTCCTCTATATTAAAAGTGGCTGGTCAAGCGTTAATGAATTTGGTTTTCTGACGGCAGTTTTTGGAGCTTGGTTTTGATAGATTTGAATTGAGAATGAAGTTTACAGTTCTGAAGCTTAAAGTATGTTTACTTAATCATGAAAATTAATAATATTTGTTAACACTTTAAAATAAGGTTGTATTTGTTAAAACTACATTTTGTTAAGATGAATAACAATAACAAATATTTTCAAAGCATTTCTTAATCTTGATTAAAGTTTCCCCATAAAAATTTTACTTCTAAAGAAATTTTGTAATTTTGAAACATATGTATAAAATCATGACCACTCACATGAGATGAGGACTCCAGTCACATCTGTGACCTTATAAAAGCTGTTTTATTCTATTCATGGGGGCTGCTATTTTACAATCACATGACCAGCTTAATACTACTCACTGGAGTCTCAGTAACTGTCTTATTATTGGACACATCCATTCTTGGATTAAATTAATCATGGCTGTAATCATGAATAGTGAATTGATACAATGGCATCTGAAACTGAAAATCATTGATTTTTGAATGATGCTGAATCTAGGCTACTAGGTGTCACTAATTCCAAGATAACACAGTCACTGAGTGCACCATTAATGATAATGAATATATTTACTAATACACAACTTCTCATTTTAAAAATGTATGTTAACACAAGTGAATGCAATATGAACTAAAATGAACAGTTGTGCTATTATCAATTAACATTAACCAAGATTAATAAAAATGCTGTTAAAAATGTTGTTTATTGTTCGATTATGATACCTACAGTGCATTAACAAATGTTATTAAATAGAGCCTTATTTTAAAGTGTTATTTCTTTTTATGGGACTCTTTTAAAATTCTTTACTAAACTTTAAGATTCATACTTGTATTGGTGGCTGTGGCTCAGGTGGTAGAGCGGGTTGTCCACAATCGGAGTGTTGGTGGTTCGATTCCCAGCCCACATGACTCAACATGCCAAAGTGTCCTTGGGCAAGACACTGAACAGCAAGTTGCTCCCAATGGCAGGCTAGTGCCTTGCATGGCAGCTCTGCCGCCATTGGTGTGTGAATGAGACGCAGTGTAAAGTGATTTGAATATCGCTCTGGTTAAAATGGCTCTATATAAGTGCAGACCATTTACCATTTTTCTACCTCACATATTTGAACTGCAACTAAAAATAAATTGACTTTTGTACTGTAGCTGATGGGGTTGTGGGCTGAATTTGTTTCTAAATTCCACGAAAAATATTACACTATCTGGAAACCTTTGGCCTACAAAATAACCCATAAGTATTGCATAGTAACTGTCATTTAGAAGGCATCCATTTATTCATTTGAACAATTTTTTTTTATTAGCTTTTTTTCTTTATTGATTGATTTTGTTGTTTGATTGACCTTGTTCTTGCCAGTTGAAGTACAAATATTACATTGGAAGGAACAAATAGTAATCTAGCATTTCATATAGTATGGAAAGTATGCAAATTGGAATGCAGACCCAAAAACCTCTTTTAGCTAGATCATGTGTGTTTTGATTAAGTTGGAACAGAATTCTTCATAAAGATAAAGATCCAGAAATTTGCTGGATTGAGCACACTTGATTTAATTTGTCTCGGATCCATTTGATCATTTGTCGATTTTGGCACCAGCAGCCTTTTCAGATCTTTGAGGAGTGCTTTGAAAGTCTAAATAAAGTGCTTACACTCCCTCCCTCTCAGCCTTCCATTATATCCTTTACTAAAGTAAAGAGCAGTCTCTCAGCTGTCTTCACTTGCTCTAGATGGCTTAATTAGGCCGGTCTTCCAATTAAGAGCTGAACTTTGCCAGATCCTGACCTCCAGCTGGTCCTGGAGTAATGAGGATCTGCCCAGTAAAAACACTGGCGCTTTACTCTCTACATGTTTAAAACCTGCTTGAATTAATTATAGTGCTATGAAAGGAGGGTAGAATACAAACAGTATACCATTTTCTACCTCAGGCAACTCTCTGTTCCCTCCCTAACTTTTAGAAAACACAGAAATCCCTGTTGTGACACTGTTTCTGTAAACAAAACTTCTTCGATTGATTCCCCATGCAATGCTTAAGTCTCAGAATTGTTTTTCAGATTCTCCAAAAAGGAGATGCTTAAGGATTTGGGTTGAATTCCAATCGATTATGACGTAAGATTATTTATATAAGTGCCTGTGAGGTTCAGAAGTGATCTGATGTTGATTTTAAACATGTTCTACAGTGTTGAAAAGCAGGTTTAGGTCAGGTTTTAAGGATTGATGCAAATTTATGCCCTGATTGCACAAACAGCAATATTATTGCTGGAAGGGGCACCAAGTGGCTATATTGTTGGATAGATGGTTAAACATTATTGGTGGGCTGCACAGTTGGTCATAGCTTTGGAAAATCTAACAATGCATAATAATGACAGTTTCAAAGAAGTTGCCTAAACTGTTCACTGTCCTCCATGGTTCAAATTAAGGATGGTGGAAAGTGTTTGGGTCATCACAGCATCACGTCACTGCTCATTTGCATGAAGTTGAACTTTTATCACCTTTGTTGGATTGTTTGCCATGCCCACATTCACATTGCCAACTGCGCGAAACAGTGCCCACCCATTTTTGTTTTTCAGCTGCCATAGTTCCGGAAGTATTTTTCCAAAAAACATTTTTTTTTTCTTCATAGGGATCTTTTAAAATCCTCCATAAAAGTATTCCAAGGTGAATCACAAAATGACAAACTTTGATTTGAAGCAAAAAAGTAATTGGAAATCAAACAGAAAGATAAAGATAGTAGACTGGGTACTTAATGTTTCTAATGAGGGTATGAACTACATTCCCATTAACTAATAAAATTCCATATAAACTATGGAAAAATAAACATGTTTATTAACAGTACATCTTTTGCTAAATGTTTAGTAGTGTAGGGAGACTCTATTGTGTCTTTCACAGTGATTTATTGAAGTGGTCGGTCGCTACTGAGCTGTTTTCACGTGATTTTGTTTGCTGCGATTCTCTTGTTGGTGGACCAGATTCTGCTATTAAACATGATTTAAAAAATAAAATAAGTAAATATCTTGGACAGAAGGCTTCAACCGATTAATAACCATTGTTGAACAACATCAGCGCTCAGTTACAAATGTATTACCCTGGGGAAAAATTGCACTCTATAGTTGCTGTCAATTATATAGACCGAAATCGCCAACTGTCATAGAATATCAATGATTTAGGTTGCTGAAAATAGGTAGCTATTGTATGAACGTCCCTATAGATGTTTATGATTTTATGAAAAACTAGGCCAGTTGTACATTGAAACATACCTGTCACGATTAGCTACATATTTGACTTCTAGAATGTCGATTATCGGAAACATTACTTGAATAAACTTACATTTTTTTTTTTAGGAACAGTAAACCTAAAAAATTAATTGTCAAACTTACCTGTTTCTTTGTGTTTCTGTGCAGATAAAATCATCCGCCACAGGGCCTGCAGCCTGAAGGACACTGCACACGCCATGATTGCCTCCGAGCTGGACCCAGAGTTTGACCGCATGTGCGAGGAGATCAAGGAGTCCCGCTGCAAGAGAGGTGATGAAACATTTCAGGCTGTCTTTAGTACAGTTTTTCCTTGAGCTAGGCTAATCCTAGTTTGCATACTTATAAAAGGTATACACTGCTCTGGTTGAAAACTGTGAACAAGTATGAAGTCAGCCAGTATTGGTACATTATGAACGTTACACTTTCATTGCCCTTTTCTGACATTACACTCAAAACTCTTTACATAGTGTGTAGGGGCTTCTCCTCAACCAACACCAGTGTGCAGCATCCACCTGGATGATGCGACAGCAGCCATAGTGCGCCAATACGCTCACCACACATCATCTATTGGTGGAGAGGAGAGAGTGGAGTGATAGAGCCAGTTAATGGATGGGATTATTAGGAGGCCACGATTGATGAGGGCTAATGCCAGGACACCGGGGTTACACCCCTACTCTTTACGAGAAGTATCCTGGGACTTTTTATGACCACAGAGAGTCAGGACCTTTTTACTTCTTGGTTAAGTCTGGTTTAATGTCGCATCTGAAGGATGGTGCCTTTTTTGCAGTAAAGTGACCCCATCACTATACTGGGGTGTTTGGACCCACACAGACCACAGGGTGAGCACCCCATGCTGGCCTCCCTAATACATCTTCCAGCAGCAACTTTAGTAGGCAAACAGTCTAGAGCTACAGGGTGACCTGACCTGACATTACCACTATTAAGTTAAAAGCTGAACAACAGCTGAATTGAGTTGCTTTTATAAAACAGCATGTGATAATATGATAAAGGACTTCAATGTACAATAAATGGTTACATTTTAATATTAACAATGTTCAGAATAAACAATTAGTCCACAGAGTAATATAGTTAATAAGCAGATTTTGGAGTCAGAACTATCCATTTTATAACAATCCTATTGTGTAATGCAAGGGGTTTGGGGCAGTATTTGCCAAAATGATCCACCATCCAGGCATCTTTGCTGTGCTATTTTGAACATGTGTTGTTGAGTGCATGAATACAAATTTTGCATAGTATATAGGAAGGATTGTATGCAAATTAGGACCCAGCCCTAGATTTTTGCATGCTCGCCATCACTTTGATAAACACTCCCAAGACTAACATTTGTCTTGGATGTTCAGTCTTTATACCCACATAATATTCCACTTATTCTCCACTTTTAAGAGACAGTGAAAAAATAAAAACTTTTAAAAAAAGATTAGTGTAGTTCACATGAAAGGATGCAATGCGAGTCCCCTGCGAATCACTTAAAGCACCTTTAATGATATCTCAAAATTATATACACCAATCAGCCACAACATTAAAACCACCTGCCACGGCCCAAATCACTGAGATCACATTCTTTTCCCCATTCTGATTTGATTTGAACATTAACTGAAGTTTCTGACCCATATCTGCATGATTTTATGCACTGTACTGCTGCCACACGATTAGCTGATTATTGCATGGATGATTGTTGGTGCCAGACGGGTTGGTTTGAGCATTTCTGTAACTGCTGATCTCTTGGGATTTTCACATACAACAGTCTCTAGAATTTACTCCGAATGGTGCCAAAAACAAAAAACCTCCATTGAGGGGCAGTTCTGTGGACAGAAATACCTTGTTGATGAGAGGTCAACAGAGAATGGTCTACAGTAACTCAGATAACCACTCTGTACAATTGGGATAAGAAGAATATAATCTCAGAATGCTGCTCTGAGATGCGGGTTGCCGCTGTTTTGGTGGCACGAGGGGGACCTACACAATATTAGACAGGTAGTTTTAATGTTGTGGCTGATCGGTGTATTTATTTTGACTTGTCCCTCCTTTTCTTGAAATAAAAAAAAACCTGTTACAGTGAGACACTTACAGTGGGAGTGAATGGGGACTAAATATTTTGTTTAAATATTCACTGTTTCAAAAGGTTAGAGACAAAATGTCAACAATATGCATGTTAACATGATTTTAGTGTAATAAAATCCATTTTCTGTGAAAATGTTTGCCAATTAGACCATGTCTTTGCCATGACACTGTAATGTCAACAAAGCTTAAAATCCTTAAGCGACTGTTAAGATGATGATTTAAACAACTAAAAAAATACATGAATTTTAACTGAAGAATTAATGTAAGTGCTTTTATAAAATGAAAAGATTCACATTTCTCCTTTTATCCATCCAAAAATTGGCCCCATGACTTCCATTGCAAGTGCCTCACTGTAACCTTTTTTTTTTTTTTTTTTTTTTTTTTTTTTTTTTTTTTTTTTTAAGACAAGGAGGGATGAGTCTAAATAAATGTTTGTTGTCAACATTGTCACAAATGCTGTCGATTGAGCTTAACTTGTATTGAAGCCGGAACATTCTTTTTAGTCTGTGGAATTTTTGTCCCCGGTTTTATCGTCCAATAGGTGAAAATCGCACGTCTGTTCCCGTTACAAGGCACACGATTTGTGGTATCATTCATGAATGCAGCACAAATTATGTGGGACGAGTTGTGCACCAAGGTTTAAACAACGTTAATAGTCACACTTGCCTTAGAAAACACTACTGTCTATAAAATGTGATCAGATCTTTTTTCAGGTCAGTCCGAGTTTCTGTAGTAATTTGCGTTCTATGGCTCTCCCAGGGTCTCAGACCACACCGCAGCCGCCCATAATTCCAAGCGCTGTGGCGACCGGGAAGCCTACAGGAGAAGAGGTGGTGTTAAGCAGTTCTCCGGGTGATGGAGTGGACAAGCACTGCAGCAGTGAGTACATGCACAATACAGCATCCAACAACAGAGACCGGCAAGGTCTGTGACAGCTCTTAGGTTAGACTATTTCCAGGTGATCAGACAAGCTGTGCTTGGACTCGGTGTGCTGAAACAAGTTTAGCCACTTTGCCTTGCACAGTCAGACACTTCTGCTAACAGCTCTGCCTGTGAAAGAAGTATTCATGGAGGATGACAGAGTTGGGTCAGCTGCTCTCTGGTAGTTCCTTTTAAATCACTGAGTACCCCAGCCTAGGACAAAATAAGGAGTCCACCTTATCTTGCATATAGCTATACTTTTGACTACGGCATAAAGTCTGGTCTATATTGCATTTTTTATTTTTTTTCTTGGCCAATAATTGTCCATTTAAACATGACAAGACCTACTGACTGACATATGAAATGACAAATCTCAGGTAATTTTTTATATGGTGTTTAGAGGCGGGTAAATCTGAACTTGGATATCTAATGCATCTCTTGAACAAAGCAGAATGTACAGGTGTGCTAAGGGTGATCTTGCTATGAAGCGTCTCAAACAAAATGTCTCAACGTCTTTTAGAGATTCAGTGGCACGAAATTCACAAACTTTGGGAAATCCAGTGATTTAATTGTTCCTCGGAAGCTCTCTTTGTAGCAGCGTGGAATTAGTAAACATGCTAGCTCCCGAAAGTTTCTTTCAAGTCAACTTCTGTCATAGCAGACCAACATTTTGAAGAGAATTTTGCTGAACAAATTAGTTTATTTGTTGTAACTTGCCTGAAAAATAGTCCATCTAGTTTAATGGCACCAACTTTTGACTTAACTCTACTGCCCTCTTGAGTACTTAGGTTTTTTACGGCCCCCGTAACTCAGTCAATGCTCTTGGTTTTGTACTTGCATACAATTTCTGGCCCGAGAGAAAAAAAAAAATCGCTTGAATGCTATCTCGGTGTACTTTTCATTTGTTGCATTACCATTTGTGATTGAGCACCATGATCGACTAGCAACCCAATAGCCGGCTAGCCTATACGTGTGGTCGAGTATTTCAATTTCAATTTCATATTTTTTTAAAAAATATATTTTTTTATATTTCTTGCAGCAGTGTTTTAATTGGTTTGATATCTGATTGGTCTCTGAAAATTTGCAACTTCAATCCCTTTTTGGTAGTTATGCTTTTTTAAAAAAAAAAAAAAAAATATTTAAAAAATTTTACACTTACTGTTACACTTATTGTGAGAAGCTTGTGGAAGGCTACCTAAAACGTTTGACCTCATATTAAACAATTTAAAGGCAATGCAACCAAATATTAACTAATTGTATGTAAACTCGTGACCCACTGGGAATGTGATGAAAGAAATAAAAGCTGAAATAAATAACCCTCTCTACTATTATTCTGACATTTAAAATTCTTAAAATAAAGTAGTATTCCTAACTGACCTAAGACGTGGAATGTTTTCTACTATTAAATGTCAGGAATTGTGAAAAATTAAGTTTAAATGTATTTGGCTAAGATGTATGTAATCTTCTGACTTCAACTGTATGTCCCTGGACCATAATAAGTAAAAGTCATTCAATCGCAGCAATTCAAGCTTGTAGTACCACCTGTTTTCAGCAACACCTGTTCAATTTCTCATTAATGCAATTATCTAATCAACCAATCACATGGCAGTTGCTTCAATGCATTTAGGGGTGTGGTCCCGGTCATGACAATCTCCTGAACTCCAAACTGAATGTCAGAATGAGAAAGAAAGGTGATTTTAAGCAATTTTGAGCGTGGCATGGTTGTTGGTGCCAGACGTGCCGGTCTGAGTATTTCACAATCTGCTCAGTTACTGGGATTTTCACGCACAACCATTTCTAGGGTTTACAAAGAATGGTGTGAAAAGGGAAAAACATCCAGTATGCGGCAGTCCTGTGGGCGAAAATGCCTTGTTGATGCTAGAGGTCAGAGGAGAATGGGCCGACTGATTCAAGCTGATAGAAGAGCAACTTTGTCTGAAATAACCACTCGTTACAACCGAGGTATGCAGCAAAGCATTTGTGAAGCCACAACACGCACAACCTTGAGGCGGATGGGCTACAACAGCAGAAGACCCCACCGGGTACCACTCATCTCCACTACAAATAGGAAAAAGAGGCTACAATTTGCAAGAGCTCACCAAAATTGGACAGTTGAAGACTGGAAAAATGTTGCCTGGTCTGATGAGTCTCGATTTCTGTTGAGACATTCAGATGGTAGAGTCAGAATTTGGCGTAAACAGAATGAGAACATGGATCCATCATGCCTTGTTACCACTGTGCAGGCTGGTGGTGGTGGTGTAATGGTGTGGGGGATGTTTTCTTGGCACACTTTAGGCCCCTTAGTCCCAATTGGGCATCGTTTAAATGCCACGGCCTACCTGAGCATTGTTTCTGACCATGTCCATCCCTTTATGGCCACCATGTACCCATCCTCTGATGGCTACTTCCAGCAGGATAATGCACCATGTCACAAAGCTCGAATCACTTCAAATTGGTTTCTTGAACATGACAATGAGTTCACTGTACTAAAATGGCCCCCACAGTCACCAGATCTCAACCTAATAGAGCATCTTTGGGATGTGGTGGAACGGGAGCTTCGTGCCCTGGATGTGCATCCCACAAATCTCCATCAACTGCAAGATGCTATCCTATCAATATGGGCCAACATTTCGAAAGAATGCTTTCAGCACCTTGTTGAATCAATGCCACGTAGAATTAAGGCAGTTCTGAAGGCGAAAGGGGGTCAAACACAGTATTAGTATGGTGTTCCTAATAATCCTTTAGGTGAGTGTATAACGTATGTTATATTTACAATGATTTAAATATAGCTCTAATTGTTTAATCATTATATATTAAATTATTATTGTGTAAAAATAATTTCTTCAGAATGGGTGATGAGGTAAACCAAAAGAAGCCTAATTATCCCGGGCTTCCTTAGGATATTTCAATGCAGTCCTCCAACTAGCCTATTTTGAAAATAATCATAATTTTGCACATCCCTTATGAACATAGATCTATAACTCATTTAGTATCTTTTATAAGGGAAAAACATTCCCCTTCTCTGAGTGCTTTCAATATATTGCGTAACCATAGTGTTTAAAAGGACATTGTACAAGAATAACCCATCAGTAGAGTGCACTGTAGTCCCAGTGCTATTGATATATGTTGAGTGAATCAGCCAGATTTGACGCAGGTGTTGTGACCATAAAACTGCAGTATCTCCCAGAACAGATCTTCGGTGTGTATCAGAGCAGTGGCCTCTGTTTGCACTGCCTCCCTGCTGCCCCTGTAACAGCCACAACATCCAAGGCAGTGCTCTCCTGTGGCCACCCAGCAGATGGAGCTGGATGCTGGGAAGAGTCAGAGGCCATAGAGGTCATAAAGTAGCATTGACACCTACTCTGCATTAAAGTAGGGCTGCACAATTAATCTGGGAAAAAAAGAAAGAGAAAATCATCAAACATCAATTTTATTTTTACCACTTCACTTTGCAGCAGTTAAGCATTGTAACCAATCACAGACATGTCCTTTGTGCACATGAATGCAATGGTGAATCAGAGGTGTTTAAATTTGCCTACAGATCTATCAGTAAAGACAACCCGTCCGAATGAGCGAGTTTGAAGCTGTCAAACTGTGTAGCCTAAATAAATGGAAGAATCGTAATAGTATTGTATCAACCCATTTCGCAATAATACCGTATAGGGATACCATGCATACTCTGCAATGAGAGACACCGGCAAATCCGTGCAGAATCTGCAATTGTGTTTCATCATATTCTTCTCCCATCTCGACTTTTATCTTTGCCCAAAAAGAGATTAGTCTGGAGGAGTGCCTTGTTTAAACTGCTCACGTTGCCAGATTGATCTGCAATGACGTGAATTGCGGAGAGCCGGCATTACCACCCTTGGCGAGCCAAGCAAGTTTATTCTTGCAGCTTTGCCAACATGGACTCATTACATTGAGGATAAGCTGTCAGATGGCAGCCATGGGATGCTTCCAGATGCACTTTTGGAGATTAATTAGCAACTATCTCAAACATGGTGGAGCTGAGAAACAGTTTGACTTGGTGCAAGTGTAATCTTCCACACTCAGGTCAATTCATGGTTTCTGGATTGTTTGTTTTTGGCTGTTAATATTCTATACAGGGTTTCCACAGTCATGGAAAACCTGGAAATATCTGGACATTTTTAATTGTGAATT